>SRLM01000438.1:9317-20481 GCA_015708895.1 Populus ilicifolia
AAATACCATTAGTGGAACCTCTAACCTTGACATTTGTTATTATCATTGTTTAATCATTGCTTTAATATTTCATCTCAAAGTTCTCATCTTCTTCTTTCTCTTTATTATTGTTGTTATTATTACTACTACTACTACCACTACTAGTACTATTATTATTATTATTGTTGTTGTTATTGTTATTATTGTTGTTGTGGAATTGTTGTTATTTATAATTTGTACAATAACCTCCCTGTGGTTCGACCCCGGTCTTGCCGGGTTATTTATTACTTCGACACTCCTGCACTTGGGAGAAGACATCAATCTCTTTGTCGTGTCAATAACTTCAGAATTGAAATCATTTGAAAACATGAAAGTTGTTAGGAAATTGTCTCAGCTTTCCAAGAAAAAAAAATAAAGGTCATCTGGACTTTTAAAACTTCAGATATGGGCTAAACACTAAATAATATTCAGGCTGTAGGACAAATTCAGACTTATTCATTGTTGTTATAATTTGAACTTGAAAATGACCTTTTTAAATCTTGTATTCCATGAAATTGTGGGCCTATGTCTTACCTTTCCATCCATATAAAGTAGACCTAAATTCGAGATCTACAGCTCCAGATATAACCTAATTACCAAATAGTATTCCGGTTTAGACTACACCAGCATCTTTTTATCATTTTAATTTCAGTTCTTAAACTCATCAATCAATCATTTCATTTATGTGATAGGCCTACATTTAAAATGAATATTTACCATAAATTAAAGGTATCTTATATTATTAGATATGTTATTATAAAACATGCTTTAGTTAAGAAGTTATTGATACTTTAAGTGCAAAATGATGATATAAAACCTTGATAAAAATACACTTTTAGGTACTCATCAATAGGAGTATCAAAGTAATAAATAACTTGGTAAGACTAGGGTCAAATAACAGGAAGGTTAGCTATATAAATTAGAAATAACAATAATAACTATAATAACAATGATTATGATGATGGTGATGAGTTAAAGAGGACTTTTATATGTAAGATTAATGTGAAGATTATACAATGATAAAAACAAATGTCAAGGTTAGAGGATCCACTAATAGTATTGGAGATAAGTAAAATATAAACTCTTTATAAATTATCAATATAATCATATTAATCATCTTATTTACATAACACCATAGTTATAAATTTTATCAGGTATTCATGATGCTAACTTATGTTGACAACAAATCAAATTCCTCTCATAATAACATGTCTTATTCATGATGTTAACTTATGTTGACAACAAATCAAATTCCTCTCATAATAACGATGTTGGTCGAAGATTATGAAGGACTAAGTATTTGATGTACCAAGTGTTATACAACACAAATCTAGATCAATCATTTAATAAGCAAGGTATTACGAATTAATAAGATAAAAATGATAAGACATGTTAATAGCAAGTTGTTTAAGATATAAGCATTGAAGTCCATATTGAGTTTATATTATACTTATCCCAACACCATTAGTGAAAATTTTTCACCTTGATATAATTAACTTAGCTAGACATTATAAAAAAGAACATAAATAAATAATATAAGAACATAAGTATGATATAAGTTAACTAAGTATAGTAAAAGAAATGAAAAGCATGAACAATAGATTAATAAAAGCAAAACTTAAGCATTACAAAAATATAAAGAGAGAAAGTAAGAACATGATCTTGATCTGAAAAACAAGATGCCTAAATAAGTGACAAATACCTCCTTTTATAGGCTAAAATTCAGAACTATTCATTTGGTAATTGAAAATTGATATAGTGGTTAACTATTGATTTAGTAGACCTGGTGGTCAACAACACTCAAACATTTTAGTTGGATGAAATGACATTGATACAATCAAAATTTAGCAAAATGTTCTTCATAAAAGTTATTGGAAATTATCTTTGCCATTCACCCACTGAATTTCAGAGCATTTAGAGCACTACAGCTTAAGATATGTCTAAAATACTAAGTAGTACTATTGGTGGATGTGGTGGATAGCCCTCAAGCTCTTGTCTATATGATATGTCATTTATACCATTAGAATTTGAGCAGGTCTTCTTATAAAAGTTGAAAATTATCTTTTCCTTCCACCCACCAAATTTCACATCATGGGGCCTATTAGAACTCCAATTATGGGTAAAACTTTGAGTAGTGTTTGGGCTAGATTGTAGGACAAATTCTGACTTCTTTTTTGTGGCCAAACTTTAAATTTCAAAACTGTAGATTTGGGTCTTTCCCTATCATGAAAGTTGTAGGCCTATTTCTTATCTTTTTATTCATATAAACCAAGCCAAAATTTAAATTCTATAGCTTTAGATATGATCCAATGACTAAACAGTATTTAAATTTGAATTCAATTGATATCTCTTTTCTAAGCTTAGCCTTTTCTTTGTCCTTTCACTTCCAATAGTTAATCACAACAATCAATCATTTGAATTGTAAGAATACCTGCATTTAAAATGAGTATTTACCATAAATTAAAAGTACCTTATATTATCAGACTTGTTATTATAAAACATGCTCTAGTTGAGTTATTAATACTTCAAGTGCAAAATGATGATATAAAATGACATGATCAAAAGATTGATGTCTTCTTCCAAGTGCAGGAGTGTCAAATTAATAAATAACTCTGCAAGACTAGGGTCGAACCACAAAGAGGTTAATTGTATAAATTACAAATAATAGTAATAACACAACAACAACAACAATAGTAGTAGTAGTACTAATAATAATAATAGCAGTAGTAGTAGTAGTAGTAGTAGTAGTAGTAATAGTAATAATAATAATAAAGAAAAAGAAGAAGAAGTTGTGAGAACTTTGAGATGGAAGATTAACGTAAAGATTAAGCAATGATAAAAACAAATATCAAGGTTAGATGATCCACTAATGGTATGTCAAATAAGTATAGTATAAACTCTTATTATTCAATTGAAACAACATATAAAGGAGATTCCAATCAGATTATAAATTTTTAACTTGATCACATTAGTTATCTTATTCGATTAATGCTAATACTGGTAAATCTTGTTAGGCATTCATGATTGTAACTTACATTAACAACAAATTGAGTTCCTCTTATAGCTCAGGTGTTGGTTATACCGTATAGTATGGGCTATGAAAGTGCCAAGTATTTGTTGTACCAAATGTTATACAATATAAATCTATTTTGGTTATTTAACAAGCAAAGTATTAAAGAGTGAATAAGATAATAAATATAAAACTTGTTAGTATCAAACATTAAAGTCCATGTTAAGTTTGCACTATACTTATTCTTACACCATTAGTATAACCTTTTCACCTTGACATAATAAACTTAGCTAGACATAATGAAAGAAAGAAAAATAAATAAACAAAATAAGAACATAAATAAGATAAAAGTTAACTAAATAAAGAAAAAGAAATGAAAGGCATAAACAAGATATTAATGAAAATAAAACTTAAGCATTACAAAAATACAAAAAATAGAAAGTAAAAGCATGATTTTGATCTGGAAACTAAGATGCCTACATGCATGGTAAATGCCTCCTTTTATAGGCCAAAATTGAAAACTATTGATTTGATGACTAAATGATGAGTGGATGACCAACTCTTGACTTGGTGACAATCCTTAGCTTCTATTGTCTGCCCAAAACATCATTGATAACGTCAGAACTGGAGCCGCTTGAAAACATCCTTCGAAATCAAACCTCGCATTCTGCCACTGTTGACCTTTGTCCATTCAAAATTCAATATCTAGATCTATAAAAGTCCAATTAATACAAACTTAATTTTCTTGGATTTCTGACTCAAAGGTATGTAAAAGCTCTAAATGTCAGCCAAAAAAATGTCAGATGAGGGAGATATGAGTTTTCAAAGATGATAACTAAATTCTGCCAACAATCAGGTTTTGTGAAGAAATGAGTCCAAATTATGTTTCAAAGCTTCTAAACCATCATCCAAGTTTTTATATCCGCAATTTAGCTCCTCTAAGTCAGAGCTTGAAGATTTCATTCAAAGTTATTTCTCCTTTTTAGGGAAAATAGTTATTGAAGTACATAAATGTAAACTGTCAACTTAAGGGAAGACTACTTTGTAAATTAGGAACTAAGGTTTCTTAGCATATTGATATGATCAAAGAGTTGCTGTCTTATCCCAAGTGCAGGAGTGTAAAAGTAAAATAACTTGGCAAGATCGAGGTCGAACCATAAGGAGGGGAATTATATAAATTACAAATAAAGAAAAACATTTGAAGAAACTAATAACATAAAAGAAGTTGAAGAAAGTTGTGGGATTGACACGACAAAAAGATTGATGTCTTCTCCCAAGTGCAGTAGTGTCGAAGTAATAAATAACCCAGCAAGATCGGGGTCGAACCATAGGGAGGTTATTGTACAAATTATAAATAACAACAATACAACAACAACAATAATAACAATAACAACAACAACAACAACAACAATAATAATAATACTAGTAGTAGTCGTAATAATAATAATAATAATAATAATAATAAAGAAAGAGAAAAAGATGATGATGATGATGAGAACTTGGAGATAGAATATTAAAGTAAAGATTAAACAATGATAATAACAAATGTCAAGGTTAGAGGTTCCACTAATGGTATGTCAAACAAGTATAGTATAAACTCTTATTGTTCAATTGGAAACCACACATAAAGGAGGTTCCAATTAGATTATAGATTGTTAACATGATCACATTAGTCATCTTATTCAATTAATGCTAATACTTGTAAATGTCGTCAAGCATTCATGATTATAACTTATGTTAACAACAAATCAAGTTCCATTCATAGCTCAGGTGTCGGTTATACCATACATTATGAGCTATGAAAGTGCCAAGCATTTGTTATACCAATTGTTATACAATATAAATCAAGATTAGTCATTTAACAAGCAAAGTATTAAAGAGTGAACAAGATAACAAATATAAAACATGTTAGTATTAAACATTAAAGTCCATATTAAGTTTATACCATACTTATTCTTACACCATTAGTGTAACCTTTTCACCTTGACATAATTAATTTAGCTAGACATAATGGAAGAAAGAAAAATAGATAAACAAAATAAGAACATAAAAGGTAACTAAGTAAAGGAAAGGAAATGAAAGGCATAAACTTGATATTAATGAAAACAAAGCATAAAGAATACAAAGAGAGAAAATAAGAGCATGATCTAGATCTGGACACCAAGATGCCTAAATGCATGGCAAGTGCCTCCTTTTATAGGCCAAAATTGGGAACTATTGATTTGATGACTAATTGATGAGTAGATGGTCAACCCTTGACTTGGTGACAATCCTTGTCTTCTCTAGTCTGCCCAAAACGTCATTGATGATGTAAACATTAGAGCCACTTGAAACATGAAAGTTCTAGGCAATTATCTGAGCTTTCTTGTGTAAAAAATTCAGCTCATTTTGACTTCTAGAACTCCATATATGGCCAAAATACTAAACAGTACTCGGGCTGGAGGACAGATTCGGGCTTCTTTGTTGTTGCAATAATTTGGACTTGAAAATGGCCTTTTTAGATCTTGGGCTCCATAGGAAAGTTGTTTGCCTATGTCTTACCTTTCCATCCATATAAAGTAGGCCTAAATCTGAGATCTATAGCTCCAGATATGACCCAATTACCGAATAGTGCTCCGGTTTGGATTGCATCGACATCTCTTTTCTAAGTTTGATCATCTTTTTGCCTTTGCAATTGAAGTTCTTAAAGTCATCAATCAATCCTTTCATTTATGTGATAGGCCTGCATTTCAAATGGACATTTATCATAAATTAAAGGTATCTTATATTATTAGATAGATTATTATAAAACATACTTTAGTTAAGGAGTTATTGATACTTCAAGTGCAAAATGATGATATAAAACCATGATAAAAATGCACTTTTGAGTACTAATCAGGGATGTGATATTGATGTAAGGATTAAACAATAATAAAACATATGTCAAGGTTATAGGATTCACTAATGGTATTTCAAATAAATATAATATAAACTCTTTTTATTACTCAACTGGAAACCACACACAAAGGAGGTTCCAATCAGATGATTTCTCGTTATTAGCTCATTATAAATTATTAACATAATCATATTAATCATCTTATCTAAGTAACACCATACTTATAAATATCATCAGAACTTACCCATTTGCTATCAGAAATAGGATAAATAATTCTATTATCTAGAAGTTTAATGACTTCATTCCTCACTACTTCTTTTATATTAGAATTAAGCCTTTGTTGTATTTCTCTAAAGGGTTTAGCATTTTCCTCTAAATAAATCTTGTGTGTGCAAATCAAAGGACTAATTCCTTTTATGTTAGCTATGGTCCATTTTAATGCATTTTTATGCTTTTTCAGAGTTTGTAATAACGTACCTTCTTGATGAACATTAAGTTTGGAAGAAATTATTACTAAAAAAGTTTCATTTTCTCCTAAAAATAAGTATTTAAGATTACATGGAAATGACTTCAAATCAGGTTTTAGTGGTTGACCACTTGAAGGTATGGATGGACTTAATTGATCGTGGTGGCAATTCCTTAATTTTTGGTCTCCAACTATTTGCCTTTGATTCTTCTTGAAAATAAACCATTTGTAAATGTTCATATTCATTCAACTTAGTTTCATTGGAATAATTTTTAAATTGATCATAAATTATTTTTTCAATAAAATCTACTTTCTATAAATCATTATCATCTTCAGGTTGCTTGCAAATGTTAAAAACATCTTCAATTATTCCTCTAGGCACCTCTATAGATCTATCAGCAAGTAAAAAAGTTACAGAAGTTAGTTTTAACTCACCTAGATTGAGACTTTGAAAAATTGAATATGAAAATAAATTCACGCTAGCTACAAGATCAAGGCTCTTTCAATTTTATGTTCTCCAATAAAAAAAGAAATTGTAAGACAACTAGGGTCTTTGTATTTCAAAGCATTATTGTTTTGAAGAATGACACTTACTTGCTCGGCTAAGAAGGCTTTCTTTTTCATATTTAATTTTCTCTTTATAGTACACAGATGTTTCAAAAATTTAGCATAAGATGGTACCTGTTTAATAGCATCTAGCAAATGTATATTGATCCTTACCTATTTGAAAGTTTCAAAGATTTCAGAATTGTGATTGACTTTCCTTTGTTTGGTCATGGCATGAGGAAATGGAAGTGCTGGTGGGGAATCAGTCTCTTCCTTGCAATGATCAGGTTCAACCATTTCTTTACTCTTTGGAGACTAACTCATCTTCTTTCTCATAAGGTTTAAAAATGAGTTTTTTAATAACCTTACCACTATGGACAGCAGTGATTGATTTGACTTAATTCAGATGTTGGCTTTTGAAACTTCTTGTACTTGAATTGTATTGCCCTTTGGGATTTTGCTAGGGTTGAGATGGAAACTTACCTTTCTCCTAAAAACTAAGAGCAGATGTGAACTTTGCAAGAGTATCTTTTAAATCAACCATGATTTAAGTATTTTGAGCATTGATTGTCTCTTTCATTTCAATGAATACATGTAATGTTTCCTCAAGATTTCTTCTAGGAGGAGGAATATAAGGAGGTGCATATCCCTGAGAATTATGAAAATTATGTTATGCTTGAAATGGTGGCTGTAAAGTTTGTGCATTATTGTTACCACTTTTCCAACTAAAATTTAGGTAATTTCTCTAACGAGGGTTGTACGTTTGTGAATATAGGTCATGACTATTTAAAGCATTGGCTATTTATGACTATTTATGACTTGATCTTTGGAAACTATTTAAAGTACTAGCTTGTTCATAGAGACATTCCTTAAAAGAAGACAAAGTTGGACAATCATTGGTTGAGTGTTCATTTGACACAATTTCTTGAACATATTTTAATTGACCACTCTATATAAATTATAGTGCCTCAACTTTTCTAGCTAAAAATGCAAATTTAGCTTGGAGGTCATGATCTTCCCTAAGGCTGTACATGCCTCCATTAGATGTATGAGGTTGAGTTTTACCTAATGCCTCACAAGTACTTGTGGTGTCCTAATTTTGAGCATTTTCAGCTAGCAAGTCTAGGTACTCCATTGTTTCATCAGGGTCTTTATTTTTAAAAGTTCCATTGCACATCAATTCCACCATTTACCTATCTTTAGGTGTTAATCCTTCATAAAATTATGAGACCAATCTTCATGTTTCAAAACCATGATGAGGACAAATATTAAGCAAGTCTTTATATCTATCCTAACATTTGTAAAATGTTTCTCTAGGTTTTTCAGTAAAAGTGGTGATTTGTCTTTTAAAAGAGTTTGTTCTATGAGAAGGGAAAAATTTCTTTAAAAACTATTATTGCATTTCATCCCAAGCATGAATGGATCCTGACCTAATATTTTGTAGCCATGTTTTAGCTTTATCTTTTAATGAAAAAGAAAAAAGCTTTAATCTGATGGTGTTCATGCTACAATTTAAGTCATTATGAGTGTTACAAACTTCTTTAAATTCTCTTAAATGCAAGTATGGATTTTCTAATTCTAAGTCATGAAACGTGGGTAAAAGTTGAATAATACCTGGCTTAAAATTAAAATGAAATGCATTAGGAGGAAAAGCAATACATGATGGTGCACTTGTTCTTGTTGGATTTATATAATCTCTAAGTGTTCTAACACGATTATTCTCATTATGAATTGATTGGTTATCTTCTTCGGCCATGTTTTCTAAAGAAAATGAGGATTTTCTAGATAGTCTACCACTTAATGTACGTGTCCAAACTCTCATGCAAATGCAAAAGAAAAGAAAAAAAAAGGAAAAAGAAAAAGAAACAACAATTAGAAACACAAATAAAAGTGAAAATAAAATATTTAATTTATACAATAACTTACCTTCCCGGCAATGGCACCAAAAACTTAACACGATCAAAGAGTTGATGTCTTATCTCAAATGCAGGAGTGTCAAAGTAAAATAACCCAGCAAGATCGAAGTCGAACTGTAAGGAGGTGAATTATATAAATTATAAATAAAGAAAAACATTTGAAGACACTAATAACATAAAAGGGGTTGAAGAAAGTTTTGGGATGTGATATTGATGTAAGGATTAAACAATAATAAAACATATGTCAAGGTTATAGGATTCACTAATGGTATTTCAAATAAATATAATATAAACTCTTTTTATTACTCAACTGGAAACCACACACAAATGAGGTTCCAATCAGATGATTTCTCGTTATTAGCTCATTATAAATTATTAACATAATCATATTAATCATCTTATCTAAGTAACACCATACTTATAAATATCATCAGGCATTTATGTTGCTAGTTTATGTTAATAACAAATCAAGTTCGTATCATAATAACGATGTCCGCTGAAGACTACAAAGGATCAAGTATTTGATGTACCAAGAGTTATACAACACAAATTTAGATTAACCATTTAATAAGTAAGGTATTAAGAATTAGTAAGATAAAAAGATAAAACATATTAATAACAATCTTTCTTAGATATAAATATTAAAGTCCATGTTGAGTTTATATTATACTTATTCTAACACCATTAGAGAAACTTTTTCACCTTGACATAATTAACTTAGCTAAACATCAAGAAAGAGAAAAATATAAATAAAAAATATAAGAACATAAACATAATATAAGCTAACTAAGTATAGGAAAGGAAATGAAAGAGCATAAATAAGAGATTACTATAGCATAAAAGAAAACTTGAACATTACAAAGATGTAGAGAGAATGCAAGAAGATGACTTTGTTCTGAAAATTAATATGACTAAATACATGGTAAATGCCTTTTTTTATAGGCTAAGATTCAGAACTATTGATTGATTGAATAATTGGTGGCCATCTATGGATTTGGTGGCTGGTTATTGACATTAATGGCTCTTGTTTTTTTGATATTGTGGGTTGATTATTAATATTGTTGGCTGGTCAAAACATCAATGCTAACATTAGAATTATAGCCAACTGAATTATAAAAGTTGTGGGCAATTGTCTCAGCTTTCCAATAAAAAAAAAATAGAGCTCATTTGGACTTCTAGAACTCAAGATATGAGCCAAAAACCAAATAGTGTTTAAGCTGCAAGATAACTTTCGACATCTTTGTTGTTGCTAAGATTTGAACTTGAAAATGGCAGAATTGAGTCTTTGAGTCCTATGAAAGTTGTAGGTTTATGTTTTACCTTTCCATCCATATAAAATGGACCTAAATCTGATATCTATAGCTCCAGATATGATCCAATTACCAAATAGTGTTCGAGTTTGGAATGCACCAGCAACACTTTGCTAAGTTTGGCCTTCTCTTTATCCTTTCAATTTTAATACTTAAACTTATTAATCAATCCTTTTATTTATGTGATAGACCTATATTTAGGATGAACATTTATCATGAATTAAAGATATATTATATTTTTAGATCTGTTAATATAAAACATGCTTTTGTTAAGGAATTTAATTATACTTTAGGTGCAATATGATGACATAAATCCTTAATAAGAATGCACTTTTAAGTACTAATCACATATAAAAAGAAAGAGGGAGGGGAGAGAAGGGGGCAGCTGATTAGTACTCAAAAGTGCATTTTTATCATGGTTTTATATCATCATTTTGCACTTAAAGTTCCAATAACTCCTTAACTAAAGTACGTTTTATAATAATTTATCTAATAATATAAGATACCTTTAATTTGTGGTAAATGTCCATTTTAAATGCAGGCCTATCACATAAATGAAAGGATTGATTGATGACTTTAAGAATTTCAATTGCAAAGGCAAAGAGATGATCAAACTTAGAAAAGAGATGTCGGTGCAATCCAAACCGGAACACTGTTCGGTAATTAGGTCATATCTGGAGCTATAGATCTCAGATTTAGGTCTACTTTATATGGATGGAAAGGTAAGACATAGGCCTACAACTTTCATATGGAGCCCAAGATCTAAAAAGGCCATTTTCAAGTCAAAATTATTGCAACAACAAAGAAGCCCGAATCTGTCCTCCAGCCCGAGCACTGTTCAGTATTTTGGCCATATCTGGAGTTCTAGAAGTCGAAATGAGCTGAATGTTTTACACAAGAAAGTTGAGACAATTGCCTAGAACTTTAATGTTTTTCAAGTGCCTCTAATTTGGATATCATCAATGACGTTTTGGGCAAAAAAGAGAAGATAAGGATTGTCACCAAGTCAAGGCTTGGCCATCT
>SRLM01000439.1:5480-45066 GCA_015708895.1 Populus ilicifolia
ACCTTTTGATTCATGCATTGTTTGTAATATATTAGTAATGGAGATGAGATTGAAAAGCAAGCTTATGGAAGAACATACTATTTGATTGAATTTGAGAGATTTAAACACATAAACCCTAAACACATGAGTGTTGGAGTGTATATCAATGAGAGGACCTATCACTTTGGCATGGCATAGATTTCATTTAAATCCCGACGATTGATTGAATTTTGAAGTTTGCATGTAAACAAATTCATAAAAAATTATTTATTTTATCCTTTTTTATTATATTCTTATTTATAATGCTTGTACTCTTGGACATTGATGGGAGATTAAGAGATTGATCATGGTTATTTTCAATTTAATTTTATTTATCCTTTCTCGAGGACGAGAAAGAGCTAAGTGTGGGGGTATTTGATGTAACCATATTATTCGATAGTTTCTAGAGATCAAAATGAAGTGATTCTAGTGGCTTTAAAAAGCTAACATCCATACCTTTCTGGAAATGTAATGCAAGAAAAATAAGAAGAGGAAGATCATGGAAATCACATCCTTCAAAGTCAAATCTCGTATTCTGCCACTGTTGACCTTTTTCCATTCAAAATTCCATATCTAGAGCTATAGAAGTCCAATTGATGCAAACTCAATTTTGTTGGATTCCTGATTCAATGGTCTAGAAACGCTCCACGTTTCAGCCAAAAACAATGTCAGATGAGGGCGATATGATTTTCCAAAGATGACAACTGAATTCTGCCAACAATCAGGTTTCGTGAAGAAATGAATCCAAATTATGTTTCGAAGCTTCTAAACTATGATTTTATCTTTAGGAGTAGTTGTTCAATAGATATGCAAGGCTAAGCTCTTTTCTTGGTTGCAAGGACGCAGAAACTTTCAGATTTCAAGAACTGTGAGATTTATTCTTCCATTTATTTTCAGTTTGTATTATGAATGAGTATGAATGTTTTCCTATGCATATTTTCTATGATTGTTGTTGATAATTGCTAGAGCGGACTCTAAGTTATTATTGTGAACAATCTATTGCTAAGTTTGATATCAAAACCGGAGTTAGGGTATATAAACTTGTGAAGCAACTAAGCTTGATAATTGTGGCGGAACTACGTTATTAAACTTAGGGAAAACATTCGATCAAAGCAACACAAGCAGACAACTTGGTTGTTAAGATTAATGAATTTATCTAGATCTTAAGGCTGCCATTAGATTAAATCATTAGTGCGGACACTGTGATTACTTGTTGGTTAGGGCTAGTTATACGGCGGATCCGTTAATTAACCAAAGTTAAGAAAAGATAAAAATTCAAAATATAAACTGGAGTTTCGTTTCAAGGATCAGTTCTGATTTCTGTAGGTGGATGTGTGCTTGTGACCAAGGTTTGTTTTCTTGATAAATTTCAGTTTTAATTGATTGTGTTCACTAGTTTAATTTCTTCCATATTTTAGATTATCACAAATCAAAACACCCCCAATTGCATAACGTATAGCATAAAAATCTGAACTAAATCTTCCTCGTGGGATCGATCCCTTGCTTGCTCTATACTATCTTGTGTGTTTTAAGCTAGGGTAATTAATTTGTGCGACCGCGACATTGCAACATTCATGCTACAATTTAGATTATTATATGTGTTGCAGACCTCCTCAAATTCTCTTAAATGCATGGATTTTCCAATTCTAAACCATGAAAAGAAGGTAAAAGTTGAATAATGTCTAGCTTAAAATTAAAATGAGATGCATCGGGAGGAAAAACTATGCATGATGGTGCACTTGTTCTTGTTGGATTCATGTGATCTTTAAGTGTTCTAGCACTGTTATTCTCATTATTCTCATTATAAAGTGATTGATTATCTTCTTCAGCCATATTTTTTGAAAATGATGAGGATACCCTACAAAGTCTACCACTTGATGTACGTGACTCCACTCTCATGCACGTGTAGGAATAGAATAAATGGAAAAGCAAAACAAAAGAAGAAGAAACAAGAAGAAAGAAAAAAAGAAACAAAATTATATACAAGAAAAAGTGAAAAGAGAAAATAAACTAAAAATTATAATTTATACAAAACTTACCTCCCCGGCAACGACGCTAAAAACTTAACACGATGAAAAGATTGATGTCTTCTCCCAAGTGCAGGAGTGTCGAAGTAATAAATAACCCGACAAGACCGGGGTCAAACCATAGGAAGGTTATTGTACAACTTATAAATAACAATAATACAACAACAACAATAATAACAATAATGGCAATAATAATAATAATAAAGAAGAAGAAGATGAGAACTTTGAGATGAAATATTAAAGTAAGGATTAACAATGATAATAACAAATGTCAAGGTTAGAGGTTCCACTAATGGTATGTCAAACAAGTATAGTATAAACTCTTATTATTCAATTGGAAACCACACATAAAAGAGGTTCTAATCAGATTATAGATTGTTAACATGATTACATTAGTCATCTTATTCAATTAATGTTAATACTTGTAAATTTCGTCAAGCATTCATGATTATAACTTATGTTAACAACAAATCAAGTTCCTTTCATAGCTCAGGTATCGGTTATACCATACAGTATGGGCTATGAAAGTGCCAAGCATTTGTTGTACCAAGTGTTATACAACATAAATCAAGATTAATCATTTAACAGGCAAAGTATTAAAAAGTAAACAAGATAACAAATATAAAACATGTTAGTATCAAACATTAAAGTCCATATTAAGTTTACATTATACTTATTCTTACACCATTAGTGTAACCTTTTCACCTTGACATAATTAACTTAACTACACATAATGAAAGAAAGAAAAATAGATAAACAAAATAAGAACATAAAAGTTAACTAAGTAAAGGAAAGGAAATGAAAGGCATAAACATAATATTTATCGAAGCAAAGCATAAACATTACAAAAAAAATACAAAGAGAGAAAGGAAGAGCATGATCTTGATCTGGACACCAAGATGCCTAAATGCATAGCAAATGCCTCCTTTTATAGGCCAAAATTGGGAACTATTGATTTGATGACTAATTGATGAGTAGTTGGCCAACCCTTGACTTAGTGACAATCCTTATCTTCTCTTGTCTGCCCAAAATGTCATTGATGATGTCAAAATTAGAGCCACTTGAAACATGAAAGTTCTAGACAATTGTCTCAGCTTTCTTGTGTAAACAATTCAGCTCATTTTGACTTCTATAACTCCAGATATGGCCAAAATACTGAACAATGTTTGGGTTGGAGGATAGATTCGAGCTTCTTTATTGTTGCAATAATTTGGACTTGAAAATGGCCTTTTTAGATCTTGGGCTTCATATAAAAGTTGTATGCCTATGTCTTACCTTTCCATCCATATAAAGTAGACCTAAATCTGAGATCTATAGCTCCAGATATGACCCAATTACCGAACAGTGTTCCGGTTTGGATTGCACCGACATCTTTTTTCTAAGTTTGATCATCTCTTTGCCTTTGTAATTGAAGTTCTTAAAGTCATCAATCAATCCTTTCATTTATGTGATAGGCCTGCATTTAAAATGGACATTTACCACAAATTAAAGGTATCTTATATTATTAGATAGATTATTATAAAACGTACTTTAGTTAAGGAGTTATTGATACTTTAAGTGCAAAATGATGATATAAAACCATGATAAAAATGCACTTTTAAGTACTAATCAGTTTCCAAATCAAGATCACACTCTTGCTTTCTTTCTTTATATTTTTGTAATGTTTAAGTTTTTATTTCAATAATCTCTTGTTTATACTTTTTATTTGCTTAGTTAAGGTTTATTTTATTTATATTCTTATCTTATTTATTTTTATTTCTCTTCTTTCATTATTTTTAGTTAAGTTTACTATGTTAAGGTGAAAAGGTTACACAAATAGCGTAAGAATAAGTATAGTGTAAACTTAACATAGACTTTAATGTTTGATACTAACATGTTTTGTATTTATTATCTTGTACACTATTAATACTTTGGTTATTAACTAGTTAATCTAGATTTATATTGTCTAACACTTGGTATAACAAATACTTGGCACTTTCATAGCTCAACCGTATGGTGAAACTGATAATTATGCTATGAAAGGAACTTGATTTGTTGTTCACATAAGTTAATCATGAATACCTAACAATATTTATAAGTGTTAGTATTATTTGAATAGGATAACTAATGTAATCATGTTAACCATTTATAATTTGATTGGAACCTCCTTTATATGTGGTTTCCAGCTAAATAATAAAATTTTATACTATATTTATTTGAAATACCATTATTAGATTCTCTAACCTTGACATTTGTTTTTATAATTGTTTCATCCTCTCATTGATCTTTCATCTCAAAGTTTTGATAAGCTTTTTCTTCTTTTTTACTACTACTACTATTACTAGTAGTATTATTAGTATTATAATTACTATTGCTATTATTATTATTATTAGTAACCATTATTGTTGTTGTTGTTGTTGTATTATTGTTGTTTATAATTTATACAATTAACCCTTCTGTAGTTCAACCCTGATTTTGTTGGGTTATTTATTACTTCAACACTTCTACACTTGAGAGAAGATATCAATTTTTTGGTCGTGTTAATAAGATCCACTAATAACATAAACATTTTTTTTTATTGTAAGACTCGAGGATACCTCCATTTGTTATACTTTTCTATAAAGGTTGCGTATAAATAAAGGCAAGGAAAAGAAGGTTTATAGATAAGATATTAAAAATACAATTATATCACCTTTATGTAGACTAGCTGGATTCTCTCTCTCTCTCTTTTTATAACATGTGTATGTATAGGTAGTTATGATTGTGACTCATATCTTCCCTTTTTTTACATCCAAGAATGACTTAAACATCCTTTATGTGTCAGAAATAAGCTTCGTATCTAGTTTTCTTAAAAACTAGCAAACATGGTCTTTTTTAGTCAGATTCTCAAGACCATGTCGAGCATGTTCTTTATGAAATTGGACCATAAATCATGAATTGTATAATGCTTATCTCCGTTAAGGTACGTCAAAATAATATCTAAGGACTCTTTATGTTTTGAAATAAATCATAATTTTTAATAATTTTCATAGGTTTTTCAAAACCCGTGTGTGTCCTTGAACATGGTAATCCAATAAAATTTACATTATAAAATTTTTTCTATCATCTTTAATGACAAGAAATGACACCTATATGTCTCGAAAATGACAAAATTTAATACTATTACTTACCTAATTATCGAGAATACATTTTTGATATATTTGATTAGGATAATATTTGAAAAAGTAAGGGTTATCCCAAAAAATAACTTCATCAATTCATTCTTACAATTAATCAATACATTAAAAGTTGTAAGAAATGGACGTCCTAAAATAACTGGAATTGAATTACATGCTTCAATAAGTTATGCATCCAAGACAATAAAATCCGTAGAGATAAATGAATTTATCAACTTATACTAATATATCTTTAACTAGTTTTTTAGATATTTTTACAAATCTATTAGCAAATAAAATAGTTATAAAAGTTGGTTTTAACTCACTTAAATTAAAACTCTAAAAAACTGAATATGAAAATAAATTCATAATAACTTCAAAATTAAGTAAAGTTTTTTTAATTTTATATTTTTCAATAAAATAAGAAATTATAAAACAAATAAAATTTTTATATTTAAAAATATTATTATTTTAAAAAATAACACTTATTTTCTCAGTTAAAAAAGCTTTCAAAGAAAGAGCTCGCAGAAGAGCAAGAAGGAAGTGCCAGAGAGAGACTCTCTCGGTTGTTGTGAGAGATAGCACCTGTGTGCTGTACTGTGCTTGTTGATTCTTTCATTGTGCATCGTTCCTCTTCTTCACTTCTCCACGTCGGCTCCTGATCTCTTTATGGGGAAATCGAAGGAAAAATCCAAGATTCTTCGGTCTGTTCAAGGGGATTTTAAACTTCAGACCTCATGTCAACCCTCCCCGAATATTTCTAAGGCTTAATTTAGCAGTCAATCTCCGGTCCAATCTGACTCTGGTTCTTCAACTAAAGCTTCTCCACCCCATACCAGAGTGGTTTTTGCTGACAATGTGAACCCATCCAGTGGAGTTCGGGGTTCTTATCAATGCAAGAACAAAGTTATGTATTAAACTCGTTCCTCCGCTTCACCCTCTTCCCCTTGCACCAATAACGGCGTCTTCTCCGATGACTCTAGGGCAGAAGCATCGGCGAGCACTGGAAAGGCTGGGTTTTTCCATCCCAATTCTGAGTTTCATCGTGGTTCGACTCATCGATCAACTTCAAAGCAGAAAGGAATGTCCACTCAGCCATCGGGGTTCGTTCCAACCTCTACAAGGGCTACCTCCAGGCCCTCCATTGACAATCCTGTTCGCACATAGACGAAGGACAAGAAACCCCAACAAGGTACTTCTCAGTCTCCTGGTCTTGTTCATTTCCCTGATTTTGCATCCTCTGATTCGTGCCAGCTTAAAGACTCAGATGTGGCCAGCCCTGCTGATTTGGGGAAGTTTTGTTTAATTGGGTTTGTTGCCGGAAAGTTTCCTGGTTATGCATCCTTGTCTCATTATATTTCAAAAAACTGGAAAAATCATGCAAAGTTTACAATGCATGATTCTGGATGGCTCATATTTGCATTCTCCACTGAACATGAAATGCTGAAAGTTCTTGGTGAGGGACCATATTATGTGTTTGGCAGGCCGTTACTTCTTCAGGTCATGCCCCATTTTTTTTTTATTTCAAACCTAATAACATGAGCAAGTTGCCCACATGGTTAAGATTCCCCAATCCGCCTCTTTGGTGCTGGACCCCCCTCTGTTTGTCCAAACTGGCTAGTGTTAATGGCAAACCAATCTATTGTGATGACTCTACAACTAATATGACAAGGCTATCCTATGCCCGGGTGCTTATTGAGGTTGATCTACTGGGAGATTTGCCCAGCTCTGTAAATGTTGTTCTCCCCAATGGCTCCAACCTTGCTCAGCAAGTTCTGTATGAATCTCTTCCCCGCTTTTGTAAATCATGTCATGTCCTGGGGCACACTGAAAATGCATGTCGGAAAGGCACAAAGTCAAAGCGCAAGTCTAGGCCTCAAGTCATTCATGAAGTCTCTAATTCTCCTTCTGCAAACACAGTGGCAGTTGAGAAACAACAACCATACAGTCAGGGGCCTATTGTGGACACGCCTATTGATTGTCCACTGAAGTGGCCACCTCTAAGTCCAGAAGCCAATCCTCCTCTGGGCGTAAAAAAGCCAAGTTTGCAGAACCCAAGTCAGCCTCAGATACTGAAAAGGGTGAGGAAGCTTTGCCAGTTACCAGACAATACCTAACCAGGAGCAAAGCTAGAAAAAAGGATGCTCAATCCAGTTTGGGTAAACCGGGGTCATCCAAGGGCCCTACATTGAAGCTCTAGTGATCCGGCTCAATCCTTTAATATAGCTGGGTAGGGGGTTTACCCCAATTTTGCTGGGTGGTGCAGGATTTTCTTGCTTGCTGTTTAGGTGGACTTGTTTCCGACTGTGGCCTGCTGTTTCGCTTGTTGACTGTTCTGACTGTGTTTCAGATTGTTCCTTCCTTGCTGCAGTTTTTGTTTTTGCTTGCTATTAGCTATCCTTTCTGGTTATGCTAAGAGTGTTCCTTACGGGTTTCCCTGGTGCCTTTTGCTGCTGGTTCCCTGTTGCAAGATGTGGCATGTTGCGATGTTCGGCCGCTTTTTTGGCTTGTTTGTTCCCTGTAAGGGGTGTAGGTTGTCAGTTCAGTCTGTTGATATAGGGTGTTTTTATTTCCTTGTTCAGCTTAGTGGGAGTATGTTTCCTTAGGCTTTCTGCACTTTAGTTTGCTCTGCTGTTCATGCTTTTGTCCATAGATTCCATTATGTACAGGGGATTTTTTTTCCTTTGTTCAAGGGAGCATGTTCCCTTTGCTGGTGCTTGAAATGTTCTGTTGGTTTCTATCTTGTACTGCAAGTTTGTCATGTTTTTTTTTATTTATATAATTCTTACATTTGATAAAAAAAAATGTATTTTGTTATAGTTAATTTTCTCTTTACAATGTACAGATCTTTTAAAAATTTAGTATAAGAAGATACTTATTTAATATTATCTAACAAAGGTATATTGATCCTTATTTATTTGAAAGTTTCAAATATTTTAGAGTTATGATTAACTTTTCTTTGTTTGGTCAAGACATGAGAAAATAGAAAATAGAAGTGCTGACGAGAAATTAATCTTTTCTTTACAATGTTCAGATTTAACATCTTTTTTACCCTTAGAAATTAAATCATAATTTTTCTCATAAGGTTCAAGAGTAATTTTTTTTTTAATAACCTTACTACTGCAAGGAGTAATGACTGATTTGATTTAATCCATCTAAAACTAGTATTTATATTATATTACCC
This sequence comes from Populus ilicifolia, assembly GCA_015708895.1. Classification (NCBI taxonomy): domain Eukaryota; kingdom Viridiplantae; phylum Streptophyta; class Magnoliopsida; order Malpighiales; family Salicaceae; genus Populus; species Populus ilicifolia. Next base: position 13,844 of record SRLM01000439.1, read on the forward strand.
CTTAAGATTTTGTTGTTGTTGAAATAAAAACTTACCTTTCTCTTGAAAATTGAGAGCGCATGTAAATTTTCATTTTTTAGATTTGTCATGGTTTGAACATTTTGAGTGTTGATTGTCTCTTGCTTTTCAATAAATGCTTGCAATATTTTCTCAAGATTTCTTTTAAGAGGTGGAGCATAATGAGGTGTATATCCATTAGAATTTTGAAAATTATGGTATGCTTGAAAGAGTGACTATAAAGTTTATGTATTATTGTTACCACTTTTCCAACTGAAATTTAGGTGATTTTTCTTACCAAAGTTTTATATTTGAAAATAAAGGTTATGATAAGGCATTTAGAAATTGTTTAAAGCATGAGCTTGTTCATAAAAGCATTCCTTAAAAGAAGACAAAGTAGGACAGTCATTGGTTTCACAGATTTGACACACAATATCTTGAACAGATTTTAATTCAGCATTCCTTTTCAATTCTACTACCTCGACTTTTCTAGCTAAAAATGTAAAATTGGCTTGGAGGTTATGATCTTCCTTAAGGTTGTACATTCCTTTTATAGATGTATGAGGTTTGGTTTTGCCTAGTGCCTCATAAATACCTGTAGTGTTCTAATTTTAAGCATTTTCAACTAGCAAGTCTAGGTACTTTATTGCTCTATCAAGGTCTTTATCTTCAAAAATTTTATTACACATCAATTATATCATTTATCTATCTTTAGATGTTAACCTTTCATAAAAATATAAAATCAATCTCCATGTTTCAAAACCATGATGAGGGCAAGTATTAAGCAAAATGTTTCTCCTAATTTTTGAGTGAAAGTGGTGATTTGTCTTTTGAAAGAATTTGTTTTGTGAAATGAAAAAAACTTCTTTAAAAATTATTGTTGCATTTCATATCAAGCATGAATGGATCCTGACTTAAGATTTTGTAACTATGTTTTAGCTTTATCTTTTAATCTAATAGTATTCATGCTACAATTTAAGTCATTATAAGTGTTACAAACATCTTTAAATTCTCTCAAATGTAAGTATGAATTTTCTATATCTAACCTATGAAAAGAAGGTAAAAGTTGAATAATGTCTGACTTAAAATTGAAATGAGATGCATCAGGAAGGAACATTATACACAAATGTGCACTTGTTCTTGTAGAATTCATGTGGTCTTTAAGTGTTCTAACATGATTATTCTCATTATTCTTATTATGAAATGATTGAGATTATCTTTTTCAACCATACTTTTTAAAAAAGATGAAAATACCTTACAAAGTTCATCACTTAATTTACGTGACCAAACTCTTATGTACATATAGGAAGAGAAATAAATGAAAGGAAAAAAACAAAAGAAACTAAAGTTAGGTAAAATAAAATAAAAGAAAAGATAATAAAATAAAATATATAATTTATACAGTAATTTACCTTCATTAGTAACGACGCTAAAAACTTGACACCATCAAATAGTTAATGTTTTATCCAAAGTGCAGGAGTGTCAAAGTAATAAATAACCTAGTAATAGTTAAACACATCAATCAAAAAACCAAATGGTGTTCTAATTTGAATTAAACCAACATCTCTTCTTTAATCTTAGCCATCTCTTTGTCGTTTTATTTTTAAAAGTTAAACACATCAATCAATTCTTTAGATTATGAGATATGTCTGCATTCAAAATAAGCATTTACCATAAATTAAAGGTGTAACACCCCACTCTTCTAGTAAGATATTGTTTGTTTTGGCTCACGGAGCCTCACAGATTTGTTTTTGGCAGTCACATATGGCTTTAAAACACGTCTTACTAGTCAATGTGAGCATGATTATATATGACCCTCCCCTAGGTCCTTACTAGCCGATATGGGATATTACAAAAAATATCTTATGTTATCGGACTTGGTATTATAAAACATACTCAAGTTATGGAATTTAATGATACTATAAGTCAATATGTTAATATAAACCATAATAGAAATGTATTTTTAAGCATTAATCACCTATCGTATAGCTAAACATCTTATTGATTTATATTAGTCCTTATTAAAAAGAAAGGAGAAGAACGTAGAAATAAAATTTTCTCACCCACAAGAATAAAATATAGATTCATGTCATACTGTAAATAAACTTAATATCAATAGTAAAGATATATGCTTACTAGATAAAGTAACAATACATACCATTCTCAGGTATAAGCAATATTTTTCAAATATAAGAATGATGAAAGCAAAAGTGTATTTACCATGTTAGGTTCAACAGACTTGATTGAAGCCTATAAAAGAGCTAATTTAATGTTTCCTAATAGAACAAGATTTATTATTGATAATGCTTTGTTCTCTATTAAATCAAGAAAAAATCTACTAAGATTCAAAGATATACGACTTAATATGTAAACCTTGAGGAAAAAATAAAGGTTGCTTAAATTACAAACTAATTAAATGGAAAATAAAAGTGAAGAAATTCATGCATAAGGTTAAATAAAAATAGGAACTTGTTTATTAATGAATATAAGATCGTTGTTTTAACTAGGATATAAGGGGATGTTACATAACGGGTACCATATTTAGATTGCCAATGACAATGATATAAAATATCTTTACATTGTATCAAATATCTCTTCAAGTTTTATCTTTAAGTTTGTACTACACAAGTATTAGTACAATCAAAGTTAATGCAATAATAAACTAGAATTTCAATGAACCAAATAAACCAAATAATTTTATTATTTGGCATGATCAGTTGGGTCATCTTGGCACAATAATGATATGAAGAATTATCAAGAATTCATATGATCATCCATTGAAGAACTAGAAGATTCTTCAATTCAAGGAATTCTCATGTGCTTGTTCTCCAAGCAAATTGGTCAGTAGAACATCACTAGCTAAAGTTAGGACTAAATCTCAAGATTTCTAGAATGTATTTAAGGTGATATTTTTGTGCCCATTCACCCAACATATGGACCATTTAGATATTTTATGGTTTTAGTAGATGTATCTATAAGATGGCTATATGTGAGTTTATTATCAACTTGCAACCCAGCATATGTGGGATTACTTGCTCAAATTATTAGATTACAAGCACAATTTTCATATTATTTAATCAAGACTATTCTTTTTCACAATACTAGTGAATTTGCATCTCAAACATTTAATAATTATTGCATGTCACTTCAGATAAACATTAAACATCTTATTGCCCATCTTTATATTCAAAATGGTCTTGCAAAATCACTTATTAAACACCTTCAGTTAATTGCAAGATCATTGTTTATGAGAACAAAACTTCATATCCTTGCTTAGAGGCATGTTGTTTTACATATAGTAGAACTTATGCACATTAGGCTAATAATGTATTACAAATTCTCTCAATTATAATTGGTCTTAGGTCATAAGCCAAACATTTTCCATCTAAGAATATTTGGTTACGCGGTATATGTTCCAATTTATCCTCCACTATATATAAAGTCACGTCCTCAAAAGAGGCTAAGAATACATATTAGGTTTGAGTCCCTTTTAGTAATTAAATATATTAAACCCTTAATAGATGATTCATTTATGAGATGATTTATCAATTGTTATTTTGATAAGACTATATTTCTAGCATTAGGGGAGAAATTAAATAACTGGATAAAGATATTATATGAAATGCATTGTTATTATTGAATTTTGATTTTCATACAAAAAAATATGAACAACAAGTTCAAAAGATACTTTGTTTGCAAGATATTGCAAATTAATTACCGAATCCATTCACTAACTAAAAAAGAAGAACCAAATCTCATATACCAGCTATAAATACTTTAACCCGAATTGAAGTTTCAGCATGACAATTCACTAAAATTATAGCAAATGAGACTATGACATGCCATAAGTGTGGTTGACCAACTAGTTTAAAGGATAAAAATCCTTAGACAAAAAAGCAAATAATTAGATTGACATTATTGATAAAGAAAATATTCATAAAATGATAGACATAACTGATCATACAACCCTAGAAGAGGTTTAGGTACTTGAAAACAATAAAAATATTCATAAAATGATAGACATAACTGATCATACACAAAAATGAATGGTCAAAATGGAAATAAACAATCCACATAAAATTAAATTCATTTTCTAAATCTAGTTTGATATAAATGGTATTTGTGCAAAAATGAAATGAGAAAAATAAAATTGTAAAATATAAAGCATGACTTATGGCATAAAGGGTTTTCATAAAGACCTGGCATTTATTATGAGAAAACATATTCTCTTGTAGTATATGTAATTACATTTTAGTTTCTTATTAGCTTAGCAACTCAAGAAAGGCTAGATACGTATCTAATAGATGTAGTCACCATCTATTTATATAGGTCAATTGATAATCATGTATATATGAAAATCCCTAAAGGATTTAAAATGCCTAAAGCATATAATTCAAGTTCCCAAAAGGTTTACTCAATCAAGTTTCAAAAGTCCTTGTATGAGTTAAGGCAATTAAGATGTATGTGGTATAATGATGTGTATGTTAATGATTTAAATATTATTAAAACTCATAAAAGATACTAAAGATAATAAATTATTTAAAGAAAGAGTTTGAGATGAAAAATTTGAGAAAAAACAAAATTTTATCTTGACCTGTAGATCGAGCATTCAACAAATAGATTTCTCATTCATTGGCTAACATACATCGAGAATTTCATTAAGAGATTTTATGTGGATAAAACACACTTACTGAGTACACTAATGGTTGTCCGGTCACTTGATATGAAGAAAACCCTTTTAGACCTTCTAAGGATAATAGACAATAACTTGGTCCTAAAGTACCATACCTCAATACAATAGGTGCACTGATGTATCTTGCTTATAATATACGACCTGATATAACATTCTCTGTAAACTTGCTAGTAAGATATAGTTCTTCTTATACCGAGAGACATTAGAATGGAATTAAACACATTTTTTTTGTTATCTGTAAGGACATAGGTTGTGAGCTTACTGATGTTGGATTTTTATTTGATCTATATAAAGGTCAATCTCAAACAAGTTATCTTTTTTTTTGTGGTAATTTTGTTATATCATTGAGATTTACATAGCAAACATTAATTGTCACTTTATCTAATCATGTTGAAATACTTGCGATTCATGAGTGTGTGTGGTTGGGATCAATGACTCAATATATTTATGGAACAAATGTTTTATCCTTTAGCAGAGGAACTCCAACTATACTATATAAAGACAATATTACATGCATAGCTCAATTAAAAGGAGGATATATTAAAGGAGATAAGACTAAGCATATCTCATTGAAATTCTTCTTCACAAATGACCTTGAAAAATATGGTAACATTGATGTTAAACAAATTTGCTCGAAAGATAATCTAGCAAATTTGTTCACTAAAGCATTACTAACTATAATGTTTGAAGGATTGTAGCATAATATTGGAATTAGACAACTTCAAGACTTGAGATGATGTATTCATAAAGAGGAGTTAATACGTATTGCACTCCTTTTTCTTTAGCATAGTTTTTGTCTGATTGGGTTTTCCTATCAAGGTTTTTAAGGAGTTAGTTTTCAATGTATAAAGTTGTATAATAGACATCTGATTAGTACTTAAAAGTACATTTTTTATCAAGGTTTTATATCATCATTTTGCACTTGAAGTATCAATAACTTCTTAATTAAAGCATGTTTTATAATAACATATCTAATAATATAAGATAATTTAATTTATAATAAATATTCATTTTAAATGTAGGTCTATCATATAAATGAAAAGATTGATTGATGAATTTAAGAACTGAAATTGAAAGGACAAAGAGATGGCCAAACTTAGAAAAGAGATGTTGGTACAGTCTAAACCAAAACACTATTCGGTAATTGGGTCATATCTAAAGTTGTAGATCTCAGATTTAGGTCTACTTTATATGGATGGAAAGATAAGACATAGGCCTACAACTTTTATATAGAGCCCAAGACTGAAAAAAGACTATTTGTAAGTCTAAATTCTAGAAACAACAAAAACGTTTGGATCTATCCTTTAGCTTGAGCACTATTCAGTGTTTGACACATATCTAGAGTTCTACAGGTCCAAATGACCTTAATTTTTTATCTAAGAAAGTTGAGATAATTTCCTATAACTTTCATGTTTCAAATGGTTTCAATTTTGACGTTATCAATGACGTTTTGGGTAGACAAGAGATGATAAGAATTGTTACCAAGTCAAAAGTTGACCACCTACTCATCAATTAGTCATCAAATGAATAGTTCCTAATTTTGGTCCACAAAAGAAGGCACTTGCCTTGAATTTAGACATATTGATTTTCAGATTAAGATCATGCTCTTGCTTTCTCTCTTTGTATTTTTTGTAATGTTTATGCTTTGCTTTCATTAATATTAAGTTTATGCCTTTCATTTCCTCTTATTTACTTAGTTAACTTTTATCTTATTTATGTTCTTATTTTGTTTATTTATTTTTCTTTCATTCATTATGTTTAGTTAAGTTTATTATGTCAAGGTGAAATGGTTACACTAATGGTGTAAGAATAAGTATAGTGTAAACTTAATATGGACTTTAATGTTTGATACTAACATGTTTTGTATTTGTTAGAATAAGTATAGTGTAAATATGGATTTTAATGTTTGATACTAACATGTTTTGTATTTGTTATCTTGTTCACTCTTTAATACTTTACTTATTAAATGACTAATCTAAATTTATGTTGTATAACACTTGGTACAACAAATACTTAGCACAATAAATACTTGACACTCTTATAGCTCATAATGTATAGTATAACCAACACCTGAGTTATGAAAGAAACTTGATTTGTTATTAACATAAGTTATAATCATGAATACCGAATGAGATTTACAAGTATTACCATTAATCGAATAAAATAATTAATGTGATCATGTAAACAATTTATAATCTGATTGGAACCTTCTCTTGTGTGTGGTTTCTAATTGAATAATAAGAGTTTATATTATACTTGTTTAACATATAATTAGTGAAACCTCTAACCTTAACATTTGTTATTATCATTGTTTAATCCTTACATTAATGTTCCATCTTAAAGTTGTCATCTTCTTCTTCTCTTTCTTTTTATTTACTACTACTACTACAATATTGTTGTTGTTGTTGTTGTTGTTGTATTATTATTATCATTTATAATTTATACAATTAACCTCTCTATGGTTCGGCTCTAGTCTTTTCGAATTATTTATTACTTCAACACTCTTGAACTTGGAAGAATACATCAATCTTTTAGTCATGTCAACATCTAAGAGGGAATGTGTTATAAAATCATACATTGTATAGATGTTTAGGTGCCTTCTTATACCCCTTTATTATTATGTTTATTCATTATTGATTGGTATTTAAAAGTGTATTTTTATCAAGGTTTTATATTATTATTTTGCACTTGAAATACCAATAACTCAACTAAATTATATTTTATAATAACAAGTCTAATACCATAAGATACATTTAATTTATGATAAATAATTATCCTAAATATAGGTCTATCACATGAATGAAATGATTGATTAATGAGTTTAAGTACTAAAATTAAAAGGATAAAAGAAGTATGAGCTTAAAAAAGAGATTCAGTTTAGTCTAACATGAAATACTATTTGGTAATTAGAGCACAACTAGAGTTGTAGAATTTGGATTTATGTTTGCTTTATATGGATGGAAAGCTAAGATATAGGTCTAAAACTTTCATGCGGAAAGCAAGACTCAATTCTAATATTTGAAAGTCCAAATCTTAGCAACAATGGAGAAGTCCGAATATGTTCTTTAACCTAGACACTGTTCAGTATTCAGCCCATATTTAGAGTTCTAGAAATCCAAATGACCTTAATTATTTTTTCTAGAAAGCTGAGATAATTTCCTAGAACTTTCATGATTCAAGTTTGTCTATTTTTAGCAGACAAGAAGATAAAGATTGTCACCAAGTCAAGATATAGCCACTCATTTAACAATTAGTCATCAAATTAATTGCTTCTAAATTTAGCCTATAAAAGAAGGTATTTGCCATGCATTTAGACATCTTGGTTTCCATATCAAGATTATGCTTTTGCTTTCTTTCTTTGAATTTTTATAATTCTTACGTTTTACTTTCATTAATATCTTATTTATGCCTTTCATTTCATTTTCATTACTTAATTAACTTTTATCTTATTTATATTCTTATCTTGCTTATTTATGTTTCTCTTTTTTATCATGTTTAGCTCAGTTTATTATATCAAGGTGAAAAAATTACACCAATAGTTTAAGAATAAGTATAGTGTAAACTGAATATGGACTTTAATATTTGATATTAACATATTTTATATTTTTTATCTTGTTCACTTTTAATAATTTGTTTGTTCAATGGTTAGTCTAGATTTGCCTTATATAACACTTGGTACAACAAATAATTAGTACTTTCATAGCCCAACTGTATGATATAACTAATACTTATATTATTAAAAAAACTTGATTTGTTGTTAACATAAGTTGTAATCATAAATACTTCACAATATTTACAAGTATTAACATTATTCGAATAAAATAACTCATTTAATCATGTTAACAACTTATAATTCGATTAGAACCTTTTTTATGTGTGGTTTTTAATTAAGTGATAAAAAGAGTTCATATTGTACGTGTTTGAAATACTATTAGGAGTTCCTTTAACCTTGATATTTATTTTTATCATTGTTTGATTCTCACATTGATCTTTCATCTCAAAGTTTTCATCAATTTCTTCTTCTTCTTCTTCTTTTATTATTATCATTATTATCACTAATGTTATTGTTGTTGTTATTGTTGTATTATTGTTATTTATAATTTATATAATTAACTTCTTTATAGTTCGATCCTGATTTTGTTGGATTATTTATTATTTTGACACTTTTAAACTTGGAGAAAAACATCAATTTTTTGATCATGTTAATTATCTTCAAATTCATTTGAATCTCTTCAAATTTATTTGATTCTTTCTAAATTTATTTGAATCTATATCTTTTTATAATCTTTCAGCTTGCAAGTATTTATATATACATGTGTTTATAAATAGAAACATCGTTGTTGAAAGGATTGTATAGACATGTATAATTACAAATTCACATGAAATAAAAATATTTTCTCTTTAATTGCTAATCTCTTCTTATATATTCCATTTTTTTTATTAATTATATTTTTTTTATTATTATATGCTTATTAATACGTTGTAATTTTATAATACATATTGAATTGTTATATTTTCATATAAATTATATATTTTCAAACATTAAGTCTTAAACGGAGCATGGAAACCATCCGTTATTGGAGTATTTCATACTGGAAAAGGTATTAACAACAAATACATCATCAAATGATAAGAAGAAAAGAGAGAAAACATCAATTTGTCGTTCAATTTATCTTACTAGCAATTGCTCTGCATGAGAGCTGTTCTTGCTTTAGTTTTAGGGGTTTATATCCCCTCTATTTCTCTGCTGGTTTTTCAGCTTGTATAGCAAGCTTCCCTGGCTCTGCTTTGTTTTAGGGTCGCTCATGCTTTCCTTTGTTGCTACTTGTATTGTTCTGCTGGTTCCCAGCTTGTATAGCAAGCTCGCCTTGCTCTGTTTTGATCTATTTTATTCTTACATTTGATCAAAAAAAAGAAAAGAGAGAAAACAGCAAATGAAATGATGAGAGTGGGCTGGTGGAAGGTGTGTCTTCTGGGTTCGGGTGCTGTTTGATGGAGATGACTTAGAAGATGCCGTAAAGGATGATGGGAAGCAATCATTTTTCTCGTTTTAGGGTTGAGTCTCCTCCACGTCATGCAACAAAACAAATCTTAAAACGTCGATTTGAGGGGGGGAACGTTATTTTGTGATGATGACATGTCTGATTAGTTAGATGCCGCGTAAGCCTTACATAGAGAGATTCCCTTCTTCTTCTTCTTCTTCTTCTTCCTTTCACATCTCCATTGCCGTTTGTTGAAGGAAGGCCAATCCATTATAGATTGATTAATCCAACAAGATCAGCAGTTTGATGAATCTATATTCGGTGATGTTGCTTGCCTCTAGGCTCCAGCCAATAACAATCGGATAACACATTAAATTGGTTTCACGATCATTCAACTGTTCTCGGAAGAGGAAAAACAAAATGTTGGGTAATTACCTAAAAAGGCACAACATATTAGATAGTCCCAAAGTCACATTTAACAATTTATTTATTTATTAGAAACACATTTAACTATTTAAGTGTACATAAATAAATAGATAGCATCGTTCTCATGTATATCACAAATATTGATTTTGTGGTTGTTTTTGATACGACGCATGGCCCCGCATCGGTTAATCAATACACCCCATGGAAGTAGTTGGCCTGAGCTGGGTCTCAGCTAACTAAGGGTTATATTATATATAAGACATATATTTTTGAGGAAGGAGGGAGGAGTAATGGAAGGAGGGAGGAGTAATGTACGTAGCATTATGTAATTCCTAGCCAGATTGTCTCAGTATTTAGGTAGGGTTGGTCATGGGCTTCTCGCAGGTTATAGTGAGTTGTCATCTGACAGTTAACACAGCACAAGCAGTTCGAACAAAAAGTTCTCGCCTAGAGGAGTCTTTCACGTTAATCACGCAACTTCATGCTCACCACTTTTTCTCCAATACAGGCCGCCGCCCCCACCATGCTTACATAAACTTATAAACACATCCTAAGAATATATAAAAGTGAGCGTAATGAACATGTTTATCAATTAATGCCCATAAATATTAGTACATACAGTTAGTTGAAGACACAAATTAAGTTCATTTCAAAAGCAAAAGAGATATGTATGAAACCTGTTCATGTAGAAATTAGAGACGTTTGAACTATCGCAGCTTTAGAAAAAGATAAAAAAACATAAAAATGAGCATGTACGAGTGAACTTGTTTATGCAATTTGTGCGTCGTGTCTTTTCGGAACACAATGTAATGTTAGTGGGTACAGCGAACAAGTTTAGAGGTGTGACGATCAGTATTTTCAAATGTTAATTGCCTTTAATAAATTTATTTTAAGGATAAAATAATATATTTTTAGAATACAACAAAACCTTAAACTCATAGATAACAACTTCTTTAAATTTATTAAGAAAGTTTATTTTGTTTATGATAAATATAAACCAATAATTTGTATAGAGAAAAATTAGGGAGTGGATAAAATTGTTTTCTAATTAATTTATATTAATATTGAACTAATATTTATATATAAAAAAATACTCTTTCATACCAATATGCTTGTAGAAGTTAAAAACACATATTTTTAGATTAATATTTCTGTAAAATTTAAAAACATATATTTTCAAACCATTATATTTATAGAATTCAAAAGACAATTCCTCATTCTAATTAATTGAACAATAACTTGGCAGAAAGTATCATACATAATTAATTTCAGAAGCTAATTAATTAACTTAAATTAATTAATTTTAAAAAAAAACTATTTATATTACATAATATCAAATATCAAGTTCTCAAGTGCCAAGTGCTATGTATTATATAAATATATCTTAATTTTAGTTTTTTCTCAAAAAATTTTCTCTAACATTAAATTTTATTGATTTGATGTCCTTTATATGATAAAACAAAATCACTTAAGTTTCCAATATAAAATAAAATTCTCTTAAATTACCTAATATACAAGCTATTGTTTTTATAATACAAAGAAGTGGTAATGAAAAGCAACCAGATGTTAAAAGATGTGGGGGACTACTGTTTTTTTTTTTTTTTGTAACATTAGAATTCTATATCTTTATAAAAGCTACCAGATTTTAAAAAGTTAGTTGTTACTTTATTTATACATGCACACATGTAATCTATGTTATTTTAAAGGAGTGCTTAATGCTAATATTTTTTTTTAACCTTCTAATGAAATGTGGGTCTTTTACCAAACTAACACAATTTGATAAAAGAATTTAGAATATAGAACATGATAAAAAATTGTTGGAGAAATAAGACACTTTTACTTAATCATTAAAGAATATCATCGTTTTATTAATAAATTGCTATTGTCATTAACGCCTGTACTAAATAATTGCTAATAATAATAGCGGTTCTTGAATATACAAATATTAATGTAAATAGTGGTAATAAAATACATGGTGCCTGAAAGAACTTATTTCTAGTTGTGTTATTATAACATAATTTTAGCCTTAATACAACCCTAAATTTTATATAAACAAAGACTAAACCATTACGTCCAAGCTCAAACAAAATTATAAATTACCAAATCACAAACTCATAATTAAAAGTGCAATATTTTAACATCATTTTTTGTAATCCCAAATTAATAATTGCTATGTTTAAACATTGTTTTATTTATTAATTATAAAGATAATTGATAATGACAATAACAAAATATAACAATGTATATTTTTTAACTTGTAAATGGATGATTTAAAATTTTAAATAACATGATCATGATATTCACATGTTAATCTAAACTAAATATGAAAATACATAATATGTAATATGTAAGACAATATTAAATTCAATATTAGAATTAGCTTTTTTTAAAAAAAGAAAAACAATATTTAAATAAAAAATAACAAATCATAACTATATACAATATAACAATACATCAAAACTAATCTCAACAAGCTCAAAAAATATAATGGGCTCATTGATGTCAATAAGCCCATGACCATTATACATATAATAAGAGTAGCTGTTATATTTTCTTTTATATAATTTATTAAAACATCAATAATGAAATTATGTTTTGTTATTTACCATTAATATAAAATTTTTAAATCAACACAAAAAATTATTTTTCATCATTTAACAATAATAACCTTTGCAATTATTTTTAAATATTAATTAATATAAAAATACTTCATTAATATATTTCTTATATCAAACGTATATCGCTAAACATATAAATATATAAAAGTATGTACTTTCTAATATACTTGCACAATAAAATATTAAATTTAAATTAAATATAGATAAATAAATATGACAATTAAACTATTAATATACATCAACATATCATTGCAGGAGACTAGTTTTGTTTAGGGTTTTTTTTAATTCATAGGGTTTTTTCTTCTACAAGAATTATAATTAAAAATAAAAGAAAGAAAATTATATATTTATCATAACCATAATATCATGATTATATTATACAACCGTTATTATTGAAAATACAATAAAAAAAATTATTCTCTTTTAACTCTATTATTCCTCAGAAACTTTTAAAAAATGTGTAATTCTTCCAAAACTTGGTATCTCATAGAGTGAGATGGAAAGCCAATCAAAGAAAAAGCAAAGCTTTCATTCTCATTGGTAATACAAACCATAGTGGCTGCAGCAGCAAGGGCTCACTCCCCAAGACAGTATTGAAAAGCTACACAAAACATTTTTGTATGCAAAAGAAATGAACACCACACCAGCTGGAGGTGCCATCTCTCTTCATTTGTTGATACTCTTTCATTATTATGCCGAGCCCTATACCCTCAGAGAGAAAGACAGAGAAAGTGAGAGGTCAGATAAAGCAAAGCAGCTGGCTATATAAGCGAGGACCCACGCAGGGAAGACCTTACTTACCCAGCTAATGACACTGTGGTGCTGCCGTCGTTTTCTCGTTAGCTGAGGTGCCTGACACTCAGATCTCCTGAGGCAGAGAGAGCAATGGACACGCTGAGACAGTGAGAGTTGTAGATAATAACTCGAACATAAGACAAAATCAAAGATATGGCATGAAGTCCCCGTTCAACAACGATGGAAAATTCATCGCAGATCCCAAAGATATTGAGATGATAGAAAGGATCCAAACATAACTGTTGAAGAAAAAGGTTGCAGTGACTTGCTAGCTTATTGAGCACCTGTTTACCATGACCATAAGGCTACCATGGGCATTATGGAGCTCGATGGATACCAAGCTAGCACCTCCGATATATTCATACGATCATGCAGTGTAAAATTAAATGCCATCCATTCTGGTTCATATATATATATATATATATATTCATGTAAGAAAGAACGCTGAACATCCACCGCTTTCTTTTTGGTCTGAAACCATCCTTTTATTTCTAGCATTAACAACAGTAGTCCTGCATCTTTATGGTAAATATGCAAAAGGGATACATACATCTAATAACAAAGAGAAATATTATCAGCACCATTTGTAGAAACAGCTAGCCCTAAATTATATTAACAATACAAAACAACAAAAAGAAAATCACAAGAAAGAGATAAATAGTCTAATTTTTTCCCAACTTTTACAAGTTGATCAGTACCCAACAAACCAAGAACTAGTTGATAAAAAACCTCCAAATTAGGATTTGGATAGTATTCTCATTTTTCCTATTTGTTTCATTAAGTTCTACCTCTTGATGCTTTCTTGTCTAGGGCAAAGCACTATACTGATGCAAATCACCCCATGCTTGAACCCCATTCCAATTGCCTGTGTTGTCATTATTGCCATTGTTGCTCCTATTTGTTGGCGTGGCAGTCAATTGATCATATGAATTCCCAAAGAACCACTCAGTTGCTGGATCACCACTATTTGCACCATCTTTTCTTGAATTACCAGCAGCACATACTTGTGGTTTTGAAATTTCAAGATTTTCAAACATAATAGGTTGTAGTTTCTGGACATGGTTCTCAATAGGGGCTGTAGAAACAGTACTGTCATCTCTACGATTTTTCCCTGTACCAAATAGCATAGCCAATCTCTGTTGCTGCAACTTCCAGTGTAAATCTTGGTTCATACAACTCAGAGATTCAATTGAAGACGCGAGATTAGTGTTGACATTCATTGATGCGCCACCGATATTCTCTTGAATTGCTCCACAAAATCCACTACTAACCGAATTAAGTGGATGACTAAACCCCATTAAGGAACCAGAACCAGCAGTGGAACTAACAGATGGATCAAGTCTGAAACGAGGACTAGTAATACTAACTGCAGCTTCAGAAGTTGCTGAAATTTCCCCAAATGAAGGGAAATGGTTATATATGCCATTTGGTGAAAGGTTTAGCCTAGGTAATGATTGCCCACCGAGATTAAATTTCGTGGCTGGGGAGAGTCCATGAAAGAAGTTGAATCCACCGATCTCTGAGGAGCTACTGGAGTCACTTGAGAGCCTTGAAGATGACTTTATCTTCTTGTTTTTTCTACAGCCACCGCCGAAGGGAACGTTGCGCAAGGCTCCTCCTTTGGTCCAGTACCTTCTACATGTCTTGCAAAAATGCCTAGGCTGTGTTAAACTGTAATTGTTATAGTAGCAGAATTTTGTATTGGGTGAGTCACATCTTGGACACTCCAAAGCTTCCTCTTGTGGTCTCGTCGTTGTTGTTTTTCGGTTACTAGTAGTGATTTGATTGTCATCTATGGGGGCCTGTTTTGCCTGAAGATTATCTGGGGCCATCATGGACGGAAAGAATGTGAGAAAAAGTAGTGGATGTGTAGGAATTAGCTTGGTTGTGTATGTGATGGATCGCTCAATTTTCTTTTTGCAGAGACAAAGATATGTACTCAATTGAATAATTTCATGGATGGGATGGAGAGATGTGCTTCTCCATGTGCGAGGGGATGTTGATGGGGTCTTGTGATATTCATCAAGACAAAAGAGTTATGTTTCGGAAAGTAAACTCTTTAGTATAAATAGCTGGGTTTTAGAGTTTAGATCCGGTGGAACAAATAAAGTTTTCTCCGTGTGTGTATGGGAAAGAGAGCAGATTTAAGTTGTACTCGGGAGTGCTGATGTTTTTCATGTCTTTTTAATAAATATATTATTAAAATAATATATTTTTTCATATTTTTTAAATTTATTTATGATATTAGTATATTAAAGTGATAAATAAATATAAAAAGAATTTTAAATAAAAAATATAATTAATTTTTAACAAATATATATTTAGAAGTAAGTTTAACTAAAAAAAAGATATGTACGTGTATATATATATAAGTTTAACTCAA
Source organism: Populus ilicifolia (assembly GCA_015708895.1). Taxonomy (NCBI): domain Eukaryota; kingdom Viridiplantae; phylum Streptophyta; class Magnoliopsida; order Malpighiales; family Salicaceae; genus Populus; species Populus ilicifolia. Next base: position 29,738 of record SRLM01000439.1, read on the forward strand.
TAAATATTTTTCAAAAATTTAATTATATATATACATGATTCATTTAAATTTGATTTAGCTAAATTAATTTTTTAACTAGTATAATTTAAATCCTAATCAAGCCTAATATCAACTTAATTTCCAAATCAACATGCAAGACCAAACTGAATTTAGAGTTTAATGAGCACTAAAAAAAGTATAATAGAATATAAATTGTTATTGAAAATTGGAGAGACACCATTAAATGCTACATTGAGAAATTGTGATTAAACTCCTAAATATAGCATTATAAAAATCAAGGTTTTCATGCTTGATTTATACTATATATAATATATGATAATTTATGTAAATACATTTAAATAATTTGACTTTAAAATAAGAATTAGGATAATTCTGGTTTTTAGAAAAAAGAAAAAGGAAGATGAAAATCTATTTTTACCCGTTTTTTGTCTTTGGTAGAACAATGAGTGCAACTTTTAATTTTTACCTTCCTTTTTAGGAGACCCATGAAACAATGATCGAAACAAAAAAAAAATCTAAAAAATCTAAAACTTATTCTAAAACTATATATTTTTATTAGACTTTTCAAAATTCCATGCCCTAACTTTACTTACCAACTTTAGTCATGGATTTTGCATAATTTATTTTTTATTATTGAACTTGCTTTAACAAAAAAAAAAATAAGAATGTAAAACTATAACTCTGACAATATAAAAAATTTAATGTCTTTTTACAATACAGATCTAAATTAATCATTTAATAAGTAAGGTATTAAGAATTAATCAAATAAAAATGATAAGACAAGTTAATAGCAAGTTATTTAGGATATAAGCATTAAAGTCCATAATTAGTTTATAATATATTTATTCTTACACTATTAATATAATCTTTTCACCTTGACATAATAAACTTAGCTAAACATAATAAAGAAAAGAAATATAAGTAAGATATAAGTTAAGTAAAGGAAAAGAAATGAAAAGTATAAATAAGAGATTAATGAAAGCAAAATTTAAATATTATAAAAATATAAAGAAAAAAAGCAAGAATATGATTTGAAAAGCAAGATGTTTAAATACATGACAAGTGCCTCCTTTTATAGGCTAAAATTTAAAACTATTAATTTGTTGACTAATTATTGAGTGGATGACTACATCTTGACTTGATAACAGTCATTATCTTTTTTTATAAACAACATGTCATTGTTAACATTACAATATAAACAGATTGTCCTAATAAAATTTTTAGAAAATTATCTTAACTTTCTAATAAAAAAAAAAGTAAGGTCATTTGGACTTCTAAAACTTGAAATATGGGCTGAACACTAAATAGTATCTAGGCTACAAGACAAATTCAGATTTCTTTTTTGATGCTAAGATTTAGATTTTTCAATGACAGAATTGAGTTTTAAAAATCATAAATGTTTTAAGCCTATTGACACGACCAAAAGATTGATATCTTCTTCCAAGTATAGGAGTGTCGAAGTAATAAATAATTCAGCAAGATCAAGGTCGAACCACAAGGAAGTTAATTATACAAATTATAAACAATAATAATAGCAATAACAACAATAATAACAACAACAACAACAACTATAATAATAATAATAATACTAGTAGCAGCAGTAGTAGTAATAGTAATAATAAAAAAAAGAGAAAAAGAAGAAGATGAAGAGAACTTGGAGATATAATATTAATGTAAGGATTAAACAATGATAATAACAAATGTCAAGGTTAGAGATTCCACTAATGGTATGTCAAATAAGTATAGTATAAACTCTTATTGTTCAATTGAAAACCACACACAAAGGAGGTTCCAATCAGATTATAAATTGTTAACATGATTACATTAGTCATCTTATTCAATTAATGCTAATACTTGTAAATTTCATCAAGTATTCATGATTATAACTTATGTTAATAACCAATCAAGTTCCTTTCATAGCTCAGGTGTGGGTTATACCATACAATATAGGCTATGAAAGTGCTAAGCATTTGTTGTACCAAGTGTTATACAACATAAATCAAGATTAGTCATTTAACAAGCAAAGTATTAAAGAGTGAACAAGATAACAAATATAAAATATGTTATTACCAAACATAATAAACTTAGCTAGACATAATGAAAGAAAGAAAAATAAATAAATAAAATAAGAACATAAATAAGATGAAAGTTAACAAAGCAAAGGAAATGAAATGAAAGTCATAAACTTGATATTAATGAAAACAAAGCATAAAGAATACAAAGAAAGAAAACAAGAGCATGATCTTGATCTGGAAACCAAGATGCCTAAATACATGGCAAATGCCTCCTTTTATAGGTCAAAATTGGGAACTATTGATTTGATGACTAATTGATGAGTAGATGGCCAACCCTTGACTTGGTGGCAATCCTTATCTTCTCTTGTCTGCACAAAACGTCATTGATGACGTCAAAATTAGAGCCACTTGAAAACATGAAAGTTCTAGGAAATTGTCTCAACTTTCTTATGTAAAACATTTAGCTTATTTCGACTTCCAGAACTCCAGATATGGCCAAAATACTAAACAGTGCTCGGGCAAGAGGATAGATTCGGGCTTCTTTGTTGTTGCAACAATTTGGACTTGAAAATGGTCTTTTTAGATCTTGGGCTCCATATGAAAGTTGTAGGCCTATGTTTTACTTTTCCATCCTTATAAAGTAGACCTAAATCTGAGATCTATAACTCCAGATATGACCCAATTACCGAACAATGTTCTGATTTGGATTGCGTCGACATCTCTTTTCTAAGTTTGGCCATCTCTTTATCCTTTCAATTTCAGTTCTTAAATTTATCAATTAATCCTTTCATTTATGTAATAGGCTTGCATTTAAAATGAACATTTACCACAAATTAAAAGTATCTTATATTATTATATATATTATTATAAAACATGCTTTAGTTAAGGAGTCATCAATACTTCAAGTGCAAAATAATGATATAAAACCTTGATAAAAATACACTTTTAAGTATCAATCACACCCCCAACTAGCTTATTACTAGTCCATAGTAATCAAAGCATTAAAATATAAAAATACTTTGCAAATTCCACAAAGCAAGGTAATCATCATTTAACTTCCATTAATCTATCCAGATAAACAAACTCTTGTTAAATTTATATACCTGCTCAATACCTCTTAACAAGATATTCATAAACCTTTTTTTATCCTCAATGTATCAATATATAATTATGGGGCTTTTCTTGGAAGAAATGTTTTTTTGTTCTAATGTTTAAGGTTAACTTTCTTGGGTTGGAATTATTATTTTTGTTTTTTTTTAATATATATACATATAATTTAAAACACTATACATCTTTAACCCATGTAACGAGCTTTCAGCTAATGACTCCCAGACTAGTTGGTCTTAGAGCATTAGATGTTAAGACACCCCTACGAGCTTAGTAACTCGGGTCGTAGATACTGATATGTAGATAGTGCAATGTTTGATTCTCTTAAGCTTTTCTCCTCAACTTGTGTAATAAGCATTTGGCCAATAGCTCCCAAGTCAATTGACTTTAGAGTATTAGATGTTAAAACACTCATTCGGGCTTAATTGTTTAAGTTAAAGAGGTTACGAAACCAAACTTATCTATATTTTTATTATTATCATTTTTTTTCTTTTTTTTAATTAGATAGTATCCCTTTCCCTTAGTTGTTACCTTTAACAAAAGAACATAAATAATGTAATAATCCAAAATGCAACCCACAATCATATGTTAAAGTGTGTGTGTGTAAATTAAGGTTTAAGAATACATGTTAAATAGGTATATGAGTAGAATTAAGTGATAACAATGCGAGAATTTGTAAATCTGAATATTTCAAGAAGTATTATGATAGACCTTATTACGAATGATTATTAAGATGCGTCTCAAAAGTCATAAAAAGTTCTCATTACTCTGCCATCATAGTAACAACAATTTTGCACATGCTTTATGAAATAGAAAACACAGTTTTTTTTTAGCTACTACCCTCTCTACCCTCTCCCTCCAACTAAAACGAAACATTGTCCTCAATATTTAAAGGTAGAAAGATAGAGTATAGAAGATATCACCTGAAATAACGAACACTAACAATCCTGAAACACACTAAAACAAATATAAGAAGCAACAAAACACAATAACAAAACCAAAAGACACAAAGATTCATAAATGAAGGCTCAAATCCAATCTAAGCTTTTTACGGCTTTTCTTAGTTAACCAATTTATACGACTCATGGAATGATCAATTACAGGAATGAAAGATTATAGTTGGTCAATTAATTATTCAGCAGTAGCAGCAGAGATTATGATTTGTTGTGTAGAAGATGTTAGAAATTCTTGTTCCACAGCATGATCAAGAAAAGACGATAACTTATCATAATAACCATTAACATGTAACAATCTATGGGTTTATGATGAATGTGCAGTTGAGCCCAAGAGAAAATATAAAAGATCTCTTTCAATGTGCCTAGACCACCTAGTAAAGTAAAGAAGGTATCAACATGGTTAAACATTGCATTCATCTGAGTTGACATTGTGGAGACCTGAAGTTCCTCTCCAATTGTTTTTCCAATGATATCCCCTTGTGCTAATGCTTCGGGGACGACCCTCAAAACTTGACTACCTCCTAAAAATACAGCTACTGACACACCTCACATTAACCCAAGACTACCTCCTCCATATACTAAATGAATCTTTTTCTCAGCTAGCACTTGACCAAGATGATTTGATGATTCTAAAAACTCCTTTTCTTTCCCAGGACTAGATCCACCGAAAACACAAATATTTCTTATATGATGACTTGAGGAACTTGCCATTTCTATACACTTCTGTATTTGTTGAATGTATGGGTTGAGTAGAAATGAAAGGAAGGAAAAGAGGATTTTATAGATGAGAAATTAAAAAGGCAATCATACCACCTATATGTAGGCCAACTAGAGTCTCACACACACTTTCTCTCTCTCTCTATCTATTTATTTACTTTTAAAAAAGCATATGTATGTATAAGTAGTTGTGATTGAGGCTCATATCTTGCCTTGGTTTTACGCCCAAGAACAGCCTAAACGCCTTCTATGGGTCAAGGATAGGCTTTCCATCCAGTTTTCTTAAAAATTGGCAAACATGGTCTTTTTTAGTCAGATTTCCAAGACTAAGTGGATCATGTTCTTTATGAAATAGTTGCCATAAATTATGAATTGCACGATGCACATCTCCACTAGGATGCGTCTCAAGAGTCAATAAAAGCTTATCTAAAGACTCCTTACTCAGGTCATCCTTAATGAATTGTATTTTATCTTCACGGTTTATAGATACCATTCCTTAAGAATGACATTATGCGTTATAAATCCATCTAGCACATCGATGACAAACTTTTAGTCGTTTTGCACGACGTTTCTTTGTAAAAGTGCTTTTACCTGTTCCAAGCATGTGTGAAATGAAGGAGTTAGAGGACTCACTTGATAATTAGACCTTTGCTTCAATTAAATAACAAATATCTTCAGGAATTTCATGATTCATTAACAATCTCAATCTTGCACATCTAGGACGGTAAATTTTTGTAATCGTATTCTGAGGCAGAGCGGGAAAATACTTTTTCAATTTTTCAAAATTAGTGTCCATTTTCAAATGAGAATTCGAAGAGAGATTCAAAGAATTGCATAAATATATATATACAAGTATCAGTTATTATGGGAAAATGAAAAAACCGACTTAAGTCATGGAGTACCGTTATCCACCATTTGATTGGGAAGAGAGAAACTAACAAAAATCACTCAAAAAGAAAAATAAAAACAAAGTGAGGAAAACAAAATAATCAACCTTTATCTATAAGATCATTCAAACTAGTTGATTCATTTTCACTAGGAAAATTATCAAAGTAAGCTTTCAAACAATGTCTATTTTCCTTAAAAACATTGTCATTAATTGAATTCTCAATATCACAGGCCCCATAAGGATTGCTCCATCTTGATTTTAGCTCTCTAGAAAATACATAGAGCTGAGAATTATAAAACAAAACTTTTTGACTAGCATTAACTTTTTGACAATTTTCACAAGTTTTGCAGAATGCATGCGTGTCCTTGAATATGGTGGGCTAGTAAAATTCATTTTGAAAGATTTTTGGAGCTGTCTTTTTTTACAAGAAATAACTTCCAGATGCTTTAGAATGACAAAGTTTAATGACACTACTTACCTCATTGTCAGGAATGAATCTTTGAAATATTTGATGAAGACAATATTTGAATAAGTTAGGGTCATCATAATAAAAGTTCTTCACTTCGTTCAAAAATATTTCTTTGTCTTGGGTACTCTAATCAGCTAGCAAATTTCCTAAAACAAGAAAATTGATATTTTTATCATACCAAGGCATTGAACTAAGAGAAAGTGAGGACTTGTCAAGTAAGTAATCATTGATTAGTGTGATGTCAAATGTCGAATTTGTTGTCACTGTTGATAAAAGATTCGCATCAACATTTTTGATGCATTTATCATCCATGATTTCTTCCTCAGAATAAATCATTTGCAAATCTTCAGATTTCTCCAACTTATTTTAACTTAAAGTAGATTCAAATTAATCATAAACTAATTCATCAATATGATCTACTTCTTGTAAATCATTATCATCTACAGGTTGTTTGCAAATGTTGAAAATATTCATCTCCAATGTCATGTTTTCAAATGATAGCTTTATCAGTCCATTCCTATAATTAATCAATGTGTTAGAGGTTGTAAGAAACGAACATCCTAAAATAACAGGAAATGAATTACATACTTCAACAGGTTGTGTGTCCAAGATAATAAAATCCATAGGATAAATGAATTTATTGACTTGTACTAACACATCTTGAATTATTCCTCTAGGCACTTTTACAGATCTATCGACAAGTAAAAGAGATATAGAAGTTGGTTTTAACTCACCTAAATTGAGACTCTGAAAAATTAAATATAGAAGTAAATTCACACTAGCACCCATATCAAGTAAGGCTTTTTTAATTTTATGCACTCTAATAAAGTAAGAAATTATAGGACAACCAGGGTTTTTATATTTCAAAGCATTATTGTTCTGAAGAATAGCACTTACTTATTCGGCTAAAAAAGCTTTCTTTTTCACATTCAATTTCGTCTTCACAGTGCATAGATCTTTTAAAAATTTAGCATAGGAAGGAACCTATTTAATAGCATCCAGCAAAGGTATATTGATCCTTACCTATTTGAAAATTTTGAAAATTTCAGAGTTGTGATTGACTTTCTTTGTTTAGTCATAGCATGAGGACATGGAAGTGTTGGCGGAGAATTAGTCTTTTCTTTGTAATTTTCAAATTCAACCCCTTCCTTACCCTCAGAGATTGACTCATCATCTTTCTCATAAGGTTCAAGAAAGGGTTTTTCAATAATCTTACCACTACAAAGAGTAGTGACTGATTTGACTTGATCTATGTGTGGGCTTCTAGAACTACTTGCATTTGTATTGTATTGCCCCTTGAGATTTTATTGCGATTGAGATGAAAACTTACCTTTCTTTTAGAAACTGAGATCAGATGTTAATTTTGTAAGAGTATCTTTAAAATCTATCATGTTTTGAGCAAGTTGAGTATTGATTGTCTCTTGCTTTTCAATGACAATGAATGCATGCAATGTTTCCTTAAGATTTCTTCTAGGAGGTGGAGCATAAGGAGGTGCATATCCATGAGAATTTTAGAAATTGTGGTGTGCTTAAAACTGTGGTTATGAAGTTTGTGCATTGTTGTTCTCATTCTTCCAACTAAAATTTGGGTGATTTCTCCAACTAGGGTTGTATGTTTGTGAGTATTGCTTGTGGTTGGCTTTTTGGAAACTGTTTAAAGCATGAGCTTGTTCATGGAGACATTCCTTAAAAGAAGGCAAGGTTAGACAGTTATTGGTTGAGTGTTCATTTGTTTCACATATTTGACACACAATGTTTTCAACAAATTTTAATTGACCACTCTTTTTCAATTCTAGTGCCTCGACTTTTCTAGCTAAAGATGTATACTTGGCTTGAAGGTCATGATCTTCCCTAAGCTTGTACATACCTCCACTACATGAATGAGGTTGAGTTTTACTCGGTACCTCATAAGTACCCGCGATGTCCTAATTTTAAGTATTTTCAGCTAATAAGTCTAAGTACTCCACTACTTCATCAGGGTCTTTATCTTTAAAAGTTTCATTGCACATCAATTCAACTATTTGCCTATCTTTAAGTATTAACCCTTCATAAAAATGTGAAACCAATCTCCATGTTTCAAAACTATGATGAGGGTAAGTACTAAGCAAGTCTCGATACCTATCCTAATATTGGTAAAATGTTTCTCCTAGTTTTTGAGTGAAAGTGGTGATTTGTCTTTTGAAAGAGTTTGTTCTATGAGATGGGAAAAACTTTTTTAAAAACTACAAAGTCTACCACTTGATTATCTTTAGGTGTTAACCCTTCATAAAAATGTGAAACCAATCTCCATGTTTTAAAACCATGATGAGGGCAAGTACTAAGTAAGTCTCGATACCTATCCCAACATTGGTAAAATGTTTCCCTTGGTTTTTTAGTGAAAGTGGTGATTTGTCTTTTGAAAGAGTTTTTTCTATGAGATGGGAAAAACTTCTTTAAAAACTGTTATTGCATTTCATCCCAAGCACGAATGGATCCTGGTCTCAAATTTTGTAGCCATGTTTTAGCTTTATCTTTTAATAAAAAAGGAAAAAGCTTTAATCTAATGGTGTTCATGCTACAATTTAAATTATTATATGTGTTGCAGACCTCCTCAAATTCCCTTTAATGCAAGTATGGATTTTCTAATTCTAAGCCATGAAAAGAAGGTAAAAGTTGAATAATGTCTGGTTTAAAATTAAAATGAGATGCATTAGGAGGAAAAACTACAAAGTCTACCATGAAAAGAAGGTAAAAGTGATTGATTATCTTCTTCAGCTATATTTTCTAAAAATGATGAGCATACCTTACAAAGTCTACCACTTGATGTATGTGACCACACTCTCATGCACGTGTAGGAATAGAATAAAAGGAAAAAGAAAACAAAAGAAGAAGAAACAAGAAAAAAGAAACAAAGTTATATACAAGAAAAGTGAAAAGAGAAAATAAAATAAAATAAAATAAATATTATAATTTTTACAAAACTTACCTTCTCGGTAACGACGCCAAAAACTTGACATGACTAAAAGATTGATATCTTCTCCCAAGTGCAAGAATGTCAAAGTAATAAATAACCCAACAAGACCGGGGTCGAACTGCAGGGAGGTTAATTGTACAAATTATAAACAACAACAATAGTAACAATAACAACAACAATAGTAGTAGCAATAATAATACTAATACTACTACTACTACTAGTAGTAGTAGTAATAGTAGTAATAATAATAATAATAATAATAATAATAATAATAAGAACAAAAATTGATGAGAACTTTGAGATGGAAAATTAAAGTAAGGATTAAACAACGATAACAAACAATGTCAAGGTTAGAGGATTCACTAATGGTATGTCAAACAAGTATAGTATAAATTCTTATTATTCAATTGGAAACCACACATAAAGAAGGTTCCAATCAGATTATAGATTGTTAATATGATTACATTAGTCATCTTATTTAATTAATGCTAATAATTGTAAATTCATCAAGCATTCATGATTATAACTTATGTTAACAATAAATCAAATTCCCTTCATAGCTCAGGTGTTGGTTATACCATATAGTATAGGCTATGAAAGTGCCAAGCATTCGTTGTACCAAGTGTTATACAACATAAATTAAGATTAGTCATTTAACAAGCAAAGTATTAAATAGTGAACATGATAACAAATATAAAACATGTTAGTATCAAACATTAAAGTCCATATTAAGTTTATAGTATACTTATTCTTACACCATTAGTGTAACTTTTTCATCTTGACATAATAAACTTAGCTGGACATAATCAAAGAAAGAAAAATAGATAAACAAAATAAGAACATAAATAAGATAAGAGTTACCAAAGCAAAGGAAAGGAATTGAAAGGCATAAACTTGATATTAATGAAAGCAAAGTATAAACATTACAAAAAATACAAAGAGAGAAAACAAGAGCATGATCTTGATCTGGACACCAAGATGCCTAAATGCATGGCAAATGCCTCCTTTATAGGCCAAAATTGGAAACTATTGATTTGATGACTAATTAATGAGTAGGTGACAAACTCTTGACTTGGCGACAATCCTTATCTTCTCTTGTCTGCCCAAAACATCATTGATAACATCAAAATTGGAACCACTTGAAAACATAAAAGTTGTAGGAAATTATCTCAGCTTTCTTGTAACAATTCAGCTTATTTTGATTTCTAGAACTCCAGATATGGCTAAAATACTGAACATTGCTCGGGTTGGAGGACAGATTCGGGCTTCTTTGTTGTTGCAATAATTTGGACTTGAAAATGACCTTTTTAGATCTTAGGCTCCATATGAAAGTTGTAGGCCTATGTCTTACCTTTCCATCCATATAAAGTAAACTTAAATCTGATATCTATAGCTCCAGATATGACCCAATTATGGAACAATATTCCGGTTTGGATTGCACTGACATCTCTTTTCTAAGTTTGGCCATCTCTTTATCCTTTCAATTTTAGTTCTTAAATTCATCAATCAATCCTTTCATTTATATGATAGACTTGCATTTAAAATGAACATTTACCATAAATTAAAAGTATCTAATATTATTAGATATATTATTATAAAACATGCTTTAGTTAAGGAGTTATTGATACTTCAAGTGCAAAATGATGATATAAAACCTTGATAAAAATACACTTTTAAGTATCAATCAGTGACTCAACTCAATCTAAAATCACTGTTAACACTTGCAACTCATGTCAAATTAAAATGCCAAAACCCTTTTATCTAACAGTTTTGATTAGTACTCAAAAGTGCATTTTTATCATGGTTTTATATCATCATTTTGCACTTAACGTATCAATAACTCCTTAACTAAAGTACGTTTTATAATAATTTATCTAATAATATAAGATACCTTTAATTTGTGGTAAATGTCTATTTTAAATGCAGGCCTATCACATAAATGAAAGGATTGATTGATGACTTTAAGAACTTCAATTGCAAAGGCAAAGAGATGATCAAACATAGAAAAGAGATGTCGGTGCAATCCAAACCGGAATATTGTTCGGTAATTGGGTCATATCTGGAGCTATAGATCTCAGATTTAGGTCTACTTTATATGGATAGAAAGGTAAGACATAGGCCTACAACTTTCATATGGAGCCCAAGATCTAGAAAGGTCATTCTCAAGTCCAAATTATTGCAACAACAAAGAAGCCTGAATCTGTCCTCCAACCCAAGCACTGTTCAGTATTTTGGATATCTGGAGTTCTAGAAGTCGAAATGAGCTAAAGTTTTTACACAAGAAAGCTGAGACAATTGCCTAGAACTTTCATGTTTTCAAGTGGCTCTAATTTTGACGTCATCAATGACGTTTTGGGCAGACAAGAGAAGATAAGGATTGTCACCAAGTCAAGGGTTGGCCATCTACTCATCAATTAGTCATCAAATCAATAGTTCCCAATTTTGGCCTATAAAAGGAGGCATTTGCCATGCATTTAGGCATCTTGGTGTCCAGATCAAGATCATGCTCTTGTTTTCTCTCTTTGTATTCTTTATGCTTTGTTTTCATTAATATCAAGTTTATGCCTTTCATTTCCTTTCCTTTCTTTAGTTAACTTTTATGTTCTTATTTTGTTTATCTATTTTTCTTTCTTCCATTATGTCTAGCTAAGTTAATTATGTCAAGGTGAAAAGGTTACACTAATGGTGTAAGAATAAGTATGGTATAAACTTAATATGGACTTTAATGTTTAATACTAACATGTTTTATATTTGTTATCTTGTTCACTCTTTAATACTTTGCTTGTTAAATGATTAATCTTGATTTATGTTGTATAACAATTGGTACAACAAATGCTTGGCACTTTCATAGCCCATACTGTATGGTATAACCGACACCTGAGCTATGAAAGGAACTTGATTTGTTGTTAACATAAGTTATAATCATGAATGCTTGATGAAATTTACAAGTATTAGCATTAATTGAATAAGATGACTAATGTAATCATGTTAACAATCTATAATCGGATTGGAACCTCCTTTATGTGTGGTTTCCAATTGAACAATAAGAGTTTATACTATACTTGTTTGGCATACCATTAGTGGAACCTTTAACCTTGACATTTGTTATTATCATTGTTAATCCTTACTTTAATATCTCATCATCATCATCTTCTTCTTCTTTTCTTTCTTTACTACTACTGCTACTACTACTACTATTATTATTGGTGTTGTTGTTGTTGTTGTTGTTATTGTTGTTATTGTTATTATTGTTGTTGTTGTATTGTTGTTATTTATAATTTGTACAATATCCTCCCTGTGGTTCGACCCCGGTCTTGCCGGGTTATTTATTACTTCGACACTCCTGCACTTGGGAGAAGACATCAATCTTTTTATCGTGTCAAGTTTTTTGGCGCCGTTGCTGGGGAGGTAAGTTTTGTATAAATTATAATATTTATTTTATTTTTTCTTTTCACTTTTCTTGTATATAACTTTGTTTCTTTCTTTTTTCTTCTTTTTTCTTCTTCTTTTGTTTTCCTTTTCCATTTGTTCTATTCCTACACGTGCATGAGAGTGTGGTCACGTACATCAAGTGGTAGACTTTGTACGGTATCCTCGTCATTTCCAGAAAATATGGCTGAAGAAGATAATCAATCACTTCATAATGAGAATAATGAGAATAACCGTGCTAGAACACTTAGAGACCACATGAATCCAACAAGAACAACTGCACCATCATGCATAGTTTTTCCTCCCGATGCATCTCATTTTAATTTTAAGCCAGACATTATTCAACTTTGCCCTTCTTTTCATAGTTTAGAATTGGAAAATCCATACTTGCATTTAAGGGAATTTGAGGAGGTCTGCAACACATATAATAATTTAAATTATAGCATAAACACCATTAGATTAAAGCTTTTTCCTTTTTCATTAAAAGATAAAGCTAAAACATGGCTACAAAATTTGAGACCAGGATCCATTCGTGCTTGGGATGAAATGCAACAACTGTTTTTAAAGAAGTTTTTCCCATCTCATAGAACAAACTCTTTCAAAAGACAAATCACCACTTTCAGTCAAAAACCAGGGGAAACATTTTACAAATGTTGGGATAGGTATCGAGACTTACTTAGTACTTGCCCTCATCATGGTTTTAAAACATGGAGATTGGTTTCATATTTTTATGAAGGGTTAACACCTAAAGATAGGCAAATGGTTGAATTGATATGCAATGGAACTTTTGAAGATAAAGACCCTAATGAAGCAATGAAGTACTTAGACTTGTTAGCTGAAAATGCTCAAAATTGGGACACGACGGGTACTTATGAGGTACCGAGTAAAACTCAACCTTATACATCTAGTGGAGGTATGTACAACCTTAGAGAAGATCATGACCTTCAAGCGAAGTTTGCATCTTTAGCTAGAAAAGTCGAGGCACTTCATTAGTACTCAAAAGTACATTTTTATCATGGTTTTATATCATCATTTTGCACTTAAAGTATCGATAACTCCTTAACTAAAGTACATTTTATAATAATCTATCTAATAATATAAGATACCTTTAATTTGTGGTAAATGTCCATTTTAAATGCAGGCCTATCACATAAATAAAAGGATTGATTGATGACTTTAAGAACTTCAATTGCAAAGGCAAAGAGATGATCAAACTTAGAAAAGAGATGTTGGTGCAATCCAAACCGGAACACTGTTTGGTAATTGGGTCATATCTGAAGCTATAGATCTCAGATTTAGGCCTACTTTATATGGATAGAAAGGTAAGACATAGGCCTACAACTTTCATATGGAGCCTAAGATCTAAAAAGGCCATTCTCATGTACAAATTGTTGCAACAACAAAGAAGCTCGGATCTGTCCTCCAACCCGAGCACTGTTTAGTATTTTGGCCATATCTGGAGTTCTAGAAGTCAAAATGAGCTCAATGTTTTATACAAGAAAGCTGAGATAATTGCCTAGAACTTTCATGTTTTGAAGTGGCTCTAATTTTGATGTTATCAATGACGTTTTGGGCAGACAAGAGAAGATAAGGATTGTCACCAAGTCAAGGGTTGACCATCTACTCATCAATTAGTCATCAAATCAATAGTTCCCAATTTTGGCCTATAAAAGGAGGCACTTGCCATGCATTGAGGCATCTTGGTTTCTAGATCAAGATCATGCTCTTGTTTTCTCTCTTTGTATTCTTTATGCTTTGTTTTCATTAATATCAAGTTTATGCCTTTCATTTCCTTTCCTTTACTTAGTTAACTTTTATGTTCTTATTTTGTTTATCCATTTTTCTTTCTTCCATTATGTCTAGCTAAGTTAATTATGTCAAGGTGAAAAGGTTACACTAATGGTGTAAGAATAAGTATGGTATAAACTTAATATGGACTTTAATGTTTAATACTAACATGTTTTATATTTGTTATCTTGTTCACTCTTTAATACTTTGCTTGTTAAATGACTAATCTTTATTTATGTTGTATAAAAATTGGTACAACAAATGCTTGGCACTTTCATAGCCCATACTGTATGGTATAACCGACACCTGAGCTATGAAAGGAACTTGATTTGTTGTTAACATAAGTTATAATGATGAATTCTTGATGAAATTTACAAGTATTAGCATTAATTGAATTAGATGACTAATGTAATCATGTTAACAATCTATATTCTGATTGGAACCTCCGTTATGTGTGGTTTCCAATTGAACAATAAGAGTTTATACTATACTTGTTTGGCATACCATTAGTGGATCCTTTAACCTTGATATTGTTCGTTATCATTGTTTCATCCTTACGTTAGTATTTCATCTCAAAGTTCTCATTATCATCTTCTTTATTATTATTATTATTATTATTATTATTATTGTTGTTGTTATTACTATTATTGTTGTTATTATTGTTGTTGTTATATTAATGTTATTTATAATTTATACAATAACCTCTCTGTGGTTCAACCCCGGTCTTGCCGGGTTATTTATTACTTTGACACTCCTGCACTTGGGAGAAGACATCAATCTCTTTGTCGTGTCAAGTTTTTGGCGCCGTTGCCGGGGAGGTAAGTTTTGTATAAATTATAATATTTATTTTATTTTTTCTTTTCACTTTTCTTGTATATAACTTTGTTTCTTTCTTTTTTCTTCTTTTTTCTTCTTCTTTTGTTTTCCTTTTCCATTTGTTCTATTCCTACACGTGCATGAGAGTGTGGTCACGTACATCAAGTGGTAGACTTTGTAGGGTATCCTC
>SRLM01000439.1:46562-63857 GCA_015708895.1 Populus ilicifolia
AAATTGAGATTGATGAATCTGATGATTTGCAAATGATTTATTTTCAGGAAGAATCAAAGACAAGTAATTGGAGGCCACAAATTGTGGAATTGCCACCACGATCAATTAAATCCATACCTTCAAGTGTTCAACCACCCAAACCTGATTTGAAGCCGTTGCCATCCAATCTCAAATACTCATTTTTGGGAGAAAATGAAACTTTTCCGGTAATACTCTCTTCCAAACTTAATGCACATCAAGAAGGTAAGTTATTACAAACTCTGAAAAAGCGCAAAAATGTATTAGGATGGACCATAGCTGATATAAAAGTAATTAGTCCTTTGATTTGTACACACAGAATTTATTTGGAGGAAAATGCTAAACCCTCTAGAGAAATGCAACGAAGGCTAAATCCTAATATGAAAGAAGTAGTGAAAAATAAAGTCATTAAACTTCTAGATAATGAAGGCTAAATGGGTAAGTCCTACCCAAGTTGTACCCAAGAAGTCTGGAGTCACTGTGATAACAAATGAGAACAATGAGTTAATCCCCACTAGAACTGTTATCGGTTGGCGCATGTGCATTGACTATAGAAAACTTAATTCAATGAATAGAAAAGATCATTTTCCATTACCTTTCATGGATCAAATCCTAGAAAGAGTTGCAGGTCATGAATTTTATTGCTTCCTAGATAGCTATTCGGGTTACAATCAAATTGAAATTGCATTGGAAGATCAAGAGAAGACTATTTTCACATGTCCATTTGGTACTTTTGCATATCGAAGGATGCCTTTTGGATTATGTAATGCACTAGCCACATTTCAAAGATGCATGCTTAGTATATTTAGTGATATGGTTGAAACTTTTCTTGAGATTTTCATGGATGATTTTTCTGTTTTTGGCGATTCATTTGATTATTGTTTGACTAACTTAGAAAAGGTTTTGGCCAGGTGTGAAGAGAAAAATCTTGTGCTGAATTGGGAAAAATGTCACTTTATGGTAACAAACGGCATTGTACTTGGTCACAGTGTTTCATCAAAAGGAACTGAGGTTGACAAATCTAAAATCGAGTTAATTGCAAAATTGTCAACACCAAAATCTATTAAAGATGTTAGATCATTCTTAGGACATGCTGGTTTTTATAGAAGGTTTTTCAAAGATTTTAGCGTAATATCTAAGCCCTTAAGTAACCTTCTAACAAAGGATAATATTTTTGAATGGACTGAACATTGTGAAAAAGCCTTTGTTAAACTTAAAAACTTGCTTACTTGTGCTCCTGTCATTCAACCTCCTGATTGGTCATTACCTTTTGAGATAATGTGTGATGCTAATGATTATGTCGTAGGTGCTGTTTTGGGACAAAGAAAAGATAAGAAACCTTATGTAATTTACTATGCAAGTAAAACTTTAAATAATGCTTAAATGAATTATACGACGATTGAAAAAGAATTACTTGCAGTAGTATTTGCATGTGAAAAATTTAGGTCTTATCTTATTGGCTCACCTGTTGTTGTTTTTAGTGATCATACAGCATTGAAATATCTTCTTTCTAAGAAAGATTCTAAGGCTAGATTGGTGCGGTGGATTTTGTTACTTCAAGAATTTGATATCACAATCAAAGATAAGAAAGGCAGTGAAAATGTTGTCGCAGATCATTTGTCAAGATTGACAACAGATTCGGAAACTGACATCACACCAATCGATGACTACTTTCCCGATGAATCTTTATTTTCTGTCTCTACAATGCCTTGGTTTGCTAATATTGTCAATTTTCTTGTTTTAGGACAATTGCTAGCTCATTGGAGCACCCAAGATAAAAGAAAGTTCTTGAATGAAGTGAAGAACTTTTATTGGACTTCTAAAATTCAAGATATGGGCTGAACACTGAATAGTATTTAAGATACAAGACATATTCGAACTTCTCTATTGATACCAAGATTTGAACTTTCAAATGGAATAATTGAGTGTCAAACTCCTTATGAATGTTTTAGGTCATGTCTTAGCAATTGAAATCCAACATCCACAGCTCAATATATGACTCAATGACTAAACAGTGTTCTAGTTTGTACCGAACCAACATCTCTTTTCTAAGCTTAGCTCTCTCTTCATCTTATTAATTTTAGTAGTTAAACTCATCAATCAATCATTTTATTTATATGGTAGCCTTGCATTTAAGATGAACATTTACCATATATTAATGGTATCTTATAGTATTAGACATATTATTATAAAACATGCTCTAGTTAAGGAGTTATTGATGCTTCAAATACAAAATTATGATATAAAACCCTAATAAAAATGCATTTTTAAGTAGTAATTATTGATAATTATAAAAAAGCAAGATAAATATGTAAATTGCAATATTGAAGATACTATACATAGATATTATGAGCATGATGTCTTGCATTGCAAGGTATGGGTAGTTATATAGAAATATTAGAGTGATTGTTTGGTATGCACAGGAAGTCCTTTCAAATACTACCTAGAATTCTATTAGCTCTCAAAGAATCAAATTTAGGTGCAGTTATTGAATGCTATCATAAAATGGTTTATGATAGTAAAGCTTTGAGAGAGTATTCTGCATTTTAAAGCTTTAATTGATAAGTTTCAATACTATCATCTTATGATTAATGCATAATTAGTTCTTTCAAATATTGTATAGAATTCTATTATCTTTGAAAGAATTGAATCCAGGTACAATTATTATATGGGATCATAATATGCTTAATCCAAATTTTAAAACAAAATCTTTAGGAGAACATTATACATTTAAAGCTTTAATTGATGGGTTTTAACATGATAGTCCTCTTATTAATATTGATAGCATTCATCTTTAAATGAAGTACATGATAAAGTTGTTGATGCAATTATTTATGATACAAATAATAGGGTTACCCATTATGTTATATTATGGTCAAATAAAAGACAAATAATAACTTAAGATAGCTTTTACATTTGACTCATTGACCTATCAATGGTGGTTGCATCAGATTATATGTAATATCATGTAGACATATAACAATTAAGAATTCCATGACACGTATTTTCCAAGCTAGTTGAGAATTGTTGTTATTGTTTTGGGTAATTTATCAGTAACTTCAACCCAGGTTCAAAAATATTGTCTTAAAGAATATGCTATATAAATTGTGTTAAGAACCTTTAAAATAGAAATATAAAGAGTCAATATTGAAGATTCATAAGATGTGGTGTATTATGGCCTCTAAATATGCTTGCTATACTAATTTATTTTGTAGAACAATTAAGAAGACATTTTCTAAGAGTATTTAATCTTGAGATTTGTTTATTTTTAGTTAAAACCCTCTATAATTGGTGATCGAAGAGAGGTGCGAGAAATAATTGACATGGTAGTCAAAGAAAGGTGCAACAAATGGTTGACCATGTTCACACCTTATTAGATGTTCTTCCTTGAAAAAATTTACAATCAATAATTTATAGACCTTTTCTATTCTAAGAAAATATACAAAAATTCATATGCCTTTTATTTTCAACCTTTACTTGACATACCATTTGGCATGAATATATTATGTTAATAGTATAAGGATGTCAAAGTATATGAAAAATAGAAAAGGGGTTACAAAAGATATACTCGTCTAAATATAATGAGATGGATGTTAACGAGGGGCATATATAAAATAAATATAGTATATGTTGTGAAATTAGATCATAATAAGAAAACATGTCAAACTTCATAACATATGTGAATATTTACATTTATTTTTATTATTGCTTTAAGATTTTTCTTTTACATGGATATAATTTATGTTCTATTTTTTCTCAATATTATCAACTTATTTTGACAAGTATGTAAAATAGACATGATGTGAACTAAAGGAGGTTTGTCTCAATATTATCAATTTATTTTGACAAATATGTAACATAGACATGATGTGAACTAAAGGAGGTGCATCATTGACATCTAATAAGGGACACCAATAGGACTAGTTAACATTGTTTCTAGGTCCTAGTAATATATCAATTTTGTGATTGTAGGATAAATATCATTCTACATATATTTAAAATTGATAAATGGACTTCTATAAAATATAACATTTTTGTCATGTATACATGCACATAATTGTAGTGTTAGGATCAAGAAGTCGCCACCTAATTATTTGGTTTAAAGTCAATAGAAAACCCGAGTGGACTGGTCTTATCTGAAATTTCAAGGTAAAAGACTAATTATGGCTAGCAAAGATATTAACACTTCTAGCACATCTTACTTGAAGTAAGCTATATTGTGTGGTCTAAATGTAGTTTAAAGATGTTAATGAGTTTCTAAATGATGATCCGTCTATGGCTTGGGATGAAGATTTATGTTCAAGAATAAATCTAGCATTTTAAATTTATTATGAACTTGTTTGTCCCGATAAATTATAGAAAGAATCCATATAGGTGTTCTGATTCACCTAACCTCAAAGGCAAAAATGTTTTACATAATTCATATATTATGGTGAAATATATTCCCAATAAATATTCAAAATAATTCTCATAATTTACAAGTCAATTCCTGATATTTAAATATCAACCTATTGGTAGATCTAATATTTACACAAAAATATTAACTATTAATTTTTTAAAATTAAAATTTTAAAGTAATCGAAATACTAGTTAAATCCTTAAGGAATTTTATAAATTTATTATAAACTAAAAAAAATGCACATAAAGTTTGTAAAAAAAAAGCTAATTTTTTTATAAGGATGTGTTTGAATAAATCTATTTTTCTAATACCAAATCTATCAAAATAGGTAAAGGGGTGTTTGTAAGATATATAAACCAAAAAACCTTTAGCAGAAACATTTCCAACTAAAAAGGGTCTTAATCTTTGACCAAATTTTGACTTGACATGGTTAACCTAACAGAGTTGAACTAACCAGGTTGACGTGATTGAATTGACCTGGAATTTTTTATTCGATAATAAACTAAACTAAAGATAATGATTTGACTTGAAAATTAAACCTAAAATGAATTAAACATAGGAAAACACAAAGCATAAAAATCTTTGAATAAAAATGAATCAAATGTAGAAAAAAATCAAGAACTTAAGAACACAAATACATCTAAAGTAAACCCAACAACATGGATCCCAAATAAGACCAAATACAATTAAAACAAATATATAGAAATGTTGGAAATCATGCAAGGTTATCCCTAATCTAGCATTAATTCATTTAATTAGTAAAGAATCAACACAATTTTGTTAAAATGAGTTTTTGTTCAAAGCCAAAATCCTAGGATTGAAACCCTTAAAACTTCTTATTAATACAAATAAACCCTAGATTATTTACTAGTCAAGTTGTATGATAGTTTAATGTAAGGAACTGAACCAAAATTGATCCAAAACATGCAATTAAGACAATATTATTTTTAAGAACACGAAAAGCACTATCATGAACCTTTAAAAAGTACCTAGATATTCCTAGTAATGTCAAATCCTAGAAATGGCCTTCTAGATCTCTAGATATAGTATTTTTAGTCCTCATATACCATATTATCAATATCAAGAATAGTTGAATAAAAAAAGTAACAAAAAACATCAAATCATAAAAATTATACAAGATAATCCTATTTAAAAAACGTCAAGTCTAAACAACCTATATGTTTATGCAATTAATATTCAAAATTTGTTTTCTAATCATATATTGTTCATGAACAAGCCTTCTAAACCCATGATTAACAATATTTCTTCATAATGCATTAATCAAACTAACAAAAGCTATAAAAAAAACTATTTTATAAAAAACAACCTAACTAAAAAGATTTTATTATATTGAAAACATTGGAGACATCCAAGAAAATACTTCAAGAAACAACATTAAGCCATATAATAAAAATAAAAATAACACGATCAAAAGATTGATGTCTTCTCCTAAGTATAGGAGTGTTGAAGTAATAAATAACTCAGCAAGACCAGAGTTGAACCATAAGGAGGTTAATTGTATAAATTATAAACAATAAGAATAGTAACAACAACAATAACAACAATAATACTACTACTAGTAGTAGTAAATAAGAACAAGAAGAAAAAGAAGAAGTTAATAAGAACTTTAAGATGGAAGATCAATGTAAGGGTTACACAATGATAACAATAAATGTCAAGGTTAGAGAATCCATCAATGGTATGTCAAATAAGTATAGTATAAACTCTTATTATTCAATTGCAAACCATACGCAAAGGAGATTCCAATCATATTATAAATTGTTAACATGATTCTATTAGTTATCTTATTTGATTAATGCTAATACTTGTAAATATTGTGAAGTATTTATAATTATAACTTATGTTAATAACAAATCAAGTTTTTTTCATAGCTCAGGTATCGGTTATACCATACAATATGAGTTATGAGAGTGTCAAATATTTGTTGTACCAAGTGTTATACAACATAAATCTAGATTAGTCATTTAATAAGCAAAGCATTAAAGAGTAAACAAGATAACAAATACAAAACATGTTAGTATCAAATATTAAAGTCTATATTAAGTTTACACTATACTTGTTATTATACCATTAGTGTAACCTTTTCACTTTGACATAATAAACTTAGCTAAATATAATGAAATAAAGAAAAAAATAAAAAAAATAAGAACATAAATAAGATAAAAGTTAACTACGTAAAAGAAAGGAATTGAAAAACATAAACTTGATATTAATGAAAGCAGAACTTAAGCATTATAAAAATACAAAGAGAGAAAGCAAGAGCATGATCTTGATCTGAAAACCAAGATGCCTAAATACATGGCAAATACCTCCTTTTACAGGCCAAAATTAGGAATTATTGATTTGATGACTAATTGATGAGTGGGTGGCCAACTCTTGACTTGGTGACAATCTTTATCTTCTCTTATCTGCCCAAACAATGTTAGAATTGGAACCACTTGAAAACATGAAAATTGTAGGAAATTATCTAAGCTTTCCAAGAAAAAAATAGAGGTCATTTAGACTTCTAAAACTCCAGATATGGGTCAAACACTGAACAATATTTGGGCTGTAAGATAGATTTGGACTTCTTCATTGTTGCTACAATTTAGACTTGAAAATGACCTTATTAAATCTTAGGCTTCATGTAAAAGTTGTAGGCGTATGTCTTAACTTTCTATTTATATGAAATATTCCTAAATCTAAGATCTACAACTCTAGATATGACTCAATTACCAAATAGTGTTTTGGTTTGGACTGCATCGGCATCGTTTTTCTAAGTTTGGCCATTTCTTTGTTCATCAATTTCAATTCTTAAACTCATCAATCAATTCTTTTATTTATGTGATCGGCCTGCATTTAAAATGAATATTTATGATAAATTAAAAATACCTTATATTATTAAATATGTTATTATATAACATGCTTTAGTTAAGGAGTTATTGATACCTCAAATGCAAAATAATGATATAAAACCTTTTAAAAAATGCATTTTTAAGTACCAATCACACCCTCAACCAACTTATTACTAGTTACTAGTAATCAAAGCATTAGAAAAATAATTTGCAAACTCCATAAAGCAAGGTATTCATCATTCAACTTCTATTAATCTATTTGCATAAACAAAATCTCATTAAATTTATATATCTGTTTAATAGCTCTTAGCCTTTCTTTTATGCTCAATATATCAAGACATAGTTGTAGAGCTTTACTTGGAAGAAAACAAAATTCGTATTCTAATGTTTAAGGTTAACTTTGTTGGATTGAGATTTTTTTTCTTTTTTCTTTTTAAATATATATACATGTAACTTAAAACACAAGGCATTTTTAACCCATGTAATGAGCTTTCAACTAATGATTACTAGACTATTTGGTCTTAGAGCATTAGGTGTTGAGACACCCCTACAAGCTTAGTAACTCCAATCACAAATATGATACTATTAATAAAACAAAAGACATAAGTTTTTACAAACTAAGACTTAAATCACAATTGTGATTGTGGCTCACATCTTCTTTTGGTTTTACATCCACAAACAGCTTAAACGCCCTATATAGGTTGGGAATAGGCTTTCCATCCAGTTTACTTAAAAACTGGCAAATAAGATCTTTTTAGTCAAATTTCCAAAACTATGCCAAGCATGTTCTTTATGAAAATAGGTTCATAAGTCATGAATTGCATGATGATTGTCTTCACTATGATGAGACTTAAGAGTTAATAGAAGATTATCTAAGGTGTTGAATTTGAAAATTACAAAGAAAAACTGATTTCCCGTTAGCACTTTCATTTCTTCATGCCATAACCAAATAAAGAAAAGCCAATGACAACTCTGAGATCTTTGAAACTTTTAAAAAGGTAAGGATCAATATACTTTTCCTGGATGCTATTAAACAAGTTTCTTCTGATGTTAAATTTTTGAAAGATTTGCGCACAGTGAAGAGAAAACTAAATGTAAAAAAGAGAGCCTTTTTAGTTGAAAAAGTATGTGTCATTCCTTAAAAAAATAATACTTTGAATTATAAAGACCCTGGTTGTCCTACAATTTCTTGTTTTATTGTTGAACATAAAATTAAAAGAGTCTTACTTGATCTGGGGCTAGTGTGAATTTACTTTCATATTTAGTTTTTCAGAGTCTCTATCTAGATGAGTTAAAACCAATTTCTGTATCTTTTTTACTTGTTCATTGATCTGCAAAATTACCTAGAAAAATAGTTGAAGATATGTTAGTACAAGTCGATAAATTCATTTATCCTCTAGATTTTATTGTCTTGGACACACAACTTGTTGAAGCATGTAATTCGTTTCTTATTATTTTAGAACATTCATTTTTTACAACTTCTAATGCATTGATTAATTGTAGGAATGAACTAATAAAACTATCATTTAGAAACATGACATTGGAGATGAATATTTTTAACATTTGCAAGCAACCTAGAGATGACAATGAATTACAAGAGGTAAATTGATTAGTACTCAAAAGTGTATTTTTATCATGGTTTTATATCATCATTTTGCATTTAAAGTATCGATAACTCCTTAACTAAAGTACGTTTTATAATAATCTATCTAATAATATAAGATACTTTTAATTTATGGTAAATGTCCATTTTAAATGTAGGCCTATCACATAAATGAAAGGATTGATTGATGAATTTAAGAACTTCAATTGCAAAGGCAAAGAGATGATCAAACTTAGAAAAGAGATATCGGCGCAATCCAAACCAGAACACGGTTCAGTAATTGGGTCATATCTGGAGCTATAGATCTCAGATTTAGGTCTACTTTATAAGAATGGAAAGGTAAGACATAGGCCCACATCTTTTATATGGAGCCCAAATCTAAAAAGGCTATTTTCAAGTTCAAATTGTTGCAACAACAAAGAAGCCTGAATTTGTCCTCCAACCCGAGCACTGTTCAGTATTTTGGCCATATCTTGAGTTCTAGAAGTCAAAATGAGCTGAATTTTTTACACAACAAAGCCAAGACAATTTTCTAGAACTTTTATGTTTTCAAGTGGCTCTTATTTTGATGTTTTGGGCAGACAAGAGAAGATAAGGATTGTCACCAAGTCAAGGGTTGGCTACCTACTCATCAATTAGTCATCAAATCAATAGTTCCCAATTTTGGACTATAAAAGGAGGCATTTGCCATGCATTTAGACATTTTGGTGTCTAGATCAAGATCATGCTCTTGTTTTCTCTCTTTGTATTCTTTGTAATGTTTATGCTTTGTTTTCATTAATATCAAGTTTATGCCTTTCATTTCCTTTCCTTAGATAACTTTTATCTTATTTATGTTCTTATTTTGTTTATCTATTTTTCTTTCTTTCATTATGTCTAGCTAAGTTAATTATGTCAAGGTGAAAAGGTTACACTAATGGTGTAAGAATAAGTATAGTATAAACTTAATATGGACTTCAATGTTTGATACTAACATGTTTTATATTTGTTATCTTGTTCAATCTTTAATACTTTGCTTGTTAAATGAGTAATCTTAATTTATGTTGTCTAACAATTGGTACAACAAATGCTTGACACTTTCATAGCCCATACTGTATGGTATAACTGACACCTGAGCTATGAAAGGAACTTGATTTGTTGTTAACATAAGTTATAATCATGAATGCTTGATGAAATTTACAAGTATTAGCATTAATTGAATAAGATGACTAATGTAATCATGTTAACAATCTATAATCTGATTGAAACCTCCTTTATGTGTGGTTTCCAATTGAACAATAAGAGTTTATACTATACTTGTTTGACATACCATTAGTGGAACCTCTAACCTTGACATTTGTTATTATCATTGTTAATCCTTATTTTAATATTTCATCTCAAATTTCTCATCTTCTTCTTCTTTTTTATTGTTGTTGTTGTTATTATTGTTATTATTGTTTTTGTTGTATTATTGTTATTTATAATTTGTTCAATAACCTCCCTATGGTTTGACCCCGGTCTTGTCGGGTTTTTTATTACTTCGACACTCCTACACTTGGGAGAAGACATTAATCTTTTTGTCGTGTCAAGTTTTTGGCACCATTGCCGGGGAGGTAAGTTTTGTATAAATTATAATATTTATTTTATTTTCTCTTTTCACTTTTCTTGTATATAACTTTGTTTTTTTTTTTTATTGTTTCTTCTTCTTTTGTTTTCTTTTTCCATTTATTCTATTCCTACACGTGCATAAGAGTGTGGTCACATACATCAAGTGGTAGACTTTGTAGGGTACTCTCATCATTTTCAGAGGTTAGTTTTGTATAAATTATAATTTTTAGTTTATTTTCTTTTTTCACTTTTCTTGTATATAAATTTGTTTCTTTTCTCTTGTTTCTCCTTCTTTTGTTTTCTTTTTCCATTTATCCTATTCCTACACATGCATGAAAGTGTGGTCATGTACATCAAGTGGTAGACTTTGTAGGGTATCTTCATCATTTTCAGAAAATATAGCTAAAGAAGATAATCAATCATTTCATAATGAGAATAATGAGAATAACCGTGCTAGAACACTTAGAGACCACATGAATCCAACAAGAACAAGTGCACCATCATGCATAGTTTTTCCTTCCGATGCTTCTCATTTTAATTTTAAGTTAGGCATTATTCAACTTTTACCTTCTTTTCATGGTTTAGAATTGGAAAATCCATACTTGCTTTTAAGGGAATTTGAAGAGGTCTTCAACACATATAATAATTTAAATTGTAGCATGAACACCATCAGATTAAAGCTTTTTCCTTTTTCATTAAAAGATAAAGCTAAAACATGGCTGCAAAATTTGAGACCAGGATTCATCCGTGCTTGGGATGAAATGCAACAGTTTTTAAAGAAGTTTTTCCCATCTCATAGAACAAACTCTTTCAAAAGACAAATCACCACTTTCACTCAAAAACCAGGAGAAACATTTTACCAATGTTGGGATAGGTATCGAGACTTACTTAGTACTTGCCCTCATCATGGTTTTGAAACATGGAGATTAGTTTCGCATTTTTATGAAGGGTTAACACCTAAAGATAGGCAAATGATTTGAATTGATGTGCAATGGAACTTTTGAAGACAAAGACCCTGATGAAGCAATGGAGTACTTAGACTTGTTAGCTGAAAATGCTCAAAATTGGGACACCGGGGGTACTTATGAGGCACAGAGTAAAACTCAACCTCATACATCTAGTGGAGGTATGTACAACCTTAGGGAAGATTATAACCTTCAAGCCAAGTTTGCATCTTTAGCTAGAAAAGTCAAGGCACTAGAATTGAAACGGAGTGGTCAATTAAAATCTGTTGAAAACATTGCATGTCAAATACATGAAAAAAATTAACACTCAACCGATAATTGTCCAACCTTGCCTTCTTTTAAGGAATGTCTCCATGAACAAGCCCATGCTTTAAATAGTTTCCAAAGGGCCAACCATAACCCACACTCACAAACATATAACCCTGGTTGGAGAAATCATCCAAATTTTAGCTGGAAGAGTAATGCACAAACTTCACAACCACCATTTCAAGCACACTATAATTTTCAAAATTCTCATAGATATGCACCTCCTTATGCTCCACCTTCTAGAAGAAATCTTGAGGAAACATTGATGCATTCTTTGAAAAGTAAAAGACAATCAATACTCAACTTGCTCAAACCATGACAGATTTTAAAAATACTCTTGTAAAATTAACATTTGCTCTCAGTTTCCAAGAGAAAGGTAAGTTTCCATCTCAACCACAACAAAATCCGAAGGGGCAATACAATGCAAATGCAAGTAATTTCAAAAGCCAACACATGGATCAAGTCAAATCAGTCACTACTCTTTGCAGTGGTAAGGTTATTGAAAAACTCTCTCTTGAACCTGATGAGAAAGATGATGAGTTAATTTCTAAAGGTAAGGAAGGGGTTGAATCTGAAAATTACAAAGAAAATACTGATTCTCTGCCAGCACTTCCACTTCCTTAAGCCATGACCAAACAAAGGAAAGTCAATCACAACTCTGAAATTTTTGAAACTTTCAAACAGGTAAGAATCAATACACCTTTGCTGGGTGCTATTAAATAGATTCCTTCCTATGCTAAAATTTTGAAAGATCTATGCACTCTGAAGAGGAAACTGAATGTGAAAAAGAAAGCCTTTCTAGCCAAACAAGTGCTATTCTTCATAATTTCCAAAATTCTCAAGGATATGCACCTTCTTATGCTCCACCTTCTAGAAGAAATCTTCAGGAAACATTGCATGCATTCATTGAAAAGCAAGAGACAATCAATACTCAACTTGCTCAAAACATGACAGATTTTAAAGATACTCTTGCAAAATTAACATCTGCTCTCAGTTTCCAAGAGAAAGGTAAGTTTCCTTCTCAACCACAACAAAATCCCAAGGGGCAATACAATGCAAATGCAAGTAGTTCTGGAAGCCAACATATGGATCAAGTCAAATCAGTCATTACTCTTCGCAGTGGTAAGGTTATTGAAAAACCTTCTCTTGAACCTTATGAGAAAGATGATGAGTCAATCTTTGAGGGTAAGGAAGAGGTTGAACCTGAAAATTGCAAAGAAAAAATTGATTCTCTGTCAGCACTTCCATTTCCTCAAGCCATGACCAAACAAAGGAAAGTCAATCACAACTCTGAAATTTTTGAGACTTTCAAACAGGTAAGAATCAATATACCTTTATTGGATGCTATTAAACAGATTCCTTCCTATACTAAATTTTTGAAAGATCTATGCACTGTGAAGAGGAAACTGAATGTGAAAAAGAAAGTCTTTCTAGCCGAACAAGTAAGTGCTATTCTTCAGAACAATAATACTTTGAAATATAAAGACATTGGTTGTCCTACAATTTCTTGCTTTATTGGAGAGCATAAAATTGAAAGAGCCTTACTTGATCTTGGTGCTAGTGTGAATTTACTTCCATATTCAGTTTTTCAGAGTCTCAATGTAGGTGAGTTAAAACCAACTTCTATAATTCTTTTGCTTGCCGATAGATCTATATAAGTGCATAGAGGAATAATTGAAGATGTGTTAGTACAAGTCGATAAATTCATTTATCCTGTGGATTTTGTTGTCTTGGACACACAACCTGTTGAGGCAAGTAATTCATTTCCTGTTATTTTAGGACATTCGTTTCTTGCAACTTCTAATGCATTGATTAATTTTAGGAATGGACTGATGAAGCTATCATTTGAAAACATGACATTGGAGATGAATATTTTCAACATTTGCAAGCAACTTGGAGATGATAATGATTTAGAAGAAGTAGATCATATTGATGAATTAGTTTATGATCAACTTGAATCTACTTTAAGTAAAAATGAGTTAGATGAATCTGAAGATTTACAAATGATTTATTCTAAGGAAGAAATCACGGATGAAAAAAGCACCGAAAATGTTAATGTGAATGTTTTGTCAACAATGACAACAAATTCAACATCTGACATCACACCAATCGATGGTTACTTTCTTAACGAATCCTTACTTTCTCTTAATCCAATGCCTTGGTATGATAAAAATATCAATTTTCTTGCTTTAGGAGATTTGCCAGCTGATTGGAGTACCTAAGATAAAAAAAAATTTTGAACAAAGTGAAGAACTTTTATGGTGAAGACCCTAACTTATTCACATATTGTCCTGATCAAATATTTCAAAGATTCATTCCCGGCAATGAGGTAAGTAGTGTTATTAAACTTTGTCATTCTGAAGCATATGGAAGTTATTTTTCCTAAAAAAAGACAGCTACAAAAATCTTTCAAAATGGATTTTATTGGCCCACCATGTTTAAGGACACACAAGCATTCTGCAAAACTTGTGAAAATTGTCAAAAAGTTGATACTGGTCAAAAAGTTTTGTTTTATAATTCTCAACTCTATGCATTCCCTAGAGAGTTAAGATCAAGATGGACCAATCCTTATAGGGCTTGTGATATTGAGAATTCAATGAATGACAATGTTTTTAAGAAAAATGGACATCGTTTGAAAGCTTACTTTGATAATTTTTCTAGTGAAAATGAATCAACTAGTTGGAATGATCTGGTAGATAAAGTTTGATTACTTTATTTCTCTCACATTGTTTTTGTGTTTCTTTTTGAGTGATTTTTGCTAGTTTCTCTTATCCCAGTCAAATGGCGGATAACGGTACTCTGTGACTTCAGTCGGTTCTTTCAATTTCCCGTAATAACTAATATCTGTATATACATTTATGCAATTTTTTGATTCTCTTTTCCAATTCTCATTTGAAAATGGACACTAATCTTGTAAAATTAAAAAAAGTATTTTCCCGCTCTGCCTCAGAATGCGATTACAAAAATTTACTATGCTAGATGTGCAAGATTGAGATTGTTAATGAATCATGAAATTCCTGAAGATATTTGTTATTTAATTGAAGTAAAGGTTTAATTATCAAGTGAGTCCTCTAACTCCTTCATTTCACACGTGCTTGGAACAGGTAAAAGCACTTTTGCAAAGAAACATCGTGCAAAACGACTAAAAGTCTGTCATCGATGTGCTAGATGGACTTGTAACGCAAAATGTCATTCTTAAGGAATGGTATCTATAAACTGTGAAGATAAAATACAATTCATTAAGGATGGCCTGAGTAAGGAGTCTTTAGATAACCTTCTATTGACTCTTGAGATGCATCCTATTGGAGATATGCATTGTGTAATTCATGATTTATGGCCACTATTTCATAAAGAACATGATCAACTTAGTCTTGGGAATCTTATTAAAAAAGACCCTATTTATTAGTTTTTAAGAAAACTGGATGGGAAGCCTATCCCCGACCCATAGAGGGCGTTTAAACCATTCTTGGAAATAAAACCAAGGAAAGATGTGAGCCACAATCACAACTACCTGTACATACACATGCTCTTTGTGTCTTTTGGTTTTATTATTGTGTTTTGTTGTTACTTATATTTGTTTCAGTGTCTTTCAGGTTTGTCAGTGTTCGTTATTTCAGGTGATATCTTCTATACTCTATCTTTCTACCTTTAAACATTGAGGACAATGTCTTGTTTTAGTTAAGGGGAGAGGGTAGTAGCTTAAAAAAAAACTATGTTTTCTATTTCATAAAGCATGTGCAAAATGGTTGTTACTATGATGGCAGAGTAAAGAGAATCTTTTATGACTCTTGAGATGCATCTTAGTAATCATTTGTAACAAGGTCTATCATAATACTTCTTGAAATATTCAGATTTACAAACTCTTGCATTGTTATCACTTAAGTCTGCTCATATACTTATTTAACATGTATTCTTAAACCTTAATTTATCACACACACTTCAGCATATGATTGTGGGTTGCATATTGGATTATTACATTATTTATGTTCTTTTGTTAAAGGTAACAACTAAGGGAAAGGGATAGTATATAATTAAAAAAAAAAACAAAAAAAAGAAGAAAAAAATAATAATAAGAGAAAAAAAAAAAAAAAAGAAAAAAGAATGATAATAATAAAAATGTAGATAAGTTTGGTTTCGTAGCCTCCTCAACCTAAGCAATTAAGCCCGAAGGGGTGTTTTAACACCTAATACCCTAAAGTCAACTGACTTGGGAGCTATTGGCCCAACGCTTGTTACATGGGTTGAGGAGAAAAGCTTAAGGGAATCAAACATTGCACTATCTACATATCAGTATCTGCAACCCGAGTTACTAAGCTCGTAGGGGTGTCTTAACACCTAAACCCTAAGACCAACTGGTCTGGGAGTCATTAGCTGAAAGCTCGTTACATGGGTTAAAAATGCATGGTGTTTTAAATTATATGTATATATATTAAAAAAAAGAAGACAAAAATAATAATCCCAACCTAAGAAAGTTAACCTTAAACATTAGAACAAAAATTTTGTTATCTTCCAAGAAAAGCCCCATAATTATGTGTTGATACATTGAGCACAAAAGAAAGGTTTATGAATATCTTGTTAAGAGGTATTGAGCAGGTATATAAATCTAACAAGAGTTTGACTATCTAGATAGAGTAATGGAAGTTAAATGATGAATACCTTACTTTGTGGAATTTGCAAATTATTTTTTTATTTTAACGTTTTGATTACTAGAGACTAGTAATAAGCTAGTTGCGGGGTGTGATTAGTACTCAAAAGTGCAGTTTTATCATGGTTTTATATCATCATTTTGCACTTAAAGTATCAATAATTCTTTAACTAAAGTACTTTTTATAATAATCTATCTAATAATATAAGATACCTTTAATTTATGGTAAATGTCCATTTTAAATGCAGGCCTATCACATAAATGAAAGGATTGATTGGTGACTTTAAGAACTTCAATTGCAAAGGCAAAGAGATGATCAAACTTAGAAAAGAGATGTCGGTGCAATCCAAACCAGAACACTGTTCGGTAATTGGGTCATATCTGGAGCTATAGATCTCAGATTTAGGTCTACTTTATATGGATGGAAAGGTAAGACATAGGCCTACAACTTTCATATGGAACCCAAGATCTAAAAAGGACATTTTCAAGTCCAAATTATTGCAACAATAAAGAAACCCGAATCTGTCCTCCAGCCCGAGCACTGTTCAGTATTTTGGCCATATCTGGAGTTCTAGAAGTTGAAATGAGCTGAATGTTTTACACAAGAAAGCTGAGACAATTGCCTAGAACTTTCATGTTTTCAAGTGGCTCTAATTTTGACACCATCAATGACGTTTTAGGCAGACAAAAGAAGATAAGGATTGTCACCAAGTCAAGGGTTGGCCATCTACTCATCAATTAGTCATCGAATCAATAGTTTCCAATTTTGGCCTATAAAAGGAGGCATTTGCCATGCATTTAGGCATCTTGGTGTCCAGATCAAGATCATGCTATTCCTTTTTCTCTTTGTATTTTTTGTAATGTTTATGCTTTGCTTCCATTAATATTATGTTTATGCCTTTCATTTCCTTTCCTTT
>SRLM01000439.1:63878-94957 GCA_015708895.1 Populus ilicifolia
TTTACACAAGAAAGCTGAGACAATTGCCTAGAACTTTCATGTTTTCAAGTGGCTCTAATTTTGACACCATCAATGACGTTTTAGGCAGACAAAAGAAGATAAGGATTGTCACCAAGTCAAGGGTTGGCCATCTACTCATCAATTAGTCATCGAATCAATAGTTTCCAATTTTGGCCTATAAAAGGAGGCATTTGCCATGCATTTAGGCATCTTGGTGTCCAGATCAAGATCATGCTATTCCTTTTTCTCTTTGTATTTTTTGTAATGTTTATGCTTTGCTTCCATTAATATTATGTTTATGCCTTTCATTTCCTTTCCTTTACTTAGTTAACTTTTATGTTCTTATTTTGTTTATCTATTTTTCTTTCTTTCATTATGTCTAGCTAAGTTAATTATGTTAAGGTGAAAAGGTTACACTAATGGTGTAAGGATAAGTATAATGTAAACTTAATATGGACTTTAATGTTTGATAGTAACATGTTTTATATTTGTTATTTTGTTTACTCTTTAATACTTTGCTTGTTAAATGACTAATCTTGATTTATGTTTTATAGCATTTGGTACAACAAATGCTTGGCGCTTTTATAGCCTATACTGTATGGTATAACCGACACCTGAGCTATGAAAGGAACTTGATTTGTTGTTAACATAAATTATAATCATGAATGCTTGATGAAATTTACAAGTATTAGCATTAATTGAATAAGATGACTAATGTAATCATGTTAACAATCTATAATCTGATTGGAACCTCCTTTATGTGTGGTTTCCAATTGAATAATAAGAGTTTATACTATACTTGTTTGACATACCATTAGTGGAACCTCTAACCTTGACATTTGTTATTATCATTGTTAATCCTTACTTTAATATTTCATCTCAAAGTTCTCATCTTCTTCTTCTTCTCCTTCTTTATTGTTGTTGTTGTTGTTATTGTTATTGTTGTTGTTGTTGTTATTATTGTTATTGTTATTATTGTTGTTGTTGTATTATTGTTATTATTGTTGTTGTTGTTGTTATTGTTATTATTGTTGTTGTTGTATTATTGTTATTTATAATTTGTACAATAACCTCCCTGTGGTTCAACCCTGGTCTTGCCGGGTTTTTTATTACTTCGACACTCTTGCACTTGGGAGAAGACATCAATCTTTTTGTCGTGTCATAAATCATATTAAGGAATTAGTTTATGATCAACTTGAATATACTTTAAGTAAAAATGAGTTGGATAAATCTAAGATTTGCAAATGATTTAATCTCGTAAAGAAATCACAAATGAAAAACATACCAAAAATGTTAGTGCGGATCTTTTATGAAAAGTGATAACAGATTCGACATTTGACATCACATCATTCGATGATTACTTTCCTAGTAAATCCTTACTTTCTCTTATTCCAATGCGTTGGTATTATAAAAATAATATTTTTCTTACTTCAAGAGATTTGGCAGCTCATTGGAGCACCCGAGATAAATAAAAATATTTTGAGCGACGTACAAACCTGTTATTAGGATGACCCTTACTTATTCAAATATTGTCCTGATCAAATATTTTAAACTTGCATTCCTGACAATGAGGTAAGTAGTGTCATTAAATTTTATCACTCTAAGGCATGTAGGAGTCATTTTTATGAGTACTTAAAAGTGTATTTTTATCAAGGTTTTATATCATCATTTAGCACTTGAAATATCATTAACTCCTTAACTAAAGAATGTTTTATAATAACGTATCTAATAATATAAGATACATTTAATTTATAGTAAATGTTCATTTTAAATGCAGGCCTAACATATAAATAAAATGGTTGATTGATGAATTTAAGAACTGAAATTGAAAGGACAAAGAGATGGCCAAACTTAGAAAAGAGAAGCCGGTGCAGTCCATATCAGAATATTATTCGGTAATTCATTCATATCTAGAGTTATAGATCTCAAATTTAGGTCTATTTTAATTGATGGAAAATTAAGATATAGGCATATAACTTTCGTATGCAACCTTAAGATCTAAAAAGGCTATTTTCAAGCCCAAATTAGAGCAACAACAAAGAAGTTCGAATCTATCTTCTAGCCCAAGCACTGTTCAATGTTTGACCCATATCTAGAGTTCTAGAAGTCCAAATGACCTAAATTTTTTACAAAAGAAAGCTAAGACAATTTCATACAACATTTATGTTTTTAAGTGGTTTTAATTATGATGTTATCAATGATGTTTTGGGCAGATAAGAGAAGATAAGGATTGTCACCAAGTCAAGAGTTGATCACCGACTTATCAAATCAATAGTTCCTAATTTTAGCCTATAAAAGGAGGCATTTGCCATGCATTTAGGCATCTTGATTTCCAGATCAAGATCATGTTCTTCCTTTTTCTCTTTGTATTTTTTGTAATGTTTTTGCTTTGCTTTCATTAGTATGAAGTTTATGCCTTTCGTTTGCTTTGTTAACTCTTATCTTATTTATTTTCTTATTTTTTTTTATTTTTTTTCTTTCACTATATCTAGCTAAGTTTATTATGTCAAGGTGAAAAGGTCATATTAATGGTGTAAGAATAAGTATAGTGTAAACTTAATATAGACTTTAATGTTTGATACTAACATGTTTTATATTTGTTATCTTATTAACTCTTTAATACTTTGCTTGTCAAATGACTAATCTTGATTTATGTAGTATAACACTTGGTACAACAAATGCTTGCCACTTTCATAGCCCATACTGTATGGTATAAGCGACACCTGAGCTATAAAAGGAACTTGATTTGTTGTTAACATAAGTTATAATCATGAATGCTTGATGAAATTTACAAGTATTAGCATTCATCGAATAAGATGACTAATGTAATCATGTTAAGAATCTATAATCTAATTGGAACCTCCTTTGTGTGTGGTTTCCAATTGAATAATAAGAGTTTATACTATATTTGTTTGACATACCATTAGTGGAACCTCTAACCGTGACATTTGTTATTATCATTGTTAATCCTTACTTTAATATCTCATCATCATCATCATCTTCTTCTTCTCTTTCTTTATTATTATTATTATTATTGTTGTTGTTGTTGTTGTTGTTGTTGTTGTTGTTATTCTTATTATTGTTATTGTTGTATTGTTGTTATTTATAATTTGTACAATATCCTCCATGTGGTTCGACCCCGGTCTTGCCGGGTTATTTATTACTTCGACACTCCTACACTTGGGAGAAGACATTAATCTTTTCATCGTGTCAAGTTTTTGGCGCCGTTGCCGGGGAGGTAAGTTTTGTATAAATTATAATATTTATTTTATTTTCTCTTTTCACTTTTCTTATATATAACTTTGTTTCTTTTTTCTTGTTTCTTCTTCTTTTGTTTTCTTTTTCCATTTATTCTATTCCTACATCTGCATGAGAGTATGGTCACGTACATCAAGTGGTAGACTTTGTAGGGTATCCTCATCATTTTCAGAAAATATGGCTGAAGAAGATAATCAATCACTTCATAATGAGAATAATGAGAATAACCGTGCTAAAACACTTAGAGACCACATGAATCCAACAAGAAAAAGTGCACCATCATGCATATTTTTTCCTCCCGATGCATCTAATTTTAATTTTAAGCCAGACATTATTCAACTTTTACCTTCTTTTCATGGTTTAGAATTGGAAAATCCATACTTGCATTTAAGGGAATTTGAGGAGGTCTGCAACACATATAATAATCTAAATTATAGCATGAACACCATCAGATTAAAGCTTTTTCCTTTTTCATTAAAAGATAAAGTTTTTCTCATCTCATAGAACAAACTCTTTCAAAAGACAAATCACCACTTTCACTCAAAAACCAGGGTAAACATTTTACCAATGTTGGGATAGGTATCGAGACTTACTTAGTACTTGTCCTCATCAAGGTTTTGAAACATGGAGATTGGTTTCACATTTTTATGAAGGGTTAACACCTAAAGATAGGCAAATGGTTGAATTGATGTGCAATGGAACTTTTGAAGACAAAGACCCTGATGAAGCAATGGAGTACTTAGAGTTGTTAGCTGAAAATGCTCAAAATTGGGACACTGCGGGTACTTATGAGGCATCGAGTAAAACTCAACCTCATACATCTAGTGGAGGTATGTACAACCTTAGGGAAGATCATGACCTTCAAGCCAAGTTTGCATCTTTGGCTAGAAAAGTCGAGCCACTAGAATTGAAGAGGAGTGGTCAATTAAAATTTGTTGAAAACATTGCATGTCAAATATATGAAACAAATGAACACTCAACTGATAATTGTCCAACCTTCACAACCACCATTTCAAGCACACCATAATTTTTAAAATTCTCATGGATATGCACCTCCTTATACTCCACCTTCTAGAAGAAATCTTGAGGAAATATTGCATGCATTCATTGAAAAGCAAGAGACAATCAATACTCAACTTGCTCAAATGACAGATTTTAAAGATACTCTTACAAAATTAACATCTGCTCTCAGTTTCCAAGAGAAAGGTAAGTTTTCATCTCAACCACAACACAATCCCAAGGGGCAATACAATGCAAATGCAAGTAGTTCCGGAAGCCAATACATGGATCAAGTCAAATCAGTCACTACTCTTCGTAGTGGTAAGGTTATTGAAAAACCCTCTCTTAAACCTTATGAGAAAGATGATGGGTCAATCTCTGAGGGTAAGGAAGAGGTTGAACCTGAAAATTGCAAAGAAAATACTGATTCTCTTCCAGCACTTTCATTTCCTTAAGCCATGACCAAACAAAGGAAAGTCAATCACAACTCTGAAATTTTTGATAGTTTCAAACAAGTAAGAATCAATATACCTTTGCTGGATGCTATTAAACAGATTCCTTTCTAAGCTAAATTTTTGAAAGATCTATACACTGTGAAGAGGAAACTGAATGTGAAAACGAAAGCCTTTCTAGTCGAACAAGTAAGTGTTATTCTTCAGAACAATAATGCTTTAAAATATAAAGACCTTAGTTGTCCTCCAATTTCTTGTTTTATTGGAGAGCATAGAATTGAAAGAGTCTTACTTGATCTTGGTGCTAGTGTGAATTTACTTCCATATTCAGTTTTTTAGAGTCTCAATCTAGGTGAGTTAAAACCAACTTCTATAACTCTTTTACTTGCCGATAGAACTGTAAAAGTGCCTAGAGGAATAATTGAAGATGTGTTAGTACAAGTCGATAAATTCATTTATCTTGTGGATTTTGTTGTCTTGGACACACAACCTGTTGAGGCATGTAATTCATTTCCTGTTATTTTAGGACGTCTATTTCTTGCAACTTCTAACGCATTGATTAATTGTAGGAATGGACTGATGAAGCTATCATTTGGAAACATGACATTGGAAATGAATATTTTCAACATTTGCAAGCAACCTAGAGATGATAATGATTTACAGGAAATAGACTTTACTGAAAAATTAATTCATGATCAATTTCCAACCACTTCTAGTGAAATTGAGATTGATGAATCTGATGATTTGCAAATGATTTATTTTCAGGAAGAATTAAAGACAAGTAATTGGAGGCTACAAAATGAGGAATTGCCACCACGATCAATTAAATCCATACCTTCAAGTGTTCAACCACCGAAACCTGATTTGAAGTCGCTGTCATCAAATCTTAAATACTCATTTTTTGGAGAAAATGAAACTTTTCCGGTAATAATCTCTTCCAAACTTAATGCACATCAAGAAGGTAAGTTATTAGAAACTCTGAAAAAGCACAAAAATGCATTGGGATGGACCATAGCTGATATAAAAGGAATTAGTCCTTTGATTTGTACACACAGAATTTATTTGGAGGAAAATGCTAAACCCTCTAGAGAAATGCAACGAAGGCTAAATCCTAATATGAAAGAAGTAGTGAAAAATGAAGTCATTAAGCTTCTAGATAATGAAATCATTTATCCTATTTCGTACATCAAATGGGTAAGTCCTACCCAAGTTGTACCCAAGAAGTCTAGAGTCACTATGATAACAAATGAGAACAATGAGTTAATTCCCACTAGAACTGTTACCGGTTGCCGCATGTGCATTGACTATAGGAAACTTAATTCAATGACTAGAAAAGATCATTTTCCATTACCTTTCATGGATCAAATCCTAAAAAGAGTTGCAGGTCATGAATTTTATTGTTTCCTGGATGGCTATTCAGGTTAGAATCAAATTGAAATTGCATTGGAAGATCAAGAGAAGACGACTTTCACATGTCCATTTGGTACTTTTGTATCGAAGGATGCCTTTTGGATTATGTAATGCACCAGCCATATTTCAAAGATGCATACTTAGTATATTTAGTGATATGGTTGAAAATTTTCTTGAGATTTTCATGGATGATTTTTCTATTTTTAGCGATTCATTTGATGATTGTTTGACTAACTTAGAAAAGGTTTTGGCCAGGTGTGAAGAGAAGAATCTTGTGCTGAATTAGGAAAAATGTCACTTTATGGTAACAAGAGACATTGTACTTGGTCACATTGTTTCATCAAAAGGAATTGAGGTTGACAAATCTAAAATCGAGTTAATTGCAAACTTGCCAACACCAAAATCTATTAAACATGTTAGATCATTCTTAGGACATGCTGGTTTTTACAGAAGGTTCATCAAAGATTTTAGCATAATATCTAAGCCCTTAAGTAACCTTTTAACAAAGGATAATATTTTTGAATGGACTGAACATTATGAAAAAGCCTTTGTTAAACTTAAAAACTTGCTTACTTGTGCTCCTGTCATTCAACCTNNGTAATTTACTATGCAAGTAAAACTTTAAATAATGCTCAAATAAATTATACCACCATTGAAAAAGAATTACTTGCAGTAGTATTTGCATGTGAGAAATTTAGGTCTTATCTTGTTGGCTCACCTGTTGTTGTTTTTAGTGATCATGCAACATTGAAATATCTTCTTTCTAAGAAAGATTCTAAGGCTAGATTGGTGCGGTGGATTTTGTTACTTCAAGAATTTGATATCACAATCAAAGATAAGAAAGACAGCGAAAATATTGTCACAGATCACTTGTGAAGATTGATAACGGATTTGAAAAGTGACATCACACCAATCGATGACTACTTTCCTGATGAGTCTTTATTTTCCGTCTCTACAATGCCTTAGTTTGCTAATATTGTCAATTTTCTTGTTTTAGGACAATTGTCAGCTCATTGCAGTACCCAAGATAAAAAAATGTTCTTGAATGAAGTGAAGAACTTTTATTAGGATGACCCTTATTTATTCAAATATTGTCCTGATCAAATATTTTGAAGATGCGTTCCTGACAATGAGCTAAGTAGTGTCATTAAATTTTGTCATTCTGAGGCATGTGGGGGCCATTTCTCATCAAGAAAGACAACTGCAAAAATTTTACAAAGTGGATTTTATTGGCCCACCATGTTCAAAGACTCACATGCATTTTGCAAGTCTTCTGAAAATTGTCAAAAGTTGGGATCAATTTCAAAACGTCACATGATGCCTTTAAATCCTATTCTTGTCATTGAGATTTTTGGCTGTTGGGGTATAGATTTCATGGGTCCATTTCCTCCATCATTTGGTTTCTTGTACATATTAATCGTAGTAGATTATGTTTCAAAATGGATAGAGGCAATTCTAAATCGAAACAATGATCACAAAACAGTGATAAAGTTTTTGAAAGAAAATATTTTAAATCGATTTGGAGTCCCTCGAGCCATAATAAGTTATGGTGGAACACGTTTCTGCAACAAGCCATTTGAGTCTTTAATGAAGAAATATGAAATCACACACAAAGTTACCACCCCTTATCACCCTCAAACAAGTGGACAACTAAAGCTTGCTAATAGGGAGACCAAACACATTTTGGAGAAAACAGTGAACCCTAATAGGAAAGATTGCTCTTTAAGACTTAATGATGCACTTTGGGCTTATCGAACTGCTTATAAAACATCATTAGGTATGTCACCTTATAGACTAGTCTATAGAAAACCTTGTCACTTGCTTGTGGAACTTGAACATAAAGCTTATTGGACTATTAAAGCTTTCAATTCAAATCTGGATGATGCTGGTCAACTACTAAAGTTACAAATAAATGAGCCTGAGGAAATAAGAAATGATGCATATGAAAATTCAAGAATTCATAAAGCATGAATCAAAGAGTTTTATGACAAGAATATACTGAGAAAAACATTTAATGTTGGTCAAAAAGTCTTGCTTTATAATTCTCGACTGCATTTATTTCCTAGAAAATTAAGATCAAGATGAAGCGGTCTTTTTATTGTGAAACATGTGTATCTATATAGGGCCTACGACATCGAGAATCCAAAGAATGACAATGTTTTCAAGGTAAATGGACATCGTCTGAAAGTTTACTTTGACAATTTTTCAGTTGAATATGATTAAATGGACATCGGTCTTTTCAGTGATCCTGTATATAAAGATTGATTTTTTTATTTTTATTTTTATTTTTGAGTGATTTTTTGCTAGTTTCTCTTACCCCGGTCAAATGGCGGATAACGGTACTCCGTGACTTAAGTCGGTTCTTTCAGTTTCCCATAATAGCTGATATTTGTATATACATTTGTGCAATTTTTTTCCAATTCTTATTTGAAAATGGACACTAATCTTGTAAAATTGAAAAAGTATTTTCCCACTCTGCCTCAGAATGCAATTACAAAAATTTACTATGCTAGATGTGCAAGATTAAGATTGTTAATGAATCATAAAGTTCCTAAAGATATTCACTAGTTGATTGAAGCAAAAGTCTGATTATCAGGTGAGTCCTCTAACTCCTTCATTTCACACATGCCTGGAACAGGTAAAAGCACTTTTGCAAAGAAACCTCGTGCAAAACGACTGAAAGTCTGTCATCGATGTGCTAGATGGACTTGTAATACACAATGTCATTCTTTAGGAATGGTATCTATAAACCGTAAAGATAAAATACAATTCATTAAGGATGGCCTGAGTAAGGAGTCTTTAGATAATCTTCTATTGACTCTTGAGACGCATCCTAGTGGAAAGAACATGATCGACTTAGTCTTGGGAATCTGACTAAACAAGACCTTGTTTGCTAGTTTTTAAGAAAACTGGATGGGAAGCCTATCCCCGACTCATAGAGGGTGTTTAAGTCGTTCTTGGACATAAAATGTGAGCCATAATCACAACTACCTGTACATATACATGCTTTTTTAAAAAAGTAAATAAATAAATAAATAAAAAGAGAGAGAGAGAGAGAGTGAGACTCTAGCTGGCCTACATATAAGTGGCATGATTGCCTTTCTAATTTCTCATCTATAAAACCCTCTTTTCCTTCCTTTCATTTCTACTCAACCCACACATTTAACAAATACTAAAGTGTGT
The DNA here is from genome assembly GCA_015708895.1 of Populus ilicifolia. Lineage (NCBI taxonomy): Eukaryota > Viridiplantae > Streptophyta > Magnoliopsida > Malpighiales > Salicaceae > Populus > Populus ilicifolia. The sequence goes on from SRLM01000439.1 coordinate 73,181, forward strand.
AGAAATGGCAAGTTCCTCAGGTCATCACATAACAAATATTTGTGTTTTCAGTGGATCTAGTCCTAGGAAAGAAAAGGAGTTTTTAGAATCAGCAAATCATCTTGGTAGGTGTGTCAATAGCTATATTTTTAGGAGGTAGTCAAGTTTTGAGGGTCGTCCCCGAAGCTTTAGCACAAGAGGACATCATTGGAAAAACCATTGGAGAGGAACTTCAGGTCTCTACAATGTCAGCTCGAATGAATGCAATGTTTAACCATGTTGATGCCTTTATTGCTTTATCAGGTAGTCTAGGCACATTAGAAGAGATATTCCATATTTCCTCTTAGGCCCAATTGCACATTCACCATAAACCCATAGGTTTGTTAAATGTTAATGGTTATTATGATAAGTTGTTGTCTTTTCTTGATCACGTTGTCGAACAAAAATTTCTAATATCTTCTGCATGACAAATCATAAACTCTGCTGCTACTGCTGAACAATTGATTGACCAACTACAATCTTTCATTCCTGTAATTGATCCTTCCATGAGTCGCATAAATTGGTCAACCAAGGAAAGCCGTAAAAAGCTTAGATTGGATTTGAGCCTTCATTTGTGAATCTTTGTGTCTTTTCGTTTTACTATTGTGTTTTGTTATTACTTATATTTGTTTCAGTGTGTTTCAGGTTAGTCAGTATTCGTTATTTCAGGTGATATCTTCTATACTCTATCTTTCTACCTTTAAACATTGAGGACAATGTCTTGTTTTAGTTGGGGGGAGAGGGTAGTAGCTAAATTGTGTTTTCTATTTCATAAAGCATGTGAAAAATGATTGTTACTATGATGGCAAAGTAAGGAGAATCTTTTATGACTCTTGGGATGCATCTTAGTAATCACTCGTAACAAGGTCTATCATAATACTTCTTGAAATATTCAAATTTACAAACTCTTGCATTGTTATCACTTAAGTCTACTCATATACTTATTTACATGTATTCTTAAACCTTAATTTACACACACACACTTCAACATATGATTGTGGGTTGTATATTGGATTATTACATTATTTATGTTCTTTTGTTAAAGGTAACAACTAAGGGAAAGGGATAGTATATAATTAAAAAAAACAAAAAAAAAACAAGAGAAAAAGAAAAAAAAGAAAGAAAGAAATGATAATAATAAAAATGTAGATAAGTTTGGTTTCGTAGCCTCCCTAACCTAAGCAATTAAGCCCGAAGGGGTGTTTTAACACCTAATACCCTAAAGTCAACTGACTTGGGAGCTATTGGCCCAACGCTTGTTACACGGGTTGAGGAGAAAAGATTAAGGGAATCAAACATTGCACTATCTACATATCGGTATCTACGACCCGAGTTACTAAGCTCATAGGGGTGTCTTAACACCTAAACCCTAAGACCAACTTGGAAAAGAGATGTCGGTGCAATTCAAACCGAAACATTGTTCGGTAATTGGGTCATATCTGGAGCTATAGATCTCAAATTTAGGTCTACTTTATATGGATGGAAAGCTAAGACATAGGCCTCCAACTTTCATATGGAGCCCAAGATCTAAAAAGGCCATTTTCAAGTCCAAATTGGTGCAACAACAAAAAAGCCCGAATCTGTCCTCCAGCCCGAGCATTGTTCAGTATTTTGGCCATATATGGAGTTCTAGAAGTTGAAATGAACTGAATTGTTTACACAAGAAAGCTGAGACAATTTCCTAGAACTTTCATGTTTTCAAGGGGCTCTAATTTTGACATCATCAATGATGTTTTAGGCAGACAAGAGAAGATAAGGATTGTCACCAAGTCAAGGGTTGGTCATCTACTCTTAATTAGTCATCAAATCAATAGTTCCCAATTTTGGCCTATAAAAGGAGGCATTTGCCATGTATTTAGGCATCTTGGTGTACAGATCAAGATCATGCTCTTATTTTCTCTCTTTGTATTCTTTATGCTTTGTTTTCATTAATATCAAGTTTATGCCTTTCATTTCCTTTCCTTTGCTTTGTTAACTCTTATCTTATTGATGTTCTTATTTTGTTTATCCATTTTTCTTTCTTCCATTATGTCTAGCTAAGTTAATTATGTCAAGGTGAAAAGGTTACACTAATGGTGTAAGAATAAGTATGGTATAAACTTAATATGGACTTTAATGCTTAATACTAACATGTTTTATATTTGTTATCTTGTTCACTCTTTAATACTTTGCTTGTTAAATGACTAACCTTGATTTATGTTGTATAACAATTGGTACAACAAATGCTTGGCACTTTCATAGCCCATACTGTATGGTATAACCGACACCTGAGCTATGAAAGGAACTTGATTTGTTGTTAACATAAGTTATAATCATGAATGCTTGATGAAATTTACAAGTATTAGCATTAATCGAATAAGATGACTAATGTAATCATGTTAACAATCTATAATCTGATTGGAACCTCCTTTATGTGTGGTTTCCAATTGAACAATAAGAGTTTATACTATACTTGTTTGACATACCATTAGTGGAACCTCTAACCTTGACATTTGTTATTATCATTGTTAATCCTTACTTTAATATTTCATCTCAAAGTTCTCATCTTCTTCTTCTTCTTTATTGTTGTTGTTGTTGTTATTACTACTACTACTACTACTACTACTATTATCATTATTATTATTGTTGTTGTTCTTGTTGTTGTTATATTGTTGTTATTTATAATTTGTACAATATACTCCCTGTGGTTCGACCCCGGTCTTGCCGGGTTATTTATTACTTCGACACTCCTGCACTTGGGAGAAGACATTAATCTTTTCATCGTGTCATTGGGATAGGTATCGAGACTTGCTTACTACTTGCCCTCATTATGGTTTTGAAATATGGAGATTGGTTTCACATTTCTATGAAGGGTTAACACCTAGAGGTACGCAAATAGTTGAATTGATGTGCAATGAAACTTTTAAAGATAAAGATCCTAAGGAAGCAATGGAATACTTTGGCTTGTTAGCTAAAAATGCTCAAAATTAGGACACCACGGGTACTTATGAGGCACTGAGTAAAACTCAACCTCATACATCTAGTGGAAGTATGTACAACCTTAGGGAAGATCATAACCTTCAAGCCAAGTTCGCATCTTTTGCTAGAAAAGTCAAGGCACTAGAATTGAAACGGAGTGGTCTATTAAACTTTGTTGAAAACATTGTGTGTCAAATATGTGAAATAAATGAACACTCAACCAATAATTGTCCAACCTTGCCTTCTTTTAAAGAATGTCTCCATGAACAAGCCCATGCTTTAAACAGTTTTCAAAGGGCCAATGACAACCTATACTCACAAACATACAACCCTAGTTGGAGAAATCACCCAAATTTTAGTTGGAAGAGTGAGAACAACAATGCACAAACTTCACAACCACCGTTTCAAGCACACCATAATTTCCAAAATTCTCATAGATATGCACCTCCTTATGCTCCACCTCCTAGAAGAAATCTTGAGGAAACATTATATGCATTCATTAAAAAGCAAGAGACAACCAATACTCAACTTGCTCAAAACATGACAGATTTTAAAGATACTCTTGCAAAATTAACATCTCCTCTCAGTTTCCAAGAGAAAGGTAAGTTTCCATCTCAACCACAACAAAATCCCAAGGGATACAATGCAATTTGAAGTAGTTTCGGAAGCTAACACATGGATCAAGTCAAATCAGTCACTACTCTTCGCAGTGGCAAGGTTATTGAAAAACCAACTCTTGAACCTTATGAGAAAGATGATGAGTCAATCTCTGAGTGTAAAGAAGGGGTTGAATCTGAAAATTGCAAAGAAATGACTAATTCCCCGACAGCACTTCCATTTCCTCATGTCATGACCAAACATAGAAAAGTCAATCACAACTCTGAAATCTTTAAAACTTTTAAATAGGTAAGAATCAATATACCTTTGCTAGATGCTATTAAATAGGTTCCTTCCTATGCTAAATTTTTGAATGATCTATGCACTGTGAAGAGGAAACTGAATGTAAAAAAGAAAGCCTTTTCAGCCGAACAATTGTGATACTTTAGAACAATAATGCTTTCAAATATAAAGACCTTAGTTGTCCTACAATCTCTTGCTTTATTGGAGAACATAAAATTAAAAGAGCCTTGATCTTGGAGCCAGTATAAATTTACTTCCATATTCAATTTTTCAGAGTCTTAGTCTAAGTGAGTAAAAACTGACTTCTATAACTCTTTTACTTGTCGATAGATCTATAAAAGTGCCTAGAGGAATAATTAAAAATGTGTTAGTACAAGTTGATAAATTTATTCATCCTATGAATTTTATTGTCTTGGACACACAACCTGTTGAAGTATGTAATTCATTTCCTGTTATTTTAGGATCCCTATTTCTTGCAACTTCTAACACATTGATTAATTGTAGGAATGGACTGATGAAACTATCATTTGGAAACATAACATTAGAGATGAATATTTTCATCATTTGCAAGCAACCTAGAGATAATGATTTACAAGAAGTGGACTTTACTAAAAAATTAATTCATGATCAATTTCAAACCACTTTCAGTGAAATTGAGATTGATGAATCTGATGATTTGCAAATGATTTATTTTCAGGAAGAATCAAAGCCAAGTAATTGGAGGTCGCAAATTGAGAAATTGCCACCAAGATCAATTAAGTCCATACCTTCAAGTGTTCAACCACCCAAACCTGATTTGAAGTCGTTGTCATCCAATCTTAAATACTCATTTTTGGGAGAAAATAAAACTTTTCCAGTAATAATCTCTTCCAAACTTAATGCACATCAAAAAGGTAAGTTATTACAAACTCTGAAAATGCATTAAAATCTATTAGGATGGACCATAATTGATATAAAAGGAATTAGTCCTTTGATTTATACACACAAAATTTATTTGGAGGAAAATGCTAAACCCTCTAGAGACATGCAATGAAGGCTAAATCCTAATATGAAAGAATTAGTGAAAAATGAAGTCATTAAGCTTCTAAATAATGAAATTATTTATCCTATTTCTGACAGCAAATGGGTAAGTCCTACCCAAGTTGTACCCAAGAAGTCTGGAGTCGTTGTGATAACAAATGAGAAAAATGAGTTAATTCCCACTAGAATTGTTACTGGTTGGCGCATGTGCATTAACTATAAAAACTTAATTCAATGACTAGAAAAGATCATTTTTCTTTACCTTTCATGGATCAAATCCTAGAAAGAGTTGTAGTTCATGAATTTTATTGTTTCCTAAATAGCTATTCGGGTTACAACCAAATTGAAATTGCATTGGAAGACAAAAGGAAGACTACTTTCACATGTCCATTTGGTACTTTTGCATATCGAATTATGCCTTTTGGATTATGTAATGCACCAGTCATATTTCAAAGATGCATGCTTAGTATATTTAATGATATGGTTGAACATTTTCTTAAGATTTTCATAGATGATTTTTCTGTTTTTGGCGATTCATTTGATGATTGTTTGACTAACTTATAAAAGATTTTGACCAGGTATGAAGAGAAGAATCTTGTGCTGAATTGAGAAAAATATCACTTTATGGTAACAAACAGCATTGTACTTGGTTATATTGTTTCATAAAAAAGAATTGAGGTTGACAAATTTAAAATCAAGTTAATTGCAAACTTGCCAACACCAAAATCTATTAAAGATGTTAGATCATTCCTAGGATATGCTGGTTTTTATATAAGGTTCATCAAAGATTTTAGTGTAATTTCTAAGCCTTTATGTAACCTTCTAACAAAGGATACTATTTTTGAATGGACTGAACATTGCAAAGAAGCCTTTGTTAAACTTAAAAACTTGCTTACTTGTGCTCCTATCATTTAACCTCCTGATTGGTCATTACGTTTTAAACTAATATGTGATGCTAGTGATAATGTCGTAGGTGCTGTTTTGGGACAAAGAAAAGATAAGAAACCTTATGTAATTTACTGTGCAAGTAAAAATTTAAAAAGTGCTCAAATGAATTATACCACCACTGAAAAGGAATTACTTGCAGTAGTATTTGTATGTGAAAAATTCAGGTCTTGTCTTGTTGGCTCACCTGTTGTTGTTTTTGGTGATCATGCAGCATTAAAATATTTTCTTTCTAAGAAAGACTCTAAAGCTAGATTGATGCGGTGAATTTAATTACTTTAAGAATTTGATATCACAATCAAAGATAAGAAAGACAGCAAAAATATTGTTGCGGATCACTTGTCAATCTAGATTTGAAAAGTGACATCACATCAATCGATGACTACTTTCCAGATGAGTCTTTATTTTCCATCTCTGCAATGCCTTGGTTTGCTAATATTGTTAATTTTTTTTGTCTTAGGACAATTGTCAGCTCATTGGAGTACCCAAGATAAAAAAAAAATTCTTGAACGAAGTGAAGAACTTTTATTAGGATAACCCTTATTTATTCAAATATTGTCCTGATCAAATATTTTAAAGATGCATTCCTGACAATGAGGTAAGTAGTGTCATTAAATTTTGTCATTTTGAGGCATGTGGGGGCCATTTCTTATCAAGAAAGACAACTGTAAAAATTTTACAAAGTGGATTTTACTGGCCCATCATGTTAAAGGACTCATATGCATTTTGCAAGACCTGTGAAAATTGTTAAAAGTTAGTATTTATTTCAAAATGTCACATGATGCCTTTAAATCCTATTCTTGTCATTGAGATCTTTGACTGCTGGGGTATAGATTTCATGGGTCCATTCCCTCTATCATTTGGTTTCTTATACATATTAGTCGCAATAGATTATGTTTCAAAATGGATAAAGGCAATTCCAAGTCGGAACAATGATCACAAAACTGTGATAAAGTTTTTGAAAGAAAATATTTTGAGTCAATTTAGAGTCCCTCGAGCTATAATAAGTGATGGTGGAACACATTTATGCAACAAGTCATTTAAGTCTTTAATGAAGAAATATGAAATCACACACAAAGTTGCCACCCCTTATCACCCTTAAACAAATGGACAAATAAAGTTTGTTAATAGGGAGATGAAACATATTTTGGAGAAAAAAGTGAACCCTAATAGGAAAGACTGGTCTTTAAGACTTAATGATGCACTTTGGGCTTATCAAACTGCTTATAAAACATTATTAGGTATGTCACATTATAAACTAGTTTATCAACTAGTTTTAGGACAATTGTCAGCTCATTGGAGTACCCAAGATAAAAAAAAATTCTTGAACGAAGTGAAGAACTTTTATTAGGATGACCCTTATTTATTCAAATATTGTCCTGATCAAATATTTTAAAGATGCATTCCTGACAATGAGGTAAGTAGTGTCATTAAATTTTGTCATTCTGAGGCATGTGGGGCCCATTTCTTATCAAGAAAGACAACTGCAAAAATTTTACAAAGTGGATTTTACTGCCCATCATGTTGAAGGACTCATATGCATTTTGCAAGACCCGTGAAAATTGTTAAAAGTTAGGATTTATTTCAAAATGTCACATGATGCCTTTAAATCCTATTCTTGTCATTGAGATCTTTGACTGCTGGGGTATAGATTTCAGGGGTCCATTCCCTCTATCATTTGGTTTCTTATACATATTAGTCGCAATAGATTATGTTTCAAAATGGATAAAGGCAATTCCATGTCGGAACAATGATTACAAAATAGTGATAAAGTTTTTGAAAGAAAATATTTTGAGTCAATTTGGAGTCCCTCGAGCTATAATAAGCGATGGTGGAACACATTTATGCAACAAGTCATTTAAGTCTTTAATGAAGAAATATGAAATCACACACAAAGTTGCCACCCCTTATCACCCTTAAACAAATGGGCAAATAAAGCTTGTTAATAGGGAGATCAAACATATTTTGGAGTAAAAAGTGAACCCTAATAGGAAAGACTGGTCTTTAAGACTTAATGATGCACTTTGGTCTTATCAAACTGCTTATAAAACATCATTAGGTATGTCACATTATAAACTAGTTTATAGAAAACCTTGTCACTTGCCTGTGGAGCTTGAACATAAAGCTTATTGGGCTATTAAAGCTTTCAATTGAAATCTGGATGATGTTAGTCAACTATAAAAATTACAAATAAATGAGCTTGAGGAAATAAGAAATGATGCATATGAAAATTCTAGATTTCATAAAGCAAGAATTAAAGAGTTTTATGACAAGAAAATACTAAGAAAAACATTCAATGTTGGTAAAAAAGTCTTACTTTATAATTCTCAACTACATTTATTTCCTAGGAAATTACGATCAAGATGGAGCGGTCCTTTTATTGTGAAACATGTGTATCCATATGGGCCTACGACATCGAGAATCCAAAGAATGATAATGTGTTTAAGGTAAATGGACGTCGTCTGAAAGTTTATTTTGACAATTTTTCAATTGAACATGACTCTATGGAATTGGGTGATCTTGTATATAAAGATTGATTTTTTTCTCATATTATTTTTGTGTTTATTTTTAGGTGATTTTTACTAGTTTCTCTCACCCCAGTCAAATGGCGGACAACGGTACTCCATGACTTAAGTCGGTTTTTTCAGTTTCCCATAATAACTGATATCTGTGTATATATTTGTGCATTCTTTGAATCTCTCTTCCAATTCTCATTTCAAAATAGACATTAATCTTGAAAAATTAAAAAAGTATTTTCCTATTCTGCCTCGGAATGCAATTACAAAAATTTACCATTCTAGATGTGCAAGATTGAGATTGTTAATGAATCATGGCATTCCTGAAGATATTCGCTAGTTGATTGAAGCAAAGGTCTGATTATCAAGTGAGTCCTCTAATTCCTTCATCTCACACATGCTTGGAACAGGTAAAAGCACTTTTGCCAAGAAATGTCATGCAAAATGACAAAAAGTCTATCATCAATGTGCCAGATGGACTTGTAGTGCACCATGTTGTTCTTTAGGAATGATATTTATAAATCGTGAAGATAAAATACAATTCATTAAGGATGGTCTGAGTTAGGATTCTTTAGATAATCTTCTATTAACTTTTGAGATGCATCCTAGTGGAGATGTGTATCATGCAATTTATGATTTATAACCACTATTTCATAAAGAACATGATCGACTTAGTCTTGGGAATCTAACTAAAAAGGACCCTATTTGCCAGTTTTTAAGAAAACTGAATGGGAAGCCTATCCCCGACCTATATAGGGCAGTTAAGTCGTTCTTGGACGTAAAACCAAGGGAAGATGTGAGTCATAATCACAACTACCTATACATACACATGCTTTTTTAAAAGTAAATAAATAAATAAATAGAGAGAGAGAGAAAGAGTATGTGAGACTCCAGCTGGCCTACATATAGGTGGTATGATTGCCTTTCTAATTTCTCATCTATAAAATCCTCTTTTCCTTTCTTTCATTTGTACTCAACCTATACATTCATCAAATATAGAAGTGTATAGAAATGGCAAGTTCCTCAAGTCATCATATAAAAAATATTTATGTTTTTGGTGGATCTAGTCCTGGGAAAGAAAAGGAGTTTTTAGAATCAACAAATCATCTTGGTTAAGTGCTAGCTCAGAGAACGATTCATTTAGTGTATAGGGGAGGCAGTCTTAGGTTAATGGGAGGTGTGTCAATAGCTGTATTTTTAAGAGGTAGTCAAGTTTTGGGAGTTGTCCCCGAAACTTTAGCACAAGGGAACATCATTGGAAAAACAATTCCAGAGGAACTACAAGTCTCTATAATGTCTGCCCGAATGAATGCAATGTTTAACCATACTGATGTCTTCATTACTTTACCAGGTGGTCTAGGCACATTGGAAGAGATCCTTTATATTTTCTCTTGGGCTTAACTGCACATTCACCATAAACCCATAAGGTTGTTAAATGTTAATGGTTATTATGATAAGTTATTGTCTTTTCTTGATCATGCTGTGAAACAAGAATTTCTAACATCTTCTGTATGATAAATCATAATCTCTACTGCTATTACTGAATAATTGATTGCCCAACTACAATATTTCATTCCTGTAATTGATACTTTTATGAGTTGCATAAATTGGTTAACTAAAGAAACCATAAAAAGCTTAGATTGGATTTGAGCCTTCATTTATGAATCTTTGTCTCTTTTGATTTTATTATTGTGTTTTATTGTTTCTTATATTTGTTTCAGTGTGATTCAGGTTTGTCAGTATTCGTTATTTCAAGTCATATCTTTTATACTCTATCTATCTACCTTTAAACATTGAGGACAATGTCTTGTTTTAGTTGGGGGGAAAGGGTAGTAGCTAAAAAAAAAAAACTGTGTTTTCTATTTCATAAAGCATGTGCAAAATGATTGTTACTATGATGGGAGAGTCATTAGTACTGAAAAGTGCATTTTTATCATGGTTTTATATCATCATTTTGCACTTAAAGTATCAATAACTCCTTAACTAAAGTAAGTTTTATAATAATCTATCTAATAATATAAGATACCTTTAATTTGTGGTAAATATCCATTTTAAATGCAGGCCTATCACATAAATGAATGGATTGATTGATGACTTTAAGAACTTCAATTGCAAAGGCAAAGAGATGTCGGTGCAATCCAAACCGGAATACTGTTCGGTAATTGGGTCATATCTAGAGCTATAGATCTCAGATTTAGGTCTACTTTATATGGATGGAAAGGAAAGACATAGGCCTACAACTTTCATATGGAGCCCAAATCTAAAAAGGCCATTTTCAAGTCCAAATTGGTGCAACAACAAATAAGCCCGAATTTGTCCTCCAGCCCGAGCACTGTTCAATATTTTGGCCATATCTGGAGTTCTAGAAGTCAAAATGAGCTAAATGTTTTACACAAGAAAGCTGAGACAATTTTCTAGAACTTTTATGTTTTCAAGTGGCTCTCATTTTGATGTCATCAATGATGTTTTGGGCAGACAAGAGAAGATAAGGATTGTCACCAAGTCAAAAGTTGGCCACCTACTCATCAATTAGTCATCAAATCAATAGTTCCCAATTTTGGCCTATAAAAGGAGGCATTTGCCATGCGTTTAGGCATCTTGGTGTCCAGATCAAGATCATGCTCTTGTTTTCTCTCTTTGTATTCTTTGTAGTGTTTATGCTTTGTTTTCATTAATATCAAGTTTATGCCTTTCATTTCCTTTCCTTTGCTTTGTTAACTCTTATCTTATTGATGTTCTTATTTTGTTTATCTATTTTTCTTTCTTTTATTATGTCTAGCTAAGTTAATTATGTCAAGGTGAAAAGGTTACACTAATGGTGTCAGAATAAGTATGGTATAAACTTAATATGGGCTTTAATGTTTGATATTAACATGTTTTATATTTGTTATTTTGTTCACTCTTTAATACTTTGCTTGTTAAATGATTAATCTTGATTTATGTTGTATAACACTTGGTACAACAAATATTTGGCACTTTCATAGCGCATACTATATGGTATAACCGACACCTGAGCTATGAAAGGAACTTGATTTGTTGTTAACATAAGTTATAATCATGAATGCTTGACAAAATTTACAAGTATTAGCATTAATTGAATAAGATGACTAATAATCATGTTAACAATTTATAATATGATTGGAACCTCCTTTGTGTGTGGTTTCCAATTGAATAATAAGAGTTTATACTGTACTTTTTTGACATACCATTAGTGGAACCTCTAACCTTGACATTTGTTATTATCATTGTTTAATCCTTGCTTTAATATTTCATATCAAAGTTCTCATCTTCTTCTTTTTCTTTATTATTGTTATTATTATTATTACTACTACTACTACTACTACAACTACTACTACCACTACTATTATTATTATTATTATTATTATTATTATTATTATTATTATTACTGTTATTACTATTATTGTTATTATTGTTATTTATAATTTGTACAATAACCTCCCTATGGTTCGACCCCGGTCTTGCCGGGTTATTTATTACTTCGACACTCCTGTAATTGGGAGAAGACATCAATCTTTTTGTCGTGTCAAGTTTTTGGCACTATTGCCGGGGAGGTAAGTTTTGTATAAATTATAATATTTTTTTTCTTTTCACTTTTCTTATATATAACTTTGTTTCTTTTTTTCTTTTTTCTTCTTCTTTTGTTTTCTTTTTTTCATTTATTCTATTCCAACACATGCATGAGAGTGTGGTCACATACATCAAGTGATAGACTTTGTAGGGTATCCTCATCATTTTCAAAAAATATAGCCGAAGAAGATAATCAATCACTTTATAATGAGAATAATGAGAATAAACGTGTTAGAACACTTACAGACCATATGAATCCAACAAGAACAAGTGCACCATCATGCATAGTTTTTCCTCCCGATACATCTCATTTTAATTTTAAGCCAGACATTATTCAACTTTTACCTTCTTTTCATGGTTTAGAATTGGAAAATCCATACTTGCATTTAAGGGAATTTGAGGAGGTCTGCAACACATATAATAATCTAAATTGTAGCATGAACACCATCAGATTAAAGCTTTCTCCTTTTTCATTAAAAAATAAAGCTAAAACATGGCTACAAAATTTGAGACTAGGATCCATTCGTGCTTGGGATGAAATGCAACAATAGTTTTTAAAGAAGTTTTTCCCATCTCATAGAACAAACTCTTTCAAAAGACAAATCACCACTTTCACTCAAAAACCAGGATAAACATTTTACCAATGTTAGGATAGGTATCGAGACTTACTTAGTACTTGCCCTTATCATGGTTTTGAAACATGGAGATTGGTTTCACATTTTTATGAAGGGTTAACACCTAAAGATAGGCAAATGGTTGAAATTGATGTGCAATGGAACTTTTAAAGACAAAGACCCTGATGAAGCAATGGAGTACTTAGACTTGTTAGCTGAAAATGCTCAAAATTGGGACACCGGGGGTACTTATGAGGCACCGAGTAAAACTCAACCTCATACATCTAGTAGAGGTATGTACAACCTTAGGGAAGATCATGACCTTTAAGCCAAGTTTGCATCTTTAGCTAGAAAAGGCAAGGCACTAAAATTGAAAAGGAGTGGTCAATTAAAATCTATTGAAAACATTGCATGTCAAATACATGAAAAAAATGAACACTCAACCAATAACTATCCAACCTTGCCTTCTTTTAAGGAATGTCTCCATGAACAAGCCCATGCTTTAAACAGTTTCCAAAGGGCCAACCATAACCCATACTTACAAACATACAACCCTGGTTGGAGAAATCATCCAAATTTTAGTTGGAAGAGTGATGCACAAACTTCACAACCACCATTTCAAGCACACCATAATTTCCAAAATTCTCATGGATATGCACCTTCTTATACTCCACCTCCTAGAAGAAATCTTCAGGAAATATTGCATGCATTCATTGAAAAGCAAGAGACAATCAATACTCAACTTGCTCAAAACATGACAAATTTTAAAGATACTCCTGCAAAATTAATATCTGCTCTCAGTTTCCAAGAGAAAGGTAAGTTTCCATCTTAACCACAACAAAATCCCAAGAGGCAATACAATGCAAATGCAAGTAGTTCCGGAAGCCAACACATAGATCACGTCAAATCAGTCACTACTTTTCGCAGTGGTAAGGTTATTGAAAAACCCTCTCTTGAACCTTATAAGAAAGATGATGAGTCAATCTCTCAGAGTAAGGAAGGGGTTGAATCTGAAAATTGCAAAGAAAAGACTGATTCTCTGCCAGCACTTCCATTTGCTCAAGTTATGACCAAACAAAGGAAAGTCAATCACAACTCTAAATTCTTTGAAATTTTCAAACAGGTAAGAATCAATATACCTTTTTTGGATGCTATTAAACTGATTCTTTCATATGCTAAATTTTTGAAAGATCTATGTACTGTGAAGAGGAAACTGAATGTGAAAAAGAAAGCCTTTCTAGCCGAACAAGTAAGTGCTATTCTTCAGAACAATAATGCTTTGAAATATAAAGACCCTGGTTGTCCTATAATTTCTTGCTTTATTGGAAAGCATAAAATTGAAAGACCCTTACTTGATCTTGGTACTAGTGTGAATTTACTTCCATATTCAGTTTTTTAGAGTCTCAATTTAGGTGAGTTAAAACCAACTTCTATAACTCTTTTTCTTGCTAATAGATTTATAAAAGTGCCTAGAGGAATAATTGAAGATGTGTTAGTACAAGTCGATAAATTCATTTATCCTGTGAATTTTATTGTCTTGGACACACAACCTGTTGAAGTATGTAATTCATTTCCTATTATTTTAGGACGTTCATTTCTTGCAACTTCTAACGCATTGATTAATTGTAGGAATAGACTGATAAAGCTTTCATTTGGAAACATGACATTTGAGATAAATATTTTCAACATTTGCAAGCAACTTGGAGATGATAATGATTTACAAGAAGTAGATCATATTGATGAATTAGTTTATGATCAACTTGAATCTACTTTAAGTAAAAAAGAGTTGAATGAATTTGAAGATTTACAAATGATTTATTTTAAGGAAGAAATCACGGATGAAAAAAGCACCAAAAATATTGATGTGAATCTTTTGTCAACAGTGACAAGAGATTTGACATCTGACATCACACGAATCGATGATTACTTTCCTAACGAATCCTTACTTTCTCAAGATGACTAATGTAATCATGTTAACAATCTATAATCTGATTGGAACCTCCTTTGTGTGTGATTTCCAATTGAATAATAAGAGTTTATACTATACTTATTTGACATACCATTAGTGGATCCTCTAACCTTGACATTGTTTGTATCGTTGTTTAATCCTTGCATTAATTTTCCATCTTAAAGTTCTCATCAATTTTTCTTCTTCTTCTTCTTTATTATTATTATTGTTATTATTATTATTATTATTATTATTATTATTATTACTACTGCTGCTGCTGTTATTACTACTACTACTACTATTACTACTACTACTAGTATTATTAGTATTATTATTACTACTATTATTGTTGTTATTGTTTATAATTGTTGTCTATAATTTGTACAATTAACCTTCCTATGGTTCGACCCCGGTCTTGTTGGGTTATTTATTACTTTGACACTCCTGCACTTGGGAGAAGACATTAATCTTTTAGTCTTGTTAGTAGTGCACAATATTGTTATTTAGGAATGGTACCTATAAACTGTGGAGATGAAATACAATTCATTAAGGATGGCCTAAGTAAGGAGTCTTTAGATAATCTTCTATTAACTCTTAAGACGCATCCTAATAGAGATGTGCATCGTGCAATTCATGATTTATGACCCCATTTTCATAAAGAACATGATTGACTTAGTCTTGGGAATCTGACTAAAAAAGACTCTCTTTTCCAATTTTTAAGAAAACTGGATAGGAAGCCTATCTCCGACTCATAAAGGGCATTTAAGCCGTTCTTGGATGTAAAACCAAAGAAAGATGTCAGGCACAATTACAACTACCTGTACATTCACATGTTTTTTTCAAAAATAAATAAATAAAAAGTGATAGAGCATGTGTGAGACTCTAGGTGGCCTACATATAGGTGGTATGATTACCTTTTAAAATTCTCATTTATAAAATCCTCTTTTCTTTCATTTCATTTATACTCAACTCATACATTCAATAAATATAAAAGTGTATATAAATGGCAAGTTCCTTAGGTCATCACATAAGAAATATTTGCGTTTTTGGTGGATCTAGTCCTGGGAAAGAAAAAGAGTTTTTAGGATAAAAAAATTATCTTTGTCAAGTGCTAGCTGAGAGAAAGATTCATTTAGTATATGGGGGAGGCAGTCTTGGGTTAATGGAAGGTGTGTCAATAGCTGCATTTTTAAGAGGTAGTCAAGTTTTAGGGGTCATCCCCGAAGTTTTCGCACAAAGGGACATCATTAGAAAAACAATTGGAGAGGAACTTCAGCTCCCCACAATATCGGCTTAAATGAATGCAATGTTTAACCATGTTGATGCCTTTATTGCTTTACCAGGTGGTCTAGGTATATTGGAAAAGATCTTTCATATTTCCTCTTAGGCCCAACTGCACATTCAACATAAACCCATAAGTATGTTAAATGTTAATGGTTATTATGATAAGTTATTGTCTTTTCTTAATCATGTTGTGGAATAGAAATTTCTAACATTTTCTGCATGACAAGTTATAATCTGTATTGCTACTGCTGAACAATTGATTGAGCAACTATAATATTTCATTACTGTAATTGATCCCTCCAATGCCTCCTTTTAGAGGTCAAAATTATGAACTATTGATTTGATAACTAATTGATGAGTGGGTGACCAACTCTTGACTTGGTGACAATCTTTATCTTCTCTTATTTGCCCAAAAACTTATTAATAACGTCATAATTGGAACCACTTGAAAATATTAAAGTTGTAGGAAATTGTCTCAACTTTCTTGTTAAAACATTCAGGTTATTTGGACTTCTATAAAAGTTAACTAAGTAAGGCCTATATCTTACATTTCCATCCATATAAAATAAATCTAAATGTGAGATCTACAGCTCCAAATATGACACAATTACCAAATAGTGTTTTGGTTTGGACTACGTTGGCATCTCTTTTCTAAATATGGCTATCTCTTTGTCCTTTCAATTTTAGTTCTTAAATTCATCAATCAATCCCTTCATTTATATGATAGGTCTACTTTTAAAATGAATATTTACCATAAATTAAAGGTATTATATATTTATTAGATATGTTATTATAAATTATGTTTTAGTTAAGTAGTTATTGATACTTCAAGTGCAAAATGATGATATAAAACCTTGATAAAAATGCACTTTAAAGTACTAATTAGAAAGGAACTTGATTTGTCGTTAACATAAGTTATAATCATGAATGTTTGATGAGATTTACAAGTATTAGTATTAATCGAATAAGATAAATAATGTAATCATGTTAACAATCCATAATCTAATTGGAACCTCCTTTGTGTGTGGTTTGCAATTGAATAATAAGAATTTATACTATACTTGTTTGATATAACATTAGTGGATCCTCTAACTTTGATATTTATTGTTATTATTATCTAATCCTTACATTAATATTCCATGTCAAAGTTCTCATCATCTTCTTCTTCTTCTCCTTCTTTTTCTTTATTATTATTATTAGTATTACTACTACTACTACTACTTCTACTATTACTGTTAATACTACTACTACTACTAATAATAATAATAATATTGTTGTTTTTTATAATTGTTTATAATTTGTACAATTAATCGCCTTGTGCTTCAACTCCGGTCTTGTTGGGTTATTTATTACTTTGACATTCCTATACTTGGGAGAAGATATCAATCTTTTAGTCATGTTAATTTTTCATCAAAGAAAACAATTGCAAAAATCTTACAAAGTAAATTTTATTAGCCCACTATGTTTAAGGATTCACATACATTTTGCAAAACTTGTGTAAATTGTCAAAAGGTGGGATTTGTTTCAAAACATAGAGAGTCTTTAGATAATCTTCTGTTGACTCTTAAGTCTCATCATAGTAGGGATGTGCATTGTGCATTTCATGATTTATGTCCCTATTTTCATAAAGAAGATGCTTGATATAGTCTCGATAATCTGTCTAAAAAAACCATGTTTGTTAGTTTTTAAACAAACTAAATGAGAAGCCTATGCCTGACCCGTAAAGGACGTTTAAGTCATTCTTGGATGTAAAACCAAGGGAAGATGTGAGCCAGAATCACAACTACGATTTGAGTCTTAGTTTGTAAAAACTTATGTCTTTTGGTTTTATTAATAACATAGTATTTATGTCTTGTTGTTTCTTATATTTGAATAAGTGTGTTTCAGGTTTATCAGTGTTTGATGTTTCAGGTAATGTCTTCTATACTCTATCTTTCTATCTTAGAACATTGAGGATAATGTCTCATTTTGGTTAGAGGAAAAGGGTAGTAGTTGATATTAAAAAAATTTAACTAATTGTGTTTTCTATTTCATAAATGATTAGTACTCAAAAGTGCATTTTCATCATGGTTTTATATCATCATTTTGCACTTAAAGTATCAATAACACCTTAACTAAAGTACGTTTTATAATAATCTATCTAATAATATAAGATACCTTTAATTTGTGGTAAATGTCCATTTTAAATGCAGGCCTATCACATAAATAAAAGGATTGATTGATGACTTTAAGAGATGATCAAACTTGAAAAAGAGATGTCAGTGCAATCCAAACCAGAACACTGTTCGGTAATTGGGTCATATCTGGAGCTATAGATCTTAGATTTAGATCTACTTTATATGGATGGAAAGGTAAGACATAGGCCTACAACTTTCATATGGAGCCCAAGATCTAAAAAGGCCATTTCCAAGTCCAAATTATTGCAACAACAAAGCAGCCCGAATCTGTCCTCCAGCCCGAGCACTGTTCAGTATTTTGGCCATATCTGTTCAGTAAAGGAGCTCTTTTGTTAAAGTGACTCTTGAGACGCATCTTAGTAACCATTCGTAACAAGGTCTATCATAATACTTCTTGAAATATTCAGATTTACAAACTCTTGCATTGTTATCACTTAAATCTGCTCATATACTTGTTTAACATATATTCTTAAACCTTAATTTACACACACACACTTCAACATATAATTGTGGGTTGCATGTTGGATTATTACATTATTTAAGTTCTTTTGTTAAAGGTCACAACTAAGGGAAAGGGATAGTAAAAAAAAAGAGAGAAAAAGAAAAAAAAGAAAGAAAGAAAATGATAATAATAAAAATGTAGATAAGTTTGGTTTCGTAGCCTCCCTAACCTAAGCAATTAAGCCCGAAGGGGTGTTTTTACACCTAATACCCTAAAGTCAACTGACTTGGAAGCTATTGGCCCAACGCTTGTTACATGAGTTGAGGAGAAAAGCTTAAGGGAATCAAACATTGCACTATCTACATATCAGTATCTGCGACACTAGTTACTAAGCTCGTAGGGGTGTCTTAACACCTAATGCCCTAACACCAACTGGTCTGGGAGTCATTAGCTGAAAGCTCGTTACATGGGTTAAGGATGCATGATGTTTTAAATTATATGTATATATATTAAAAAAAAAGGACAAAAATAATAATCCCAGCCTAAGGAAGTTAACCTTAAACATTAGAACACAAAATTTATTTTCTTCCAAGAAAAGCCCTATAATTATGTGTTGATACAAAAAAAAAGGTTTTTGAATATCTTGTTAAGAGGTATTGAGCAGGTGTATAAATATAACAAGAGTTTGTTTATCTGGATAGAGTAATGATGTTAAATGATGAATACCTTGCTTTATGGAATTTGCAAATTGTCTTTCTATTTTAACGCTTTGATTACTAGGGACTAGTAATAAGCTAGTTAGGGGGTGTGAATAGTACTCAAAAGTGCATTTTTTTCATGGTTTTATATCATCATTTTGCACTTAAAGTATCAATAACTCCTTAACTAAAGTACGTTTTATAATAATCTATCTAATAATATAAGATACCTTTAATTTGTGGTAAATGTCCATTTTAAATGCAGGCCTATCACATAAATGAAAGGATTGATTGATGACTTTAAGAACTTCAATTGCAAAGGCAAAGAGATGATCAAACTTAGAAAAGAGATGTCGGTGCAATCCAAACCGGAACACTGTTCGGTAATTGGGTCATATCTGGAGCTATAGATCTCAGATTTAGGTCTACTTTATATGGATGGAAAGGTAAGACATAGGCCTACAACTTTCATATGGAGCCCAAGATCTAAAAAGGCCATTTTCAAGTCCAAATTATTGCAACAACAAAGAAGCCCGAATCTGTCCTCCAGCCCGAGCACTGTTCAGTATTTTGGCCATATTTGGAGTTCAAGAAGTTAAAATGAGCTGAATTTTTTACACAAGAAAGCTGAGACAATTGCCTAGAACTTTCATGTCAAGTGGCTCTAATTTTGACGTCATCAATGACATTTTGGGCAGACACTAGAAGATAGGGATTGTCACCAAGTCAAGTGTTGACCATCTACTCATCAATTAGTCATCAAATCAATAGTTCCCAATTTTGGCCTATAAAAGGAGGCATTTGCCATGCATTTAGGCATCTTGGTGTTCAAATCAAGATCATGCTCTTCTTTTCTCTCTTTGTATTCTTTTTAGTGTTTATGCTTTGTTTTCATTAATATGAAGTTTATGCCTTTCATTTCCTTTCCTTTACTTAGTTAACTTTTATGTTCTTATTTTGTTTATCAATTTTTATTTCTTTCATTATGTCTAGCTAAGTTAATTATGTCAAGGTGAAAAGGTTACACTAATGGTGTAAGAATAAGTATGGTATAAACTTAATATGGACTTTAATGTTTAATACTAACATGTTTTATATTTGTTATCTTGTTCACTCTTTAATACTTTGCTTGTTAAATGATTAATCTTGATTTATGTTGTATAACAATTGGTACAACAAATGCTTGGCACTTTTATAGCCCATACTGTATGGTATAACCGACACCTGAGCCATGAAAGGAACTTGATTTGTTGTTAACATAAGTTATAATCATAAATGCTTGACGAAATTTACAAGTATTAGCATTAATTGAATAAGATGACTAATGTAATCATGTTAACAATCTACAATCTGATTGGAACCTCCTTTATGTGTGGTTTCCAATTGAACAATAAGAGTTTATACTATACTTGTTTGACATACCATTAGTGGAACCTCTAACCTTGACATTTGTTATTATCATTGTTTAATCCTTGCTTTAATATTTAATCTCAAAGTTCTCATCTTCTTCTTTTTCTTTATTATTGTTACTACTACTACTACTACTACTACTACTACTACTACTACTATTATTGTTGTTATTATTGTTATTGTTGTTGTTATATTATTGTTATTTATAATTTGTATAATAACCTCCCTGTGGTTCGACCCAAGTCTTGCTAGGTTATTTATTACTTCGACACTCCTACACTTGGGAGAAGACATCAATCTTTTCGTCATGTCAATAAAGCATGTGCAAAATTATTGTTACTAAAATAGTAGAGTAAAGGAGCTCTTTTATTAAAGTGACTCTAAAGACGTATCTTAATAACCATTCTTAACAAAATCTATCATAATAACCATTCTTTTAAGTATTAAGGAGTTATTGATATTTCAAGTGCAAAATGATGACATAAAACCTTGATAAAATATACACTTTTAAGTACTAATCACACCCCCCAACCAGCTTATTACTAGTCTCTAGTAATCAAAGGGTTAAAATAGAAAAACAATTTGTAAATTCCACAAAGCAAGGTATTCATCATTCAACTTCCATTAATCTATCTAGATAAAAAAAAAACTTTTATTAAATTTATATATCTGCTCAATATCTCTTAACAAGATATTAATAAACTTTTCTTTTGTGTTAAATATATTAACATATAATTATAGGGCTTTTCTTGAAAGAAAACAAAATTTTTGTTCTTATATTTAAGGTTAACTTTCTTGTATTGAGATTATTTTTTTCTTTTTTTAAAATATATATACATATAACTTAAAACACCATACATCTTTAACCCATGTAACAAGCTTTTAGCTAATAACTCCCAAACCAGTTGGTCTTAGGGCATTAGGTGTCGAGACACCTGATTGGTACTCAAAAGTGCATTTTTATCATGGTTTTATATCATCATTTTGCACTTAAAGTATCAATAACTCCTTAACTAAAGTACGTTTTATAATAATCTATCTAATAATATAAGATACCTTTAATTTGTGGTAAATGTCCATTTTAAATGCAGGCCTATCACATAAATGAAAGGATTGATTGATGACTTTAAGAACTTTAATTACAAAGGCAAAGAGATGATCAAACTTAGAAAAGAGATGTCGGTGCAATCCAAACCGGAACACTGTTCGGTAATTAGGTCATCTCTGGAGCTATAGATCTCAGATTTAGGTCTACTTTA
>SRLM01000440.1:8267-41669 GCA_015708895.1 Populus ilicifolia
AAAAAAAAATGATAATAATAAAAATGTAGATAAGTTTGGTTTCGTAGCCTCCTCAACCTAAGCAATTAAGCCCGAAGGGGGGTTTTAATACCTAATACCTTAAAGTCAACTGACTTGGGAGCTATTGGCCCAACGCTTGTTACATGGGTTGAGGAGAAAAGCTTAAGGGAATCAAACATTGCACTATCTACATATCAGTATCTGCGACCTGAGTTACTAAGCTCGTAGGGGTGTCTTAACACCTAATGCCCTAAGACCAACTGGTCTGGGAGTCATTAGCTGAAAGCTCGTTACATGGGTTAAAGATGCATGATGTTTTAAATTATATGTATATATATTATAAAAAAAGACAAAAATAATAATCCCAGCCCAAGGAAGTTAACCTTAAACATTAGAACACAAATTTTGTTTTCTTCCAAGAAAAGCCCCATAATTATGTGTTGATACATTGAGCATAAAAGACATTAATCTCTTTGTCGTGTCAACTAAGTTAACTTTTGTCTTATTTATATTCTTTTCTTGTTTAGTTATGTTTCTCTCTTTTATTATTAAGTTTATTATGTTAGAGTGAAAAGATTACTCTAATAGTGTAAGAATAAATATAGTCTAAATTCAATATGGATTTTAATGTTTGATACTAACATGTTTTATATTTGTTATCTTGTTCACTTTTAATACTTTGCTTGTTAAATGATTAGTCTAGATTTATGTTGTATAACACTTAGTACAATAAATGCTTCGCACTTTCATAGCCCATATTATATGGTATAACGACACCTGAGTTATGAAAGGAACTTGATTTGTTATTAACATAAGTTATAAGCATGAATACCTGACAATATTTATAAGTATTAGCATTATTAGAATAAGATAACTAATGTAGTTATGTTGACAATTTATAATCTGATTGGAACCTCTTTTATGTGTGGTTTCCAATTGATTAATAAGAGTTTATACTATAATTGTTTGAAATACCATTAGTAAATCCTTCAACCTTGACATTTATTGTTATCATTGTTTAATCCATATATTGATCTTACTTCTCAAAGTTCTCATCAACTTCTTTTATTACTACTACTACTGCTATTGCTGCTGCTGCTGCTATTACAATTATTGTTGTTGTTGTTATTGTTGTTATTTATAATTTATATAATTAACCTCTTTGTGGTTTGACCTTGGTCTTACTAGGTTATTATTACTTCAACACTCCTACACTTGGAATAAGATATCAATCTTTTGATTGTGTCAATTATCAACATATTTAGGATATTTGGCTATTTTTTGAGCCATTGATGGATATTACTTCCAAATTTTTTAGTTTTAACATGTGAGAGTGATTATTGCATTCTTTAGTTATTAAGCGAACTAAATCTAACTTATTAAAGATTAACTGGCTTCATGCATCATTCTACTTCATTTCAATAGTAGTGGTGCCCTGGCATATCTTTTCATTGTGTCACACTCCTATCAGACCTATTTTGACTTTTCAGAATCAAATCTCAATCTTGATTATGAGTTGTATGACCACATAATCAACATCTTCACAATAAAAAAACTTTATTATAGTAGGTTGGTCCATATAGTCAAATTTGTCTAAAAATTCCAAGTATTCAAGATGGGACAACTCCAATTAATTCCTAAATAACATTAGTGTTACATAGAAGACATCCTAAATCAAGCAAGAAGACACTACAACCTAGAGCGAGAGAGAAGATTCAAGGGCCCTATCTTGAAAGAAAATAATAGATAAAGAAGAAATGCATAAAAAGTGGAGAGAATTGTGCCCTTAAGATTGGATTATGTTAAGAGAAAGTAAGAATGAGATTTTCAAACAAGTTTTGCTTAGGATTCCTTCTCCCATGCAAAATCAAAGAATAAAAAAAAAGGCTCCAAACTTCAAAAAGATGATAAAGTAGTAATCACCAATACTATTACATCATAAAATAATACATGAACAATTATCATGCTCAGCTCCATCTTTAAATTAAGAGTTTATAGCCAAGTAGAAAATAATTTTGCAATGTCAAATGAATGAGGCATTTAGGTTCAATGATGTGTGCTCTATCTATTCATATATGATTTTGAAACAAGCTAGAGTTTTATGTACAACACTTTGATTGATATGATCCAGGATTGAAAAAACAATCAAATTTAAATTTTGATGTAAAATGTGCAACCATCTAGTTTCAAGGCAACAATTATAATTCTCAATTTAACTATTAGGTCAGATTGAAATTCTACGTGGAGTCTCTTAACATGTTGTCCTATCTTGGGTTAAAATTGTAGGTCAATTAGATTTTAGGAAGACATCACAATACTGGTCAATAGAGGCTGTATAAATTTTATTATTTACTTTCTTTTTGACTTGTGGACATTCTATTTAGTTGCGATTCTTTTCCTACAAGGATGAGGCAGTTTGTTTTGGGAATTTTTTAGTCTTGCAATGATATTTCATGGGAGACAATATAGTATTCATGTGTGGTATGGACTCCATATTAATTCGGAGGAATCCTTATGGTGTATGAAATAATTATTCTATCCTTATTACAATAGGAATCTATTTTAAATAAGTTTTAAAGTCAGCTAAGAATATTTTGCAAACAAGGAAATTAAAGAGGAGGCAACTTCATATTTGATTCTCCTAACTTATATGAGACTTTTAAATGACAACAAATTTGATCATATCATATTTAGGATATTAAATTTGGATTTATTATTGTCATTATTTTTTTTATTAGTTTAGTTTATTTATATTATTTAGGTTTAATTATAACCGAACATCATAAAATTCCATAGAAGGGGCCTATTAGGGTTTGTTTCAACCTAGATTAGTATAAATAAAGACATAACCAAACATGTAAGGTTAGACAATTCTGATTAATAAAACTTCTTATTTACTATACTTGTTGTGTGTTTGTGAGATAATCTCTCTTACTTAGTTCTCTAAAGAATTGAAAAAACAACTTATCAAAAAACAATTGTCTTTGTGGTGTCATCCTATACTTCTTATTTGTGAATCAATATTTGTTAGGTAAGGGTTTTTATTTCTAATAGTGTTAGTGTCTAAGTACAAGTTATCTTTGTGTCATATTTCTATCAAACCTGATTTACTTGTTTTTTGGGGAATTAGGGTCTTTGCATGACCATGTGTTTAAGAGGTTTGTATCATTTGATATCAGAGTTTGACTCCATTAATTATCTTTTTTTTTAGGTTATGATATAAAAAAAATACAAAAGGAGCATTACAATTGGGATTTCATGTATTCGGACGAAGTATTATGACAAAAGAATAAGAGGATTAAAAAAGAGAGGTGGTATCAAATGGAGAGAAATAAAGAGATTACTATACTGAAAAAAGAAACCAAGAATCTATCCTATATTTTAGGGAAGATGCAGCAAGAAATTGATGTGTTAATGGAACTAGTCCATGCCCAATAAGCTTCAAAAAAAGAGGATAAAAAACGCCTTAATGATGATAGACGAAAGAGAAGGGCTGCTACCTTCATCAAAAGTTGTTGGCAGCGATTATTAGTAAGAATAGAACTTCAAAGGCTTTAAAAAGAGGCTAAACCTTTGTCCCTTATCCCTATTAATGATTCAAGGATGATTTATCTTAAAGAGAGATGAAATAATACGATCTGGGCAATGAAAAAATAATGAGATTCAAATTCTGATGTAAAATGCGCAACTGTTAAGTTTCACAGCAATAATCATAATTCTCAATTTGATAACTAGATTGAGCTAAAATTTTACATGGAGTCTTCTGACATGTTATCCACCTTGGATTAAAATTGTAAGTCAATTAGAGTTCGAGAAAGCATCACAATACTGGTCAACAAAGGCTTTATGAATTTTGTTAATTACTCTTTTTAACTTGTGAACTTTTTATTTGGCTAGGATTCTGTTTCTACAAAGATATGGCCGCTGGTTTTGGAAATTTCTTAGTCTTGTAGGGATATTTAATAGGCAGCAACATAGTTTTCCTCTACAAAGATATGTGGTATGGACTCTATATTAATGTGGAGGAATTCTTATGGTGTATGGAAACAATTATCTATCCTTATTACAGTAGAAATTTATCATTAAATAAGTTTCTTAGTTAGTTAAGAAGACTTTGCAAACAAAAAAATTAAAGAAGAGACAATTTCGTATTTGATTCTTTTAGCTTATATAGGATTTCTAAACAGGAGCAAATATGATCCTATCATATTTAGGATATGAAATTCAGATTTTTTTTTATTAGAATTATTATTATTTTCTTCTTATTTTAGGGTTTATTTATAATATTTGGGTTTTATTATAATTGGGCATCATATAAGTTCATATAAGGAGTCTATTAGGATTTGTTTCAGTTTCGATTAGTATAAATAAAGGGATAGCCATACATATAAGGTTAGAAAATTTAGATTAATAAAACTTTTTGTTTGCCACACTTATCGTGTGTTAGTGTGATAATCTCCCTTCCTTGATTCTCTAAAGAACTGAAAAAATAACTTATCGAAGAACAACCATCTTTATGGTGTCATCCTTGTATTTATCATTTGCGAATCAATATTCATTGGGTGAGGGTTTCTATTTTCAATAATGCTAGTGTGTCTGGGTACAAGTTATTTTTATGTCATACTTCTATCAAATCTGATTTATTTGGTTTTTCGAGAATTAGTGTCTTTGCATGTGAGTTGGTGGCCACGTGATCATGAGGTTCACATCACTGATACATTCTAAAGACACCAAATTCAGGCACTTGACTTTATAGTCCACTTCAATTAAAGGCATGTTTGGCTCGATTTACTCCATTTTGGTTTATTAAATTAATACCCTATCATTGGTGAATCCCACCATCTATAGACCAAAGACTAATAACAGTGTGGTGGAAGTGAATGTCTCCTTTCCAGTAATACACCCTTCAACTAAAAGAAGCATCTAAAAAAAACCTTTTTAAAGGAGCCACATATAGGCTTGTAAAGATAAAATAGCCTATATTTGCTATATTTTGGCACTCAAAACTTTATAAAAAAATGTTGTAATGTGATTTGTAGTAGTAACTAACTAGCAAGGAAGCTTATTATTCTAATGGAAAATTAATTGTAATGGATGAAATTTCTTCACCATCAAGAAACTCTATTTTTATTTTTCTTGGAGATCAATTGAAAAGTTAAAAGGTGACCGAGTAGCAATCCTTTACTATGGTTTTTGGTAAAAAGGTAAAGATTCAATCAAGGCCCTACTTATCAATGCCTTTCAAGGGCATACTTAAATTATACTTTTAATGCTAAAAAAATGATGAAAGCATTAAGCTAACATCATCATCATGAAAAGCAAGTTAATCTATAGTTTCATCATACATGAAAAACTTTAATCTAATAAAATAAAAAAAATGTGTTGGATAGGAAGATGGAGTTGTTTAGGCTTATAATTCTCTACAATCAATCTAATGTATTATTATTATTACCATCGCTAATGTATTATTATTATTACCATCGCTTAAAAAGTCAGACAACACCTCACCCAACCTAAAGTAATAAATAAGTAAATAAGGGTATACCTTGAAGAGAGGCTAATAAGACATAGCCTCAAAATCCAAAAAAAAAATCAACAATAATTAAAAAATATTATAAGAAAAATCTCAATAAATATTGACACGATCAAAAAATTGATGTTTTCTCCTAAGAATAGGAGTGTCGAAGTAATAAATAACCTATCAAGACCGGGGTCGAATCATAGGGAGGTTAATTGTATAAATTATAAATAACAATAATACAACAACAATAACAACAAAATTAAATAATAATAATACTATAAGTAGTAGTAATAGTTGTGGTAATAATGGTAGTAGCAATAGTAATAGTAATAATATAACAATAACAATAGCAATAATAATAGTAATAATGATAATAAAGAAGAAAAAGTTAATGAGAACTTTAAGATGAAAGATTAATGTAAGGATTAAACAATGATAATAACAAATATCAATGTTAGAGGATCAACTAATGGAATGTCAAACAAGTATAGTGTAAACTCTTATTATTCAATTGGAAACCACCCACGAAGGAGGTTCCAATCAAATTATAGATTGTTAACATGATTACATTAGTCATCTTATTCAATTAATGCTAATACTTGTAAATCTCGTCAAGCATTCATGATTATTGAATGATTATAACTTATGTTAACAACAAATCAAGTTTATTTCATAACTTAAGTGTCGGTTATACCAAACAGTATAAGCTAAGAAAATGTCAAGCATTTGTTGTGTCAAGCATTTGTTGTACCAAGTATTAAAGAGTGAACAAGATAACAAATACAAAACATGTTAGTATCAAACATTAAAGTCCATATTAAGTTTCCACTATACTTATTCTTACACCATTAGTATAACCTTTTCACCTTGACATAATAAACTTAGCTAAACATAATGAAAGAAAGAAACATAAATAAAGAAAATAAGAACATGAATAAAATAAAAGTTAACTAAGTAAAGGAAAGAAAATAAAAGGCATAAACTTGATATGAAAGGAAAACATAAGGAATATAAAGAGAGAAAACAAAGACATGATCTTGATCTGGCAACCAAAATGCCTAAACGCATGGAAATATCTCTTTTTATAGGCTAAAATTAGAAATTATTGATTTGATAAATAATTAATGAGTGGGTGGCCAACTATTGATTTGGTGACAATCCTTATCTTTTCTTATCTACCTAAAACATTATTGATAGCGTTAGAATTGGAACCATTTAAAAACATGAAAGTTGTAGAAAATTGTCTCAGATTTCCAAGAAAAAACAATAGAAGTCATTTGGACTTCTTAAACTCTAGATATGGGCTAAATACTTAACAGTGTTCGGGCTGTAGGACAGATTCGAACTTCTTCGTTGCTATAATTTAGACTTGAAATAACCTTTTTAAATTTGGGCTCCTCATGAAGTTGTAGGCCTTTGTCTTGCCTTTCCATCCATATAAAACAGATCTAAATCCAAGATCTATACCTCTAGATATGACCATATTAACAAATAGTTTCCGGATTGGACTACATTAGCATGTTTTTTCTAAATTTGGCCATCTGTTTGTCCTTTCAATTTCAGTTCTTAAACTCATTAATCAATTCTTTCATTTATGTTATAGGCCTGCATTTAAAATGAACATTTACCATAAATTAAAGGTATTTTATATTATTAGATATGTTATTATAAAACATGCTTTAGTTAAGGAGTTATTGATACTTCAAATGCAAAATAATGATATAAAACCTTGATAAAAATACACTTTTAAGTATTAATCAAATATGAAGTCATCTAGTAGTATCCAAAAAGGCTAAATTATGAAGAAAATTAATTAAAACTATATAATGAACAATATCATTATAAATAATCGAATTGTTGCATGGAGCCACACCATATTGCTAAGCATTCCTTTCATTCTAAATGTAGTAAACAATAACATTTAACATTAATTTAGTTATCAAAGATTTAAGAGAGCTACCTCCACTTAATAGAGAAGACAACCAAGAAATGGTACTAATACAAGATCGATGCTTAAAAGAAATGAGGCATTTGGAACAGATATCTTACCAAATGCAATGAGAGAACATACAATAAAAAAAATAAGTGATCAACATCTTCCTTACCACCTTCACATAAAAAGCACAAATTAACTTGAATGGTACCATAGGATATAAGTTTATCCTGAGTCAAAAGGGCCTCACAAATAACATGTCATAAGATAAAATAGAATCGTATGATAGCATGTTTATGCTAGACAAGCTCCCACCACTCTACTTTCTTCTATAACAAACGAATAAAATCCTGAGCACTATAAATGGACAAAATACCTCTAGGGGCATCCTTTTAACACACAATATTTGACACAACCAAAGATTGATGTCTTCTCCCAAATATAAGAGTATTAAAGTAATAAATAACCCAGTGGCGAGACTAAAAAATTGATGTCTTCTTCCAAGTGCAGGAGTGTTGAAGTAATAAATAACTCAGCAAGATCGGGGTCGAACAACAGGGAGGTTAATTGTATAAATTATAAATAATAACAACAATAATAACAACACTAATATTAATAGTAGTAGTAGTAGTAGTAATAGTAGTAGTAATAATAATAATAATAATAGAAGAAGAAGAAGAAGAAAAAGAAAAAGAAAAAGATGTTAATGAGAACTTTAAGATGGAAGATCAATATAAGAATTAAATAATGGTAACAACAAATATCAAGGTTAGAGGATCCACTAATGGTATGTCAAACAAGTATAGTATAAACTCTTATTATTCAATTAGAAACCACACACAAAGGAGGTTTCAATCAAATTATAAATTGTTAACATGATTACATTAGTTACCTTGTTTGATTAATGCTAATACTTGTAACTCTCATCAAGGATTCATGATTATAACTTATGCTAACAACAAATCAAATTTCTTTCATAACTTAGGTGTCGGTTATACCATACAGTATGAACTATGAAAGTGTCAAACATTTGTTGTACCAAGTGTTATATAACATAAATCTAGATTAGTCATTTAACAAGCAAAGTATTAAAGAGTGAACAAGATAACAAATACAAAACATGTTAGTATCAAATATTAAGGCCCATGTTGAGTTTATATTATGCTTATTCTTACACCATTAGTGTAATCTTTTCACCTTGACATAATAAATTTAACTAAACATAATGAAAGAAAGAAAAATAAATAAACGAAATAAGAACATAAATAAGATAAAAGTTAATTAAATAAAGGATAGGAATTGAAAGGCATAAAGAAGAGATTAATGGAAAAAAAACTTACGCGTTACAAAAAAAATACAAAAAGAGAAAGTAAGAGCATGATGTTGATCTGAAGACCAAGATGCCTAGATGCATGGCAAATGCCTCCTTTTATAGGCCAAAATGAATAACTATTGATTTGATAACTAATTGATTTGTGGGTGGCCAACTCTTGACTTGGTGACAATCCTTATCTTCTCTTGTCCGCCCTAAATATCATTAATAACATCATAATTGAAAACTTAAAATATAAAAGTTGTAGGAAATTATCTTAGATTTCTAGGAAAAAAAAATGAAGGTCATTTGGACTTCTAAAACTCTAGATATGGGCTAAATACTAAACAGTATTTGGGCTGCAAAACAGATTCAGACTTTTTCATTGTTGGTACAATTTAGACTTGAAAATGGTTGTTTTGAATCTTAAGCTCCTATAAAACTTGTAGGCCCATGCCTTACCTTTTCATCTATATAAAGTAGACCTAAATATGAGATCTATAGCTCTAAATATGACCTTATTACCAAACAGTGTTTTGATTTGGATTGCACCAACATCTCTTTTCTAAGTTTAGCCATCTCTTTGTCTTTTTAATTTTAGTTCTTAAATTCATCAATCAATCAATCCTCTCATTTATGTGATAGACCTACATTTAAAATAAATATTTAACACAAATTAAATATATCTTATATTATTAGATATGTAATTATAAAACATACTTTAGTTAAGGAGTTATTGATACTTCAAGTGCAAAATGATGATATAAAACCTTGATAAAAATATACTTTTAAGTACTAATCACCCACAAGATCAAGGTCAAACTATATGGATGTTAATTGTATAAACTTCAAATAAAGAAATAGATAATAACAGAAAAGGAGTTGAAGAAAGCTTTGAGATATGATATTGATAATTGGCATCCTCATAGCCCGCTCACGGATTCTTATGGTGAAAGATTCATTTATGATTCAGGTATGGAAAAGAACGCGATGGTGAATATGCTGATTCATAACTCAGAATAGAAAATTCCTACCACTCAAGCTATTGGCTGGCATCCCATTATAGAAGCTATTCCTCCCAATTCTAATCCTCTGATACGGCAAAAGGATGAGATTGTTTGGCTGGATTCACCAAATCGCAAATTCTCGATCGAAGTAGCTTGGGAACAACTAAGATTTCATCATCCGATGGTGGAATGGCATGACATTGTGTGGTTTAAGAATGCTGTTCCAAGACATTCTTTTCTTTTATGGATGACTGTACAACTAAAACTCACAACTCAAGATAGACTTCATCGGTTTGGTATACATGGTCCCAATCAATGCTCACTCTGTCTCCACAACAGTGAAGATCACAACCACTTGTTCTTTGAATGCTCATATACTAAAGCAATCCGGTGGGCTGTTTGTGATAGAGTCAATATTCCAAGAATGACAAAAGGATGGGATGAATGGATTCGATGGGCCACTATCACTTGGCATGATAAAAGTTTCGTCAATTTTTCTCATAAACTCAGTTTCGCAGCTATAGTGTATCATATCTGGCAAGAACGGAATGCAAGGACCTTAGCAGGAATCTCTAGAACTCATAATTTGGTTTTTGATCAAATCAAATGTATCATCCGTGATAAGCTTGATTTGATGAGGAACGTTCCACCAACAGATGAAAACAAAAGGATCCAAAGGGCTTGGAGGGTCAATAACATAGATTCTTCATTTGATATTTAGCTGGTCGTATTAGTTTCCCTAACAAATTTAGTTAGGTCTGAGTTTTTTGTTTGGTGGCTAGCCTGTAGCCATCTGTTGTTTTACATTTATGTTCTCATTGTAAATCTGGGGTATGCCCCTTATACTTTTTGTTTTTGTACCCTTTTCTTTTAATACATATGTTAAATTAGCAAAAACAAAAAAGTAAAACTTAAGCATTACAATAAAGAGAGAGTAAAAATATGATCTTGATCTGAAAATCAAGATGCCTATATGCATGTCAAATCCTTCTTTTTATATGCCAAAATTAAAAACTATTGATTTGTTAACTAATTGTCAAGTGGGTGACTATTTTGACTTGGTGACCATCATTATTTTCTTGTCTGAACAAAATATCATTGCTAATATTAGAATTTGAGCAGACTTGATCATGAAATTTCTAGGAAATTGTCTCAATTTTTCAACAAAAAAAAATTAAGGTTATTTGAACTTCTAGAACTCAAGATATGGGCTGAACACTAAATAGTGTATAGGCTACTAGGAAGATTCAAACTTCTTTGATATTATTAAGATTTGGACTTCCAAACAACAAAATTGAGTTTTACATTCCCATAAATGTTTTAGGCCTATGTCTTAGCTTTAGATATAACCCATTGATTAAGTTTGGACTAAACTAACTTCTCTTTTCTAAGCTTCACCCTCTCTTTATCTTTTCAATTTCAGTGGTTGAACTTATCAACCAATCCTATGATTTATGTGATAGGCTTATATTTAAGATGAACATTTACTATAAATTAAAGATATCTTATAGTATCAAACTTTTTATTATAAAACATGCTTTTGTTAAAGTGTTATTGATACTTCAAGTGTAAAATATTGATATAAAACCTTGATAAAAATATACTTTTAAGTACTAATCACATCCCTCGATCAGCTTATTACTAGTCCCTAGTAATTAAAGCATTAAAATAGAAAAACTAATTTGCAAGTTCCACAAAGCAAAGCATTCATCGTTCAATTTCCATTAATCTATTCAGATAAAAGAACTCTCATTAAATTTATATATCTACTTAATACCTCTTTACCAAAATATTAATAAACCTTTCTTTTATGCTCAATATATCAACATATAGTTATGGGGCTTTACTTGGATGAAAATAGAATTTTGTTCCAATGTTTAAGATTAACTTTCTTTGGTTGGGATTATTAATTTTTTTACTCCTTTTTTTAATATATATACATATAACATAATGCATCTTTAAACAATGTATATTTTTAATATGAACTTCTAATCATGCAAATATAATATTATATGTTTATGTAAGATTCACTTTTAAATGAAATGTTGATTGTTGTTGATGTATGAGTTATATCTTGATGATGTAAGGGAATAGGTTTGCTCGATTACTGACATGATGTGTATCAAGCACATAAACAATTGTATCTTGATGAGTGAGGGAATAAGTTCGTCGATTACCGATACGATATGTATCAAGTATATAAAAAATTGCCATTATTTTGGGCTTGAAAAGCCTGATTGTTACAGTTGGTGATTGTGCATCAAAAGTATCATTAAGTCTCTTATTTTACATATGTATTTATTGTTTTTATTTGGTCTTTTTATAATAATTGATGTGCTTTTTAGTAATGAAGTTTGTTTTAATGTTTCGATAGGTTTTTGGAGCTTAAATGAATTAATTCAGGAAATTCAACATCGAAATTTAGAACAAAGAATTGAAGAGACATTTAGTTGAAGATTGAAGCAAATCTTGGTTCAAATAAGTTCTCCAAATTTGTCTCAAAAATCAATTCTATTCCAATTCTAGAAAAGAATATCATATGATCTATTTCAAGCCCAAACTTGCCTTATGTTGTGTGCAAACTTCAACCATTAAACACTCAAGGTTTCAATGTCAGTCTTAGCCTAAATAATAGGTATATTTGTATACTTATTTGATGCTTAAATTCAGCCCCAAATCAGCCCTAAATCAACCTTCAAATTAGCCCAAAAACAATCCATGATCTTACATGTCCATACAACAACAATTGATTTATTTTGGGTAATTCATTATCCAAGAAGGTAAGCACATGGATAGAAAGTTGAAGGGGATATTTTTACATTATTTTGGGTCAAAAAAAAGAAAGAGATAGCTCATAAATGAGGAAGAAAAACATGCACCAAAGTGGTTGTAAAGCTGTCCTGATTTGATGTTTCAGAATACCTTTCAGTGTTTTGCCTATAACTTTTGACTCAGGTGTCTAAATGCGTTGTTCTTTAATGATCTAGAAAGGTGACAGAATTTCCTATAAATATGTATCTAATAGACATCTCGAGAAGAGGCTTCTAAAAGGGTCAAATTGCTGTCCAAAGTTAGGGTCAAATTGCTGTCCAAATTTAGAGTCAAATTTATGTCCGAATTTTTTCTGAAATTGTGTTGTGTTCTTTATAAATTTCAGTTCTTTAGTTTGTAAAACTTATTATTTCAGTTTGATTCAAGTTATTTCATGTTTATTGAAGTGTTCTTATATAAAATCATGGTTGGCTAATCTCTTTCTTGGATTTGAATCAAGGATGATGGTGATTGAGGTGAGTTCTTTAGGATATGAATGAATCTTAATGTTTATCTTCTTATTTTCTTCATGAATGATTTATTATTGCAAAGAAATTTTAGAAATCATTTAGGTAATTTTATAATCTTGAATTTTTATGCACAAACTTTAGTTTTGGTATAGAGATTGCTTGATTTAATGTCTTACTTAATATGAAAGTACTTGTTCATTCTTAAGCAGTAATCAATTTTCATGTTTCTAAACTTCATTATAATATCTTCCGATCTAATATCACCATCATTGATATTAGGTTATCTTATATATGTTGAAGAAATCACCAATACATCACCATTAAAATTGATTTGGACCAAGACTTACTTTTTCTTGTCTTGTAAAATCTATTTATACTTTTTCATATTTGAAAACAAATCCATCAATTATTTTCAACCAAGTTATTGTTAATTTAATTTCTCTTAAGTTTTTTTGTTACCAAGCTTAATTTTCAGATCTAACTCTTTGTGGATATGACCTCGATCTTACTGAGTTAATTGCTACATTGCACACTCGTGCACTTGCGAGTTAAAACAAACCGATCATAAAAAGCGGTCAAGCAGTTGGTATTAGAGCACCTAATCTGGATCTTAAGGATCATTGATAATTGTGTTGTTGTGGTGAATTTCAAGATGATACACACCTGATAAGGAACACGAAGTGAGCCACTCTCTTTAAAAAAGAAGGGTGGGAACCAAGATGCCCTAAGTTGGTAAGACAAAGATTTTTTGGATGATACGGTATTTCATGCTTCAATGATACCACCTGAAACTTTACAAGGGAAAGTCGCAGTAGCAGGGGAAGGCCAAAAGAAGTACCCTAGTTACAGTAAAGCAACAAAAAAGATTAGAAGCACAACCATCACCTATTCCAATTGGTGTGCCTCGCAGTATGTAGATGTGAGACTCCTTGTAGAAATAGTTAGGGTAGTAATAGAGGGCGTTGCTGGTTCAGTGACATAAACAATTCCCGCAATGCAAATTCCACGGGCAGCCCCTATAACTAGCACAACCACAAACAGTGTGGTGCTATTGGTGCGACTAGTCAAGTCTGATGGAAATGGGTTGTGATCTGTATATAGGGGAATAAGATATATATATAGTCAGGAGATGAATTAGAAAAGACCATGATTCAAATAAGCATACGCGAGTGTTTGAGAGTAAATTGTGTTACCTAGTTACTATCCAATAGGGCCATGGAAACAGTTTAGTTAAGGCGTACAACTGAGACACTAACTTGGAGTGACTTCAAGACAGAGTTTAAGAATTAGTTTTATTCTAGGTACCATTGCATACTGAAGGAACAAGAGTTCTTGGCATTAAGACAGGGTGATATGTTGGTATTGGAGTACCAAATGAGGTTCCATGATCTTTAATTGTTTGCTCTACACTATGTGCAGATAGAGAAATGTATGATTAAAGAGTTGAGAGATGGTTTCTGACAAGATTTGAGATAAGGATTGATTGCCTTATGGTTTAAATTCGTGAAGGAGTTGATTGAGGCTGCACAAGCTCTAGAGGCTAGTATTAAAGAATGCCAATGGGGACATTAGGGTATAGGCAAAAAGAGAGATGGGGATTGTTTTAGAGGAAGGCCACCACTTCTGAAGAAAAGGAAAAATAGAGTGTGATTAGTACTTAAAAGTGCATTTTTATCAAGGTTTTATATCATCATTTTGCACTTAAAGTATCAATAACTCCTTATCTAAAGCATGTTTTACAATAATATATTTAATAATATAAGATACCTTTAATTTATGGTAAATGTTTATTTAAATGTAGGCCTATCACATAAATGAAAGGATTGATTGATGAGTTTAAGACTTGAAATTGAAAGGACAAAGAGATGACCAAACTTAGAAATAAAATGCTGGTGTAGTCCAAACCAGAATATTATTTGGTAATTGGGTCATATTTGAAGCTGTAAATCTTGAATTTAGGTCTACTTTATATGGATGGAAAGGTAAGATATAGGCATATAACTTTTATGGGAGCCTAGGATTTAAAAAGGTCATTTTCAAAGTTCAAATTGTAGCAACAATGAAGAAGTCTAAATCTGTCCTATAGTCAAACATTGTTTAGTCTTTGACTCATATCTAGAGTTCTAGAAGCCCAAATGACGTCTATGTTTTTTTTTTAGAAAGTTGAAACAATTTCCCACAACTTTCATTTTTTCAAGTGATTTCAATTCTGACATTTTGGGTAGACAAGAGAAGATAAGCATTGCCACCAAGTTAAGAGTTGACCACCCACTCATCAATTAGTTATCAAATCAATAGTTTTTAATTTTGGCCTACAAAAAAAAGGCATTTGCCATGCATTTAGACATCTTGGCTTCGAGATCAAGATTATGTTCTTGCTTTTTCTCTTTGTATTTTTAGTAATGTTTAAGTTTTGCTTTTATTAATATCCTATTTGTGCCTTTCATTTCATTTCCTTTACCTAGTTAACTTTTATTTTATTTTTGTTTTTATTTTGTTTATTTATTTTTCTATCTTTTATTATGTTTAGCTAAGTTTATTATATCATGGGGAAAATGTTATGCTAATAATGTAAGAATAAGTATAGCATATATGAAATATGGATTTTAATGTTTAATACTAACATGTTTTGTATTTGTTATCATGTTCACTCTTTAATACTTTGCTTTTTAAATGACTAATCTAGATTTATATTGTATAACACTTGGTATAACAAATGCTTGACACTTTCATAGCCCAATTGTATGTTATAACTTACACCTGTGCTATGAAATGAACTTGATTTGCTATTGATATAAGTTATAATCATGAATGCCTAAAAATATTTACAAGTATTAGCATTATTCGAATAAGATAACTAATGTAATCATATTAACAATTTAAAATTTGATTGAAACCTTCTTTGTATGTGGTTTTTAATTAAATAATAAGAGTTTATACTATACTTATTTGACATACCATTAGTGGATCCTCTAACCCTGATATTTGTTGTTATCATTGTTTAATCCTTACATTAATCTTCCATCTCAAAGTTCTCATCAACTTCTTCTTTTTCTTCTTTACTACTACTACTACTACTACTACTATTGTTCTTGTTGTATTATTGTTATCTATAATTTATACAATTAACCTCCCTATCAGTCGACCCTAGTTTTGTCAAGTTATTTATTACTTTGACAATCCTACACATGGGAGAAGACATCAATCTTTTGGTCGTGTCATGTTTTTGGCGTTGTTGCCGGGGAGGTAAGTTCTTATACAAATTATATTATTTATTTTATTTTCTCTTTTTGATATTCTTGTATATAACTTTGTTTCTTTTCTCTTGTTTCTTCTTCTATTTTCTTCTTTCTTTTATTTTATTCCTAAACATGCATAAGAGTATTGTCACGTACATTAAGTGGTAGACTTTATAGGTTATCCTCGTCATTTTAAGAAAATATGGCGGAAAAAGATAATTAATCACTTTATAATGAGAATAATAAGAATAATCATGTTACAACACTTAGAGACCATATGAATCCTGACAAAAAGAAAAGATTGATGTCTTCTCCCAAGTGCAGGAGTGTCGAAGTAATAAATAACTCGACAAGACCGGGGTCGAACCACATGGAGGTTATTGTACAAATTATAAATAACAATAATACAACAACAACAATAATAATAACAACAATAAGAGTAATAACATCAACAACAATAATAATAATAATGATAATAATAATACTAGTAGTAATAATAATAATAATAATAATAACAACAACAACAATAATAAAGAAGAAGAAGAAAATGAGAACTTTGAGATGAAATATTAAAGTAAGGATTAAACAATGATAATAACAAATGTCAAGGTTAGAGCTTCCACTAATGGTATGTCAAATAAGTATAATATAAACTCTTATTATTCAATTGGAAACCACACATAAAGGAGGTTCCAATTAGATTATAAATTGTTAACATGATTACATTAGTCATCTTATTCGATTAATGCTAATATTTGTAAATCTCGTCAAGCATTCATGATTATAACTTATGTTAACAACAAATCAAGTTGCTTTCATAGCTTAGGTATCGGTTATACCATATAGTATGGGCTATGAAAGTGCCAAGCATTTGTCATACCAAGTGTTATACAACATAAATCAAGATTAGTCATTTACCAAGCAAAGTATTAAAAAGTGAACAATATAACAAATATAAAACATGTTAGTATCAAATATTAAAGTCCATATTAAGCTTACATTATACTTATTCTTACACCATTAGTGTAACCTTTTCACCTTGACATAATTAACTTAGCTAGACATAATGAAAGAAAGAAAAATAGATAAACAAAATAAGAACATAAAACTTAATTAAGTAAAGGAAAGGAAATGAAAGGCATAAACATAATATTAATGGAAGCAAAGTATAAACATTACAAAAAATACAAAGGGAGAAAGGAAGAGCATGATCTTGATCTGGACACCAAGATACCTAAATGCATGGCAAATGCCTCCTTTTATAGGCCAAAATTGGAAACTATTGATTTGATGACTAATTGATGAGTAGATGGCCAACCCTTGACTTGGTGACAATCCTTATCTTCTCTTATCTGCCTAAAATGTCATTGATGACGTCAAAATTAGAGCCACTTAAAAACATGAAAGTTCTAGGAAATTGTCTCAGCTTTCTTGTGTAAAACATTCAGCTCATTTCAACTTCTAGAGCTCCAAATATGGCTAAAATACTGAACAGTGCTCCGGCTGGAGGACAGATTCGGGCTTCTTTATTGTTGTAACAATTTGGACTTGAAAATGGCCTTTTTAGATCTTAGGCTCCATATGAAAGTTGTAGGCCTATGTCTTACCTTTCCATCCATATAAAATAGACCTAAATCTTTCTTCTATGGATGGCTGTCCAACAGAAACTCACAACCCAAGATAGACTTCATCGATTTGGTATACATGGTCCCAATAGATGCTCACTCTGTCTCTATAACAACGAAGATCACAACCACTTGTTCTTTGAATGCTCCTATACTAAAGCGATCTGGTGGGATGTTTGTGACAGATGCAACATTCCAAGAATGACAAAAGGATGGGATGAATGGATTCGATGGGCCACTGTCACTTGGCATGGCAAAAGTTTCGTCAATTTTTCTCGTAAACTCAGTTTTGCAGCTACAGTGTATCATATCTGGCAAGAAAGGAATGCAAGGACCTTTGCTGGAATATCTAGAACTCAGAATTTGGTCTTTCATCAAATCGAATGTATCATCCGTGATAAGCTTGATTTGATGAGGAACGTTCTACCAACAGATGAAAATAAAAGGATCCAACGAGCTTGGAGGGTTAATAACATAGATTCTTCATTTGATATTTAGCTGGTTGTATTGGTTTTCCTAGCGAATCAAGTTAGGTCTTGAGTTTTCAGTTCGGTGGCTAGCATGTAGCCATCTGTTGTTTTATGTTTCTGCTCTCATTGTAAATCTGGGGTATGCCCCTTATAATCTTTGTATTGTTTTCCTTTAATATATACATCAACTTACCAAAAAAAAAATAGACCTAAATCTGAGATCTATAGCTCCAGATATGACCCAATTACCGAACAGTGTTCTGATTTAGATTGCACCGACATCTCTTTTCTAAGTTCGATCATCTCTTTGCCTTGCAATTGAAGTTCTTAAAGTCATCAATCAATCTTTTCATTTATATGATAGGCTTGCATTTAAAATGAAAATTTACCACAAATTAAAGGTATCTTATATTATTAGATAAATTATTATAAAACGTTCTTTAGTTAAGGAGTTATTGATACTTCAAGTGCAAAATGATGATATAAAACCATGATAAAAATGCAATTTTGAGTACTAATCGAATCCCACAAGACTAAGTGCAACTCAGTTTAATTTTAAGTCAAACATTATTCAACTTTAACCTTTTTTTCATAACTTAGGTTTAGAAAATCCATACTTACATTTAAGAGAATTTAAAAAGATCTGCAACACGTACAATGACTCAAATTATAGCATGAATAGCATCAGATTAAAGCTTTTTCCTTTTTTATTAAAAGATAAAGCTAAGACATGGCTACAAAATTTTAAGACCAAGATCCATTCATGCTTGGGATGAAATGAAATAAAAATTTTTAAACAAGTTTTGTTAATCTCATAGGACAAACTCTTTCGAAAGACAAATCATCACTATCACTCAAAAACCAGAAAAAACATTTTACCAATATTGGAATAGGTATCGAGACTTGCTTAATACTTGTCCTTATCATGGTTTTGAGATATGAAGATTAGGTTCATATTTTTATGAAGGCTTAACACCTAAAAATAGGCAAATGATTGAATTGATGTGCAATGGATCCTTTAAAGATAAAAACCCTAATGAAGCAATGAAGTACTTAGACTTGGTAGCTGAAATAGCTCAAAATTAGGACACTAGAGGCACTTACAAGACTCCAAGTAAAATCCAACCTTATACATCTAATGGAGGTATGTATAACCTTAGGGAAGATC
Source organism: Populus ilicifolia (assembly GCA_015708895.1). Taxonomy (NCBI): domain Eukaryota; kingdom Viridiplantae; phylum Streptophyta; class Magnoliopsida; order Malpighiales; family Salicaceae; genus Populus; species Populus ilicifolia. The sequence continues at coordinate 27,824 of SRLM01000440.1, forward strand.
ATGACTTTCAAGTCAAGTTTACATCTTTAGCAAGAAAAATCGAGTCACTAGAATTGAAAAGGAGTGGTTAATTAAAATCTATTCAAAACATTATATGTCAAATTTATGATACCAATAAACATTCAATCAATGATTGTCCAACCTTGCCGTTTTTTAAGGAATGTCTCCATAAACAAGCTCATGCTTTAAATAGTTTTTAAAAACTCAACCATAACCCATACTTGCAAGCATATAACCCTAGTTGGAGAAATCACCCATTAGTTGGAAGAGTGATAATAATAATAATGCATAAACTTCACAGCCACCATTTCAAGCAAACCATAATTTTTAAAATTCTCATAAATATGCACCTCTTTATGCTCTGCCTCCTATAAGAAATCTGGAGAAAATATTGCATGCATTCATTAAAAAGTAACAGACAATCAATACTCAACTTGCTCAAAGCATGACAGATTTTAAAGAAACTCTTGCAAAATTGATATCAACTTTTAGTTTCCAAGAGAAAGGTAAGTTTTCATCCCAACAACAACAAAATCCCAAGGGGCAATACAATGCAAATGCAAATAGTTCGGGAAGTCAACATATGGATCAAGTCAAATCAGTCACTACTCTTTGTAATGGTGAGGTTATTGAAAAACTCACTTTTGAACATGTGAGAAAGATGATGAGTCAATCTCTGAGGGTAAGGAAGGGATTGAATCTGAAAATTATAAAGAAACACTACTAATAATACTAAAATCCGTTGCTAAAACAATTTAGCAATGAAATCAGCAACAACAAAAATTAGATGCAAATTTGTCGTTGTTGATTTTTTAGCAACTGATTTATCCGTTGCTGATTTCTTTACAACGAAAAATCCATTGCTAGTTTTGGGAATCAACAACGAATTCTCCGTTGCTGATTGACGCATTAGTTACAATCACAAATGGAGAATCCGTCGGTGATTATATTATTTATTTATTTATTTATTTATTAAAATAATTTATGGATATTTTAAAAGTTTTAGAATATATATAACCAACATAATTTAATATTAAAATTAATTATATCTTTAATAAAAAAATAGAACAAAAATAATTTCATATTATAAAAATTTAGTTAAACTTACAATAATACAATTAAGTTCAAATACAATAAAAAAAAAACAACAAAAGATACAATCATTCAAATACAATAAAAAAAAACAACAAAGATACAATCATGGTGTTGGGTGCGAAGACGAATCATGATATTGTGGATTGACACAAGATTGATCACGATATAAAGGTCGAGGTGTGGGTTGAAAAATTGGTTGAGATGTGGGACCCATAGGTGTCATTATTTGAGGAGCCATAGGTGGCGATATTGATGGAGTCAAAGATGGTGGTATACCTTGGTCAATATTTGATGTCCCATCATGGTATCCAAGATTGTTCACAAGATATTCTTTCATGGAATCCATCTGTCATTTCATTTCAAGAATAAATTCATCTTTTTTCTTTATCTCCTATTCTTTATCCTTTATCTTCTTTTGCAATGCTCGATACGATGAACTGGGATATGATGACTCCACTGAGTAGGAATGTGATGAAGAGCTTGTACTGACTATAGATTTTGGCATACAAGGTGCACCATATACCCTACCCTTTGTAACTCCTCCTAAAGCCACACACCAAGCTGCTTCATCAAATGAAGGATGATTTTCCCGATTAGTTTCATATTTTGAAATCATCTCCATTTTATAATTTTCCTACAAATAAAATACATGCAACAATAAATTCATTTGAATGTTAAATAATACTTAAGTTATATTAAAAAAATAATCAAATAAACATACATACAACCACTTTTTTAGACTTGTTTTCGACGAAGCTACTAGACTGCTTAGTACTTTGATGCAAAGCTGAAAAGACATCGTCCCATGAAGGTTCTTTTCCACCAACTTCCTCTTGCTTTCAAGATTAATAAATATTATAAAAGATAAATATACAAATTTTAATTTATTAACTTAAGCATTAAAAAAAATCCTTACCATGTTAGCTCGATATGATGCAAATGACACTGTTCCTTCAGAATGAGTGCTTATTTTGTCATCTGTTTTGGTTAATCGATTCCTCCTAGTAGATTCAGACCTCTTTTGAAATTCAGGGGTGGACCAAACATCTTTGATCATTTGATTCCAGTCATCATTATTTATCCAGGCAGGACCTTTATGAAGGCAATCTATAATCTATAATATTTGTAGTGTTTTCTTTTGACATGGCTTTCTTGCGAGCTCGTGTCAATTGTTGATTCAAAGCTATCCTTGCCTTATCTTCCCAAATTTTATGAACAATCAACTCATCTTCCTCAGGAAAAGAATATTTTTTCTACCAAATAATATATATACCAAGTAAAAAGCGTGCACAAAATTTTAAATTATATAAATAATTAACATATTATGTTATCTTGTTCAGAATTTGCAAGATGATGTAATAACTATAGAAATTAAATGATATTAAAAAGTAAACAAGAAATAAGTACAAATTATAACATAAATCAATCATAGCTAATTGGTAATTTTCATAATCTGACATTAAATTTATCAAAATTGAAAAGAATATTACAACAATTAGTATTGGTTCTTACCTTAAACTCGTTAAAGAGTTCATTCCTGCACATTAAATCTACTTTTTCCCAAGAGTGCCATGCTCCTTTAAAATTAGACCTCAAAATATCTCTGATTGCACGTCCACACGATACATTATTGAACTTGAAAATATATAATAACAAAATTATATTAAACAAATAATTATACAATAATAAGTAATTTTTTTCATACCTGAAAATATAACCTTAACAAGTTTGTTTTTAAAACTTTGAACTTACTCTGTTTTTCCATACAAACAAAGCTCTTTTTTTCTTGTTATTGGATCTATTGGTGTGTCAAAACCCTTCCTTTTAACACTTTGATCATAATTGTGTGGAGAACATGTTGAACCATGATATGATGGAACACCATCTTGATCCTCATCACATCCACCTCTCCCATTACTATCGTCTCCCTCATCTTCATCTCTAACGTTCACATCATCATCATCACCATTAACTCTCTCATAACTCCTATACAAATTATGTCCTTCATAAACAAGTTGGTTATCTCGAGATAAACCTCCTTAAGTTTGAAGCAAATCTTAGAAACGAAAGCCCTCACAATATTGATATGCATCAACCCTCTCATAATCATGTTGAGGAGGATGTGTACTCCCCAAAGTAGGTATACAATACTCATTTGCGTTCTAATACATAGGTTGATGAAATACGGATCCTTTGTTATTATGCCTTGATGTAGTTTGAAATGATTTGGATGAACTGGACCTGTCACTCCTAGAATCTAATATGGATCCTCATTGAGGCATGCTAAAAACCAGAAAAAATATACACATTATGATATGATTATATACAATATAACAATAAATTAGCTTATAATTAAACTATGAGGAACAAAAGATTCACAGATATTTTCATTAAGCATTCCTTGCAATGATAAAAATCAGCCATGAAGTTTAAATTGTCAAAAGCCAATTAACACAAACAGTAATAAAAATAAAAATCTAAATAATTAATTAAGCAAAAATCAAAATTTATGAGTATGCTTACCTTAATGTTTGTTCCTATAAATCAAAGATTGAGTAGGAAGAAACTTTTCATTCATGCTTCAACATCTATAAGCAAGAAAAAGAATCACAAAATAAAATATAACATCAGAATCACAAATTGAAGATTGATACTTGAAAGGTTAGAAATTTTTTCAAAGGTCAATGAAATGATATATGTAATGTGATAAATAACACACTATGATAACATAATAAATAAAAAGCATTGAAAGCGTAAATATTGTCAAATAATATGAAATGATTGATTAGTACTCAAAAGTGCATTTTTATCATGGTTTTGTATCATCATTTTGCACTTGAAGTATCAATAACTCCTTAACTAAAGTATGTTTTATAATAATCTATCTAATAATATAAGATACCTTTAATTTGTGGTAAATGTCCATTTTAAATGCAGGCCTATCACATAAATGAAAGGATTGATTGATGACTTTAAGAACTTCAATTGCAAAGGCAAAGAGATGATCAAACTTAGAAAAGAGATGTCAGTGCAATCCAAACCGGAACACTGTTCGGTAATTGGGTCATATTTGGAGCTATACATCTCAGATTTAGATCTACTTTATATGGATGGAAAGGAAAGACATAGGCCTACAACTTTCATATGGAGCCCAAGATCTAAAAAGGCCATTTCCAAGTCCAAATTATTGCAACAATTTGAAGCCTGAATCTGTCCTCCAGCCCGAGCACTGTTTAGTATTTTGGCCATATCTGGAGTTCTAAAAGTCAAAATGAGCGGAATTTGTTACACAAGAAAGCTGAGACAATTGCCTAGAACTTTCATGTTTTCAAGTGGCTCTAATTTTGATGTCATCAATGATGTTTTGGGAAGACAAGAGAAGATAAGGATTGTCACCAAGTCAAGGGTTGACCATCTACTCATCAATTAGTCATCAAATCAATAGTTCCCAATTTTGGCCTATAAAAGGAGGCATTTGCCATGCATTTAGGCATCTTGGTGTCCAGATCAAGATCATGCTCTTGTTGTCTCTCTTTGTATTCTTTATGCTTTGTTTTCATTAATATCAAGTTTATGCCTTTCATTTTCTTTCCTTTGCTTTGTTAACTCTTATCTTATTTATGTTCTTATTTTGTTTATTCATTTTTCTTTATTCCATTATGTCTAGCTAAGTTAATTATGTCAAGGTGAAAAGGTTACACTAATGGTGTAAGAATAAGTATGGTATAAACTTAATATGGACTTTAATGTTTAATACTAACATGTTTTATATTTGTTATTTGTTCACTCTTTAATACTTTGCTTGTTAAATGATTAATCTTGATTTATGTTGTATAACAATTGGTACAACAAATGCTTGGCACTTTCATAGCCCATATTGTATGGTATAACCGACACCTGAGCTATGAAAGGAACTTGATTTGTTGTTAACATAAGTTATAATCATGAATGCTTGACGAAATTTACAAGTATTAACATTAATTGAATAAGATGGCTAATGTAATCATGTTAACAATCTATAATCTGATTGGAACCTCCTTTATGTGTGGTTTCCAATTAAACAATAAGAATTTATACTATACTTGTTTGACATACCATTAGTGGAACCTCTAACCTTGACATTTGTTATTACCATTGTTAATCCTTACATTAATATCTCATCATCATCATCATCATCTTCTTCTTCTTCTCTTTCTTTATTACTACTACTACTACTACTACTATTATTATTATCATTATTGTTGTTGTTGTTGTTATTGTTGTTATTGTTATTATTGTTGTTGTTGTATTATTGTTATTTATAATTTGTACAATATCCTCCCTGTGGTTCGACCTCGATCTTGTCGGGTTAGTTATTACTTCGACACTCCTGCACTTGGGAGAAGACATTAATCTTTTCATCGTGTCAATGATCCATACATATAATAAAGATAATTCATTACATAAACTACAAAATTTAATTAACTTGCGCCACTCATTATTATCATCACTCCTAACCATCACCACCATAACAATCATCCTCATCCTCATCATCATCTTCTTCTTCATCACTATCACCATCACCATCACCGTCACCATCACCTTTTTCTTTTTCATCATCTTTGTTTCCCCACTTTATGTCAAGTTGAAGCAATTCATGTTGCCTGATTTCTTCATAATAAGATGATTCAACAAGTATATCTAGATCATCAAGTGTTTGAGTAGAAAGGACACGACATGGTTGAGAAATCTCATCTAATTGATCAACATCAATTGATCTTACATTGTTGGCATCTTCAATAAATTCACCCATGTCAACATTATAACGACTTCTAGCAGTTGTCTTAATAATCGTCCACCATTCAAATGATTTATTACCAGGTGGATATGTATAGTAGACTTATTGACATTGTTGTGCTAGCACAAAATCTTCATTTCCTTGTAGTCGAGATGTATGCTTGATTTTAACCAACCCATTCGAAGGATGCACTCTAATCCCTCGTCTTGTATCATACCAATTACATTTAAACATAAATAACTTGCACTTACTCTCCAAGTATTTTAGCTGAACAACTTCTTTAAGCATTCCATAATAATCACGTTCATTATCATCATAACAACTTCCTTTCATACAAACCCCACTATTCATTGTCTTTTTAAAACGACCATAACGTTGAGTATGAAATTTAAAACCATTCACATAATACCCATTATAACATTTCACTGAAGTTGAAGTGCCCATAGGAAGTCCAAATAGCTGATTTTCACTTCTGTTAGATTGGTATTCCACCTAGCATAATAGTTAACTCCATAAGAAATAATAATTTAAAAGAGATTAATAATATTTTTAAAGTAACTAATTGACATAAAATATAAATAATTTTATTAAAATACTTACATTATTTTTTAACCAATTTGGAAAGATCACTTCGCATAATGTTTCAATTTCACCATTACTCGTATGTGGTTGTTGTGACTTTAGCTCTTGACGACATTGCTTAAAATTTAAAAATGTTAAATTTAATAATAGATTATTAGAAATTTAGTAAAAAATAATATTTCATACTTACTCTAAATAAAGCTTCAGTTCTTCACAATTGAATATCACATAGTTATGCGCAACCTACATTTCAGCATATGACAACTATCTTCTATAAAATCTTTTGGATAATTTTTTTCCTGGATAGGAAAAAATAGAGAGACATCCATCTACACTTTTAAGGCCACCATCATCATTCCGTGGAACTCGATTCCAAATTGTTTGCACATCATCACCAAAGTAATGAGATGCAAAATTTGTAATTTCATCAATCAAGTATACTTCACATATGGAACCCTCAACATTAGCTTTATTGGCAACTTTCTTCTTCAAATAAAACATCATATACCTATATCATTTCTGTCAATTAGTTTATTTAAAAAAAAAAGCGAATAAAATGAATATAGTATGAAAACATACCCGTTCAAATGGATACATCCATCGATATTGAACTGGTCCACCAATTTTTGCCTCATAAGGTAGATGTTTCGTCAAGTGTTCCATGGAGTCAAAGAAGGATGGAGGAAAAATCCTTTTAAGTTTGCAAATGATTTCAATGATATTCATCTACATTAACTCCATGTGCTAGGCATTTAAATTTGTTGAACAAATATCTCAAAAAAATAAGGACAATTCAGTTAATGCCTCCCACAATGGCTGAGGTAAGTAAGGTCGGAAAGCGGTTGGAAGAAGTTTTTGAATGAAGACATGACAATTATGGCTCTTCATCCCCGAAATCTTACATTGTGCTTCTTTCACACATCATGAAATGCTTGAAGCATAACCATCAGGAAATGATAATTTCTTCATTCATGACAAAACTTCTTGTTGTTGTTTCTTGTGTAGACAATAAGTGCTTTTAGGTTTGTAAACCCGACCACTCAAATCTTGTTGCAAATGTAAATTTGGCTTATGACAATACAATTGAATATCCAACCTAGCCTTTAAATTTTCTTTGCTTCTATAAGGACAATCCATTACTGTATAAAAAATATTGTCAAATACATTTTTCTCAATATGCATAACATCAAGATTATGACGAATCAAATTTGTATGCCAATATGGAAGCTCCTAGAAAATACTCTTCTTCACCCAATTGTGTTTAACACCAAAGCCCAGAATTTTATCTTTACATGATGAACCTCTATAATGTCCCTTAGTATACTTGGACACTTCATTTAACATTTCCAAACCAGATCGATGAGGTATAGGAGGGAGCCTTTCAATTACTCCTTTCAAAAACTTATCAAATTGATGTCTATATGGGTGGTTCATGGGTAGGAATCATCGATGACAATTAAAAAATATAGTTTTCCCTCCATTTTTTAATTTAAAAGCCTTGCTATGCTCCATTCAACAAGGACAAGATAGATTTCCATGAGTACTCCACCCCGATAACATGCTATATGTTGGAAAGTCACTAATGGTCCACATCAAAGCTATCCTTAATTGAAAATTTTCATTTCTATATACATCATATGTTTCAACACCAACAAACCATAAATTCTTTAACTCATCAATCAAAGGTCTTAGAAAAACATCAAGCTTTTTATTTAGATTCTTTGGCCCAGGAATCATCATTGTCAAAAACATGAATGGTCTAGTCATGCATTTCCATGGAGGCAAATTATAAACAGTCACAATTATTAGCCAACAAGAGTATGTATTTGAAGACATGTCAAATGGACAAAACCCATCAGTGCACAACTCTAATCGAATATTTCTCAAATCTGATGCAAAGCTGAAGTGAACACAATTAAACTCCTTTCATGCCTCCCCATCAGATGGGTGCACCATAACCTCATTATCTGACTTATGAAAATGATGCCATGTCATATCTTTGGCATGATATGGAGACATGAACAGTCTTTGAAGCCTTGGTGTTAAGGGAAAGTATCGAAGTTGCTTCTCCACCTTATTAGAACCTTTACTAGTTTTAGGTTTGTATCGTGAACTTCCACAAAAATCACAATTTATTTTCATTGCATCTGCCCCAAAGTACATACAATATACAGTAATTAGGATACACATCAAATTTCTCATAACCAAGTCCAAGTGGCCGCATAAATTTCTTGGCATCATAAAAATTTGATACCAAATTTTCATCATTAGGCATTCAACTTTTTATAAAATCAATAAAATTGTTGAAGGCATTCTGAGTCAAATTAAAAGTTGACTTCATATTAAGTAATTGTACACAAGTAGATAATTTTGATTGCTTGGTACACCCATCCCAAAATGGCTCCTCTGCAGCTTTCAAAAGATTGAAAAATTTAGTTGCCTCCGGATTTGGAATTTCCCCTACTACCACAAGACTAGACACATTATTATTATAGAATGCATCACCAACCCGCTTTGCATCCATAACTAGATTCTTATATGAATTATCTAGACAAACATCATTCACAACATGACTCATTCCAATAGATGAAGGTCCAGCTAATATTGGTTCTGCAACATAAGGCTCCCTATATATTGTCCATTTTTCATAACAAGGTAGAAAACCTTTTGTCAATAGATGTTTACAAACATCATCTTCCTTTAAAAATTTTTGATTTTTGCACCTCACACAAGGACACCTAATTTTTCCCCCAAATATATTTTTATCAATTGAAAATGCAAAATTGATAAATCTTCTAACACCAGTAATGTATTCAGGATGAAGGCGATCATTCATAAGACGACGATACATCCACGATCGATCATCCATGTTAATCTAATTAACAGGACAACACCAATAAGTATTTTTAGAAATAAGCATACTTCTTTAACTACTAGTACTTAAACAATCCTTTAAAATAAAATATGTACAACATAAATAAACTTTAATTATTTGTCGAATTCACACATATATCAAGCTAAAAAATGTTAATGATGGTATATATGCACATATGTTTGTAAGAACTTGGATAATTGTTTTCCTTGAACTCTTTGTTATTGAGCTTTTGTTAATTGCTTTAAATAAATCTAAATAATTTTCATTTATATTTTTCAACTATTAACAAAAGTAGACTTTTAGATTATGTTCAATTAGTATTTTATACAGAATAAACGGATAAAGAAAAAAATATTTAGTTGAAAAAATATTAAATAAATTTATCTTTAGAATAGTTTTGGAGTTCATTTTTTTTATTGATCCTTGTAACTTTTGTTACAAGCTCAAATAGTTTTTTTTTATTTTTACTTGGAGCCTTTTATTTTTATTGGATCCATCAAACTTTTTATTTTTATTTGGATTTTTTTTGGTAAACTAAGAAATGGTAAATGAAATCATAATCATATATTCGAATCTTTTTATTTTTATTCCAACATTTGTATCTTTATCTCTTTAATTATATACAATGTATCTATCTTTTATATCATAGTGAAATAATAATTAAATGCCAATTATAATACTGGTGGATGAAAATATAAATATATGGTGTATCATAAATTCTTTACACAGTCCAATTTAGTTAATTTCATGTACTAGTAGATTTGTTGCCTTCTTTCTTCTCTTAATACGTATGGAGCATAATCTTATTGTTAATTAATTGACATGAGTAGACCACAAGAGAAATGTTGTCTTCTCAATCTCAACATGGGAATATAAAAAGCATAGCACAAATAACTTAGTTGTAAATAAACCTAGCTAACCAAAACAACAATTACTGTATAATCCAAAACAACAGCTGTGTAGGAATATAAAAAGGATATGGTGTAAATCATAAATAAGAAGGAATCACAGAAAACAATTCTGCAATTAATAAAATTGATTACTAATCATTTCATCAATTCTTCAACTGTTAAAACATAAAACCAACACAACAATCATTAGTTCATCTTGATAAGGTAAATGTGCTTACTATTTGATCATAGGCATCTATTCCTTCACTGTCTAACAGTATGAGATTGTACTGAGTTCCATCAAGGGCAATTATGTAATGTGGTAGTTCCTTTTGTACATGGCCGATGAGTGGATGCTACTTGAAATCCACTACTCCTACCAAGAAGCTACAATACACAAATTCACCTCTTAGTTAATAACTAACACATGAGGTCAGTTGCAAAAATGGAATGTCATAGCAAATAACTCTAAAATGAGCTTCAACAAACAAAATTCCAGTAGATATTCATTTATAATCTGCTAGTGTACATCTTAGGTAAAGGAATTATGCATAATAGCTTAAACCCATCCATTTATAACACTTGTTAGTCTTTAAAACAAATCCAAGTTAAACTATGAAAAATAGAAAGCATATTCAAGTTAAACTATTAATTTTTAATATTTTTTGGCACTTGTCTTCTCATAATTATTTTTTTCTTCTAAGATCTAACCTGAAAATTTTCAATCTTGAACATGATTCATTTTGAAATTTTAAAATAACTAACATTTAATTTATAACAAGGAACTAACTTATGGTTTTCAAAAACATAATGACTAACTTAAAAAATCATAAAAAATGCATAGACTAAATTATAATTAACTCTAATTAACAATGGTAGCAGATGCAGAAAATAGTAAAAGTTTGTATAAAAACAATAAATGACATGTAGAAAAATTACATGAACAAAGGAAGATGGATGCATTAAATGATATTCCATGTAAATGACATGTAGTATAAGAGTATAAGACCTCAAAAGGACAAAGCATTAAGGAGATCATAATAAATAATAATAAGAACGCAACATACCATTTTCGTGCCAAGAAGAACCCAAGGGCTAATTAATTATTGAGAAAGATAACTTGATGCCACGCTTAAAAACCTAAGCCATCATATTGAACAAAGTCATGTCAGGACCCAGAAATTAAAAAAAAAAGTCAAATAACAAAGTGACACGACGAAAAGATTAATGTCTTCTCCCAAGTGCAGGAGTGTCGAAGTAATAAATAACCCGGCAAGACCGGGGTCGAACCATAAGGAGGATATTGTACAAATTATAAATAACAACAATACAACAACAACAACAATAACAACAACAATAATAATGGGGCCTTAACAATCTCAATCTTGCACATTTAGCACGGTAAATTTTTGTAATAGCATTCTAAGGCAGAGCGGGAAATACTTTTTCAATTTTGCAAGATTAGTGTCCATTTTCAAATGAGAATTGGAAAAGAGATTCAAAGAATTGCACAAATGTATATACAGATATCAGTTATTGTGGGAAACTGAAAGAACCGACTTAAGTCACGGAGTATTGTTATCCGCCATTTGATCGGGGTAAGAGAAAATAGCAAAAATCACTCAAAAAAAACACAAAAACAATGTGAGAAAAATAAAATAATCAACCTTTATCTACAAGATCATTCAAACCAGTTGATTCATTTTCATTAGAAAAACTATCAAAGTAAGCTTTCGAACGATGTTCATTTTGCTTAAAATCATTGTCATTCATTGAATTCTCAATATCACAGGCCCCATAAGAATTCCTTCATCTTGGTCTTAGCTCTCTAGGGGATGCATAGAGTTGAGAATTATAAAACAAAATTTTTTGACCAGTATCAACTTTTTGACAATTTTCACAAGTTTTGCAGAATGCATGCGTGTCTTTGAACATGGTGGGCCAATAAAATCCATTTTGAAAGATTTTTGCAGCAGTCTTATTTGACGAGAAATCACTTCCACATTCTTCAGAATGACAAAGTTTAATGACACTACTTACTTTATTGTCAGGAATGAATCTTGGAAATATTTGATCAGGACAATATGTGAATAAGTTAGGGTCATAACCATAAAAGTTCTTCACTTCGTTCAAAAACTTTTCTTTATCTTTGGTACTCCAATCAGCTAGCAAATCTTCTAAAGCAAGAAAATTAATATTTTTATCCTACCAAGGCATTGGATTAAGAGAAAGTAAGGATTCGTTAGGAAAGTAATCATCGATTGGTGTGATGCCAGATGTCGAATCTGTTGTTACTGTTGACAAAAGATCCGCATTAACATTTTTGATGCTTTTTTCAACCGTGATTTCTTCCTTAGAATAAATCATTTGCAAATCTTCCAATTCATCCAACTCATTTTTACTTAAAGTAGATTCAAGTTGATCATAAATTAATTCGTCAATATGATCTACTTCTTGTAAATCATTATCATCTCCAGGTTGCTTGCAAATGTTGAAAATATTCATCTTCAATGTCATGTTTCCAAATGATAGTTTCATCAGTCCATTCCTACAATTAATCAATGCGTTAAAAGTTGCAAGAAACGGGCGTCCTAAAATAACAGGAAATGAATTACATGCCTCAACAGGTTGTGTGTCCAAGATAACAAAATCCATAGGATAAATGAATTTATCGACTTGTACTAACACATCTTCAATTATTCCTCGAGGCACTTTTACAGATCTATCAGCAAGTAAAAGAGTTATAGAAGTTGGTTTTAACTCACCTACATTGAGACTCTGAAAAACTAAATATGGAAGTAAATTCACATTAGCATCAAGATCAAGTAAGGCTTTTTCAATTTTATGCTCTCCAATAAAGCAAGAAATTGTAGGACAACCAGGGTCTTTATATTTCAAAGCATTGTTGTTTTGAAGAATAGCACTTACTTGTTCGGCTAGAAAGGCTTTTTTTTCACATTTAGTTTCCTCTTCACAGTGCATAGATCTTTCAAAAATTTAGCATAGGAAGGAATTTGTTTAATAGCATCCAGCAAAGGTATATTGATTCTTACCTGTTTGAAAATTTCAAAAATTTCAGAGTTGTGATTGACTTTCCTTTGTTTGGTCATGGCCTGAGGAAATGGAAGTGCTGGCAGAGAATCAGTATTTTCTTTGCAATATTCAGGCTCAACCTCTTCCTTACCCTTAGAGATTGACTCATCATCTTTCTCACAAGGTTCAAGAGAAGGTTTTTCAATAACTTTACCACTGCGAAGAATAGTGACTGATTTGACTTGATCCATGTGTTGGCTTCCAAAACTGCTTGCATTTGCATTGTATTGCCCTTGGGATTTTGTTGTGGTTGAGAAAGAAACTTACCTTTCTCATGGAAACTGAGAGCAGATGTTAATTTTGCAAGAGTATCTTTAAAATCTGTCATGTTTTGAGCAAGTTGAGTATTGATTGTCTCTTGCTTTTCAATGAATGCATGCAATGTTTCCTCAAGATTTCTTCTAGATGGTGGATCATAAGGAGGTGCATATCCATGAGAATTTTGAAAATTATGGTGTGCTTGAAATGGTGGTTGTGAAGTTTGTGCATTGTTGTTCTCACTCTTCCAACTAAAATTTGGATGATTTCTCCAAC
>SRLM01000440.1:41806-54507 GCA_015708895.1 Populus ilicifolia
TTTCACATATTTGACATGCAATGTTTTCAACATATTTTAATTGACCACTCTTTTTCAATTCTAGTGCCTCAACTTTTCTAGCTAAAGATGCAAACTTGGCTGGAAGGTCATGATATTCCCCATGGTTGTACATATCTCCACTAAATGTATGAGGTTGAGTTTTACTCGGTGCCTTATAAGTACCTGCGGTGTCCCAATTTTGAGCATTTTCAGCTAACAAGTCTAAGTACTCCATTGCTTCATCAGGGTCTTTATCTTCAAAAGTTCCATTGCACATCAATTCAACCATTTGCCTATCTTTAGGCGTTAACCCTTCATAAAAATGTGAAACCAATCTCCATGTTTCAAAACCATGATGAGGGCAAGTTCTAAGTAAGTCTTGATACCTGTCCCAACATTGGTAAAATGTTTCTCCTGGTTTTTTAGTGCAAGTGGTGATTTGTCTTTTGAAAGAGTTTGTTCTATGAGATGGGAAAAACTTCTTTAAAAACTGTTGTTGCATTTCATCCCAAGCACGAATGGATCCTCGTCTTAAATTTTATAGCCATGTTTTAGCTTTATCTTTTAATGAAAAAGGAAAAAGCTTTAATCTGATGGTGTTCATGCTACAATTTAGATTATTATATGTGTTACAGACCTCCTCAAATTCCCTTAAATGCAAGTATGGATTTTCCAATTCAAAACCATGAAAAGTAGGTAAAAGTTGGATAATGCCTGGTTTAAAATTAAAATGAGATGCATCGGGAGAAAAAACTATGCATGATGGTGCACTTGTTCTTGTTGGATTCATATGGTCTCTAAGTGTTCTAGCACGGTTATTCTCATTATTCTCATTATGAAGTGATTGATTATCTTCTTCAACCATTTTTTTCTAAAAATGATGAGAATACCCTACAAAGTCTACCACTTGATGTACGTGACCACACTCTCATGCACGTGTAGGATTAGAGTAAATGGAAAAGGAAAATGAAAGAAGAAACAGGGGTCGAACCACAGGGAGGATATTGTACAAATTATAAATAACAACAATACAACAACAACAATAACAATAACAACAACAACAACAACAACAACAATAATAATGATAATAATAGTAGTAGTAGTAGTAGTAGTAGTAGTAGTAGTAATAACAACAATAAAGAAGAAGAAGAAGAAGAGAACTTTGAGATGAAATATTAAAGTAAGGATTAACAATGATAATAACAAATGTCAAGGTTAGAGGTTCCACTAATGCTATGTCAAACAAGTATAGTATAAACTCTTATTGTTCAATTGGAAACCACACATAAAGGAGGTTCCAATCAGATTATAGATTGTTAACATGATTACATTAGTCATCTTATTCGATTAATGCTAATACTTGTAAATTTCATCAAGCATTCATGATTATAACTTATGTTAACAACAAATCAAATTCCTTTCAATGACTATGCAATGACTCAGATGGCTCAATCTGGTCTACTTGCTTTGTTGAAACACATTTGGAACCTATGCAATAACTCAGATGGCTCAATTTGGTCTACTTGGATCAGATGTAATCTATTGCGAGGTAGGAATTTCTGGACAATTAGGACGCCACAGAATTGCTCTTGGGCATGGAGAAAGATTCTAAAGCTCAAATCCTTAGCATGGCCGAAGATGAAGTACATCATAGGGGATGGCAGGACAACTTCTCTATGGTTTGACAATTGGCATCCTAACAGCCCGCTCGCAGATTCTTATGGCGATAGATTCATCTATGATTCAGGTATGGAAAAGAAAGCGAAGGTCAATATGCTGATTCATAACTCAAAATGGAAAATTCCTACCACTCACGCTATTGGCTGGCACCCCATTGTAGAAGCTATTCCTTCCAATTCTAATCCTATGATAGGGAAAAATGATGAGATTGTTTGGCTGGATTCACCAAATCATAGATTCTCGATCAAAATAGCTTAGGAACAACTAAGATTTCATCATACGATAGTCGAATGGCATGACATTGTGTGGTTCAAGAATGCTGTTCCAAGACATTCGTTTCTTCTATGGATGGCTGTCCAACAGAAACTCACAACCCAAGATAGACTTCATCGATTCGGTATACATGGTCCCAATAGATGCTCACTCTGTCTCCGCAACAATGAAGATCACAACCACTTGTTCTTTGAATGCTCCTATACTAAAGCGATCTGGTGGGATGTTTGTGACAGATGCAACATTCCAAGAATGACAAAAGGATGGGATGAATGGATTCGATGGGCCACTGTCACTTGGCATGGCAAAAGTTTCGTCAATTTTTCGCGTAAACTCAGTTTTACAGCTACAGTGTATCATATCTGGCAAGAAAGGAATGCAAGGACCTTTGCTGGAATATCTAGAACTCAGAATTTGGTCTTTCATCAAATCGAATGTATCATCCGTGATAAGCTTGATTTGATGAGGAACGTTCTACCAACAAATGAAAATAAAAGGATCCAACGAGCTTGGAGGGTTAATAACATAGATTCTTCATTTGATATTTAGCTGGTTGTATTGGTTTTCCTAGCGAATCAAGTTAGGTCTTGAGTTTTTAGTTCGGTGGCTAGCATGTAGCCATCTGTTGTTTTATGTTTCTACTCTCATTGTAAATCTGAGGTATGCCCCTTATAATCTTTGTATTGTTTTCCTTTAATATATACATCAACTTACCAAAAAAAAAAATCAAATTCCTTTCATAGCTTAGGTGTCGGTTATACCATACAGTATGGGCTATGAAAGTGCCAAGAATTTGTTGTACCAAGTGTTATACAACATAAATCAAGATTAGTCATTTAACAAGCAAAGTATTAAAGAGTGAACAAGATAACAAATATAAAACATGTTAGTATTAAACATTAAAGTCCATATTAAGTTTATACCATACTTATTCTTACACCATTAGTGTAACCTTTTCACCTTGACATAATTAATTTAGCTAGATGTAATGGAAGAAAGAAAAATGAATAAACAAAATAAGAACATAAATAAGATAAGAGTTAACAAAGCAAAGAAAAGGAAATGAAAGGCATAAACTTGATATTAATGAAAACAAAGCATAAAGAATACAAAGAGAGAAAACAAGAGTATGATCTTGATCTGGATACCAAGATGCCCAAATGCATGGCAAATACCTCCTTTTATAAGCCAAAATTGGGAACTATTGATTTGATGACTAATTGATGAGTAGATGGCCAACCCTTGACTTGGTGACAATCTTATCTTCTCTTGTCTGCCCAAAACATCATTGATGATGTCAAAATTAGAGCCACTTGAACATGAAAGTTCTAGGCAATTGTCTCAGCTTTCTTGTGTAAAACATTCAGCTCATTTCGACTTCTAAAACTCCAGATATGGCCAAAATACTGAACAGTGCTCGGGCTGGAGGAGAGATTCGGGCTTCTTTGTTGTTGCAATAATTTGGACTTGAAAATGGCCTTTTTAGATCTTGGGCTCCATATGAAAGTTGTAGGCCTATATCTTACCTTTCCATCCATATAAAGTAGACCTAAATTTGAGATCTATAGCTCCAGATATGACCCAATTACCGAACAGTGCTCCAGTTTGGATTGCACCGACATCTCTTTTCTAAATTTGATCATCTCTTTACCTTTGCAATTGAAGTTCTTAAAGTCATCAATCAATCCTTTCATTTATGTGATAGGCCTGCATTTAAAATGGACATTTACCATAAATTAAAGGTATCTTATATTATTAGATAGATTATTATAAAACGTACTTTAGTTAAGGAGTTATTGATACTTTAAGTGCAAAATGATAATATAAAACCATGATAAAAATACACTTTTGAGTACTAATCACAAAGCAAGCATTAGGTACTGTAACAAAATGAGTAAATATCACAGATTTATATCCAAAATTCAATAGCTGAAACATACATGTAGATGAATTATATAGCCAGTTCCAAACTTCCTATTATATCTATAATGCTTTTAAGTTGAAAAAAATAGAATAAAAAAGTAGTTAAATTAAGGAAAATTTTAAAACAGAGAAAGCGAAATATATACATAAACGAAATTAAATAGTGCAATTATTATATTTAATGTACCAAAAAATAATGTCCCATTTCTTACTTTGTTTCTCTAACCTTTTTAAATTCTCAATGTGACTATCATATTAAAATGTAATTAAGAGCATTTTAGATTAAAAAAAACATAGTTAGGCTTTGGGAACTTGCATCCTTACAGGTGGGTTACTAGTCTAGCTAGGCAAGGTGAGAATAATGGACATTAATTAGGGGGAAGGAAGGATTAAAAAGAAAACTTAGATACTAACATTTAGCTAAACTAAATTAAAAGACTACCACCTAAACCATTTGGTGATCAAAAACGTTTCCAAATCATGCACGTTGACCTCAAGATAGAACAATCAAGTGAAAACAGACAACATATATAGCTAATGTGGGAAATTAACTGAACATCATGCAAGAAGGAAGCAACCATGAATTCTAACCTCTTTCACTTACTATATATATATAATAAGTAAAATGGCAAGAAAAAAAAATAAATGAATGAAGATTCAAAAATAAAACAGCAATCTTATTAATGAAAACAGGTAGATTACTCTGGATTTATGACAATAAATCGTCAAAGATTTGGACATAAGTATGTGGGAAAGGTATTTTTTTTTGGTAAGTTGATGTATATATTAAAGGAAAACAATACAAAGATTATAAGGGGCATACCCCAGATTTACAATGAGAGCAGAAACATAAAACAACAGATGGCTACATGCTAGCCACCGAACTGAAAACTCAAGACCTAACTTGATTCGCTAGGAAAACCAATACAACCAGCTAAATATCAAATGAAGAATCTATGTTATTAACCCTCCAAGCTCGTTGGATCCTTTTATTTTCATATGTGGGAAAGGTATTCTGCCCATTACTCCTCTCATTCAAGGAGTTGAGCTCACTTTATTTTGAGTACATCCAAGCATTGATCTTTAATTTCTTGAAATTTTTTCAGGTTGCAAATCCTCAAGACATACTTATTTTCTCAAAGGCTTCTAAAAAGGGGCGGAGTGAAGGCATTTTGCAACCTCAAATCGATGTTGTTTACCTTTTTTGTATTGATAGTCTAAATATTTGTACATTTTACTATATGTGTGCACAATTAAGCCTCATTGCAATTGGATCTGCGCATGTGTAATTGTATGCCTATTGGTTATGGTTTTATTTTGAATCCCAATGAGCATTGCATGTATGAGATCTGGGGAGGTCTGATAGATGAAGTGTGAATAATTGACTTGTTCTTGCCTCATACTGTGGACCTTGGTCAAAAGATTGAAATATTGAAAATAAATATTTAAAAATTCTTTTTTATACACTTCTATAATATAATAATTCTTGTATAATTTTTTCCAACAAAAAAAAATAGTTGTATCACATTACCACTACAAATACTTAAAAAATTTTGAACTACATCTATAATGTGTAATTGTTCAATTCTAAATTTAAATTCTTATGACTCGTGCCCTAACACTTGAAACAAAACATTCAACAACACATTTCTAAGCAGGAAACTTGAAATGCATAGGATGAAGTGATGAGCTCCACACATTCCTATACACTCAAAAAATTAAATAATGCATATTTATGGAGGGAATTTAAAACACACATTTTTCTTCAAAGGATGAATGTTATATGTGCTACCATGGTGATGGAGGACAACAAGCAAGTTTATATATATATATATATATATATATATAAGCATATGAACACATTCAAATCACCTAGGTGTTTGCGCACAGGAGGACAAACAGGCTTGCAAACATCAAAGAACACCCAGCATTAATAATACTAATTATTAAAAATTAAATTAGGGGGTTTTGATAAATTTTCAATTAAACATGCATAATTTTTATAAATCACTCTTTTCCACACACAAGAATTGCCAGCATTGGTCAAGTTGCATAAAATCATTCAATTTATGAACCATACCCTAAAAATTAATTTAGGGGTTTTCATGAATTTTGAATTAAACATGCATAATTAGGTTATAAATCATGGTAAAAACATTTCATAAACCTTATATTATCGAATTAATAGCCTAAAACCATTATTCAAAGTATTGGGAAAAAACATTATTACCTGTGTTCTTCAGTTACAAACGAGGGAGATGGATCAACATGAAAAAATAACACCTGAGATTAGAAAATTTAGGTTAGAACTGTTTAGTGTAACTTTAATTGCAACAAAAAAAACAAAAACCCTAAATTAGTTACCTAAGCTATTGAAGAAAATAGTGCAAAACCTAACTCGTTTACAGAGAAGGGGTATATCAGGATGTTTGAAGGTGATGATGATGGGTTTGGTGCGATGTTGCCATGAGTCTGTGTTTTTGTTGGTTTACATAGAAATATTGAAATTGTTAAGATAAAGAAAAGAAATTAGTGATGCTGAAAATGAATGCAAAGATGATGAACAGTTTGGGATAAAGGAAGATGAAATCGATGAAGAGAGGGTGATTTTTCAACAGTTAGGGATTGATATTGTTATTAGGGATGAAGGATACACTGGAAGAGTGAAAGTGAATTAATTTTCAGTTGTAAATCGTTTTGTTGTTCTCTGTATTTTGGTGTGGGGAGAGGGTGAAAATAAACGGTTTAGATTTTATGCAATCAACGATCTATATAATTTCAGCTTTATATTAACATTTAAATTTTGATTTTTTCAATTAGCAATGGAAAATCCGTTGCTAAAATCCATTGCTAATATTAAAAAAATAATATATATATATATATATATATAATCTGTTGCAAATCTGTTACTGAATTTAGCAACGAAAGTATCCGTTGCTAAATTCAGATTCTAATAGCCTCTGTTTTTGGTAGTGAAAAGATTGATTCCCTTCCAATATTTTCATTTTCTCATGCCATAACCGAACAAAGAAAAGTCAACCATAACTCTGAAATCTTTAAAACTTTCAAATAAGTAAGGATAAATATACCTTTGCTAGATGCTATAAAACAGGTTTCTTATTATGTAAATTTTTTGAAAGATCTGTGCACTATAAAGAGAAAACTAAATGTGAAAAAGAAAGCCTTTCTAGCCGAACAAGTATGTGCCATTCTTCAGAACAATAATGCTTTGAAATATAAAGACTCTGGTTGTCCTATAATTTTTTGCTTTATTGGAGAACATAAAATTAAAAGAGCCTTACTTGATCTTAGAGCTAGTATGAATTCACTTCCGTATTCAGTATTTTAAAGTCTCAATCTAGGTGATTTAAAACCAACTTTTATAACTCTCTTACTTGCTGATAAATCTGTAAAAGCACCTAGAGGAATAGTTGAAAATGTGTTAGTACAAGTTGATAAATTCATTTATCTTGTGGATTTTATTGTCTTGGACACACAACCTATTGAAGCATGTAATTCATTTCCTGTTATTTTAGGACATTCATTTCTTGCAACTTCTAATGCGTTGATTAATTATAGGAATGGATTGATGAAGCTATCATTTGGAAATATGAATTTGGAGATGAATATTTTCAACATTTGCAAGAAACCTAGAGATGATAATGAATTACAAAAAGTAGGTCATACTGAGGAATTAGTTTGTAATCAACTTAAATCTACTTTATGTAAAAATGAGTTCGATAAATTTGAAGATTTGAAAATGATTTATTCTTAGGAAGAAATCACGGATGAAAAGGGCATCGACAATATTGATATAAATCTTTTGTTGAGAGCGACAATAGATTCAACATCTAGCATCACATCAATCGATGATTACTTTCCTAATGAATCCTTACTTTCTCTTAATCCAATACGTTGGTATGATAAAAATATCAATTTTCTTACTTTAGGAGATTTGCCAGCTCACTATAGTACCCAAGACGAAGGAGAGTTTATAAACGAAGTGAAGAACTTTTAGTTGAATGACCCTAATTTATTCAAATATTATCTTGATCAAATATTTCAAAGATGCATCCCTGACAATGAGGTAAGTAATGTCATTAAACTTTGTCATTCTAAAGCATGTGGGATTCATTTCCGATAAAAAAAAAGATAGCTGCGATAATCTTTCAAAATGAATTTTATTAACCCACCATGTTCAAGGACACGCATGCATTTGCAAAACTTGTAAAAACTATTAAAAAGTTGATACTAATAAAAAAGTTTTGCTTTATAATTCTCGAATCTATTTATTCTTTAGGGAGCCAAGATCAAGTGGAGTAGTCCTTTTATTGAGAAACATGTGTATCCTTATAGGGCCTTTGATATTGGGAATCCAAAAAATGTAATGCTTTTAAGGTAAATGGACATCATTTGAAAGCTTATTTTGATAATTTTCCTAGTGAAAATGAATCCATTGGTTTGAATGATCCTATAGACAACATTGATTATTTTGTTTTTTCTCACATTGTTTTTGTGCTTTTTTGTTTATGACTCTTGGTTTACAAGTCTCTCTCACCCCGGTTAAATGACAGATAATGGTACTTCATTACTCTTAAGTCAGTCATTTCAGTTTTTCATGACAACTAATATTTGTATATATATTTGTTTAATTCCTTGCTCCTTCTCTTTTCCACTTCTCATCTTAAAAAATAGACATCACTCTTAAAAAAATAGAAAGTATTTTCCCACTTTTCCTCAAAATGCAATTACAAAAATTTACCAAGCTAGGTGATTAGTACTTAGAAGTGCATTTTTATCAAGGCTTTATATCATCATTTTGCACTTGAAGTATCAATAACTCCTTTACTAGAACATGTTTTATAACAACAAGTCTAATAATATAAGATACCTTTAATTTATTGTAAATGCTCATTTTAAATGTAGGTATTCTCATAATTCAAAAGATTGATTGATGTGATTAACTGTCGAAAGTGAAAGGACAAAGAAAAGGCTAAGCTTACGAAGGAGATGCCGATTCACTTCAAATTCAAATACTGTTCAATCATCGGATCATATCTAAAGCTATAGATCTTGAATTTCATATTAATTTATATGGTTGGAAAGATAAGAAATAGACCTACAACTTTTATGGGTATGGAAAGACCTAAATTTGACGTTTTTAAATTCAAAGTTGGCCACAAAAGAGAAATCTGAATCTGTCTTGCAATCCAGCCCAAACACTATTTAAAGTTTTACCTATAACTAGAGTTCTAAACATTGAAATGATCTGAAATTTGGAGGGTGGAAGGAAAAGACAATTTCCAACAACTTTCATGCAGAACACGTTTCTAAATTCTGATTGGATCAATGTGAATTCAGCTATCCAAAGTGCTTAAATGATGTTGTCCACTCAGTCCATTAATCAATAGTTAGCCACTACATTAATTATCAATTACCACATGAATAATTCTGAATTTTAGCTTATAAAACGAGGCATTTGTCATTTATTTGGACATCTTGTTTTCCATATCAAGATCATGTTATTGGTTTCTCTCTTTATATTTTTGTAATGTTTAAGTTTTGCTTTCATTAATCTCTTGTTCATGCTTTTCATTTCCTTTACTATACTTAGTTAACTTATATCATGTTTATGTTCTTATATTGTTTCTTTAAGTTTTTCTCCTTCATAATATCTAGCTAAGTTAATTATGTCAAGGTAAAAGGCTTTCACTAATGGTGTTAGGATAATTATAATACAAACTCAATATGGACTTCAATGCTTATATCTTAAACAACTTGCTATTAATATGTCTCATCATTTTTATCTTATTAATTCTTAATACCTTCCTTGTTAAATGGTTAATCTAAATTTGTGTTACATAACACTTAGTACATCAAATACTTGATCTTTCATAGTCTTCGGCCGACAACGCTATTATAAGAGGAACTTGATTTGTTGTCAACATAAGTTAGTGATTAGTACTCAAAAGTGCATTTTTATCATGGTTTTATATCATCATTTTGCACTTGAAGTATCAATAACTCCTTAACTAAAGTATGTTTTATAATAATCTATCTAATGATATAAGATACCTTTAATTTATGGTAAATGTCCATTTTAAATGCAGGCCTATCACATAAATGAAAGGATTGATTGATGACTTTAAGAACTTCAATTGCAAAGGCAAAGAGATGATCAAACTTATAAAAGAGATGTCGGTGCAATCCAAACCAGAATACTGTTCGGTAATGGGGTCATATCTGGAGTTATAGATCTCAGATTTAGTTCTACTTTATATGGATAGAAAGATAAGACATAGGCCTACAACTTTCATATGGAGCCCAAGATCTGAAAAGGCCATTTTCAAGTCCAAATTGTTGTAACAACAAAGAAGCCCGAATTTGTCCTCCAGCCCGAGCACTGTTCAATATTTTGGCCATATCTAAAGTTCTATAGTCGAAATGAGCTGAATGTTTTACATAAGAAAGTTGAGATAATTTTCTAAAATTTCATGTTTTCAAGTGGCTCTAATTTTAACGTCATCAATGACGTTTTGGGCAGACAAGAGAAGATAAAGATTGTCACCAAGTCAAGGGTTGACCACCTACTCATCAATTAGTCATCAAATCAATAGTTCCCAATTTTAGCCTATAAAAGGAGGCATTTGCCATGCATTTAGATATCTTGGTGTCTAGATCAAGATCATGCTCTTGGTTTCTCTCTTTGTATTCTTTATGCTTTGTTTTCATTAATATCAAGTTTATGCCTTTCATTTCCTTTCCTTTCCTTTGTTAACTCTTATCTTATTTATGTTCTTATTTTATTTATCTATTTTTCTTTCTTTCATTATGTCTAGCTAAGTTAATTATGTCAAGGTGAAAAGGTTACACTAATGGTGTAAGAATAAGTATGGTATAAACTTAATATGGACTTTAATGTTTGATACTAACATGTTTTATATTTGTTATCTTGTTCACTCTTTAATACTTTGCTTGTTAAATGATTAATCTTGATTTATGTTGTATAACAATTGGTACAACAAATGCTTGGCACTTTCATAGCCCATAATGTATGGTATAATGGACACCTGAGCTATGAAAGGAACTTGATTTGTTGTTAACATAAGTTATAATCATGAATGCTTGATGAAATTTACAAGTATTAGCATTAATCGAATAAGATGACTAATGTAATCATGTTAACAATCTATAATCTGATTGGAACCTCCTTTATGTGTGGTTTCCAATTGAACAATAAGAGTTTATACTATACTTGTTTGACATACCATTAGTGGAACCTCTAACCTTGACATTTGTTATCATCATTGTTAATCCTTACGTTAATATTTCATCTCAAAGTTCTCATCTTCTTCTTCTTCTTTATTGTTGTTGTTGTTGTTGTTGTTGTTATTATTGCTATTATTGTTGTTATTGTTGTTGTTGTATTATTGTTATTTATAATTTATACAATAACCTCCCTGTGGTTCGACCCTGGTCTTGCCAGGTTATTTATTACTTCGACACTCCTACACTTGGGAGAAGACATCAATCTTTTAATCGTGTCAAGTTTTTGGCTCCGTTGCCGGGGAGGTAAGTTTTGTATAAATTATAATATTTATTTTATTTTCTCTTTTCACTTTTCTTGTATATAACTTTATTTCTTTTTTCTTGTTTCTTCTTCTTTTGCTTTCCCTTTCCATTTATTCTATTCCTACACGTGCATGAGAGTATGGTCATGTACATCAAGTGGTAGACTTTGTAGGGTATCCTCATCATTTTCAAAAAATATGGCTGAAGAAGATAATCAATCACTTCATAATGAGAATAATGAGAATAAACGTGCAAGAACACTTAGAGACCACATGAATGCAACAAGAACAAGTGTACCATCATGCATAGTTTTTCCTCCCGATGCATCTCATTTTAATTTTAAGTCAGACATTATTCAACTTTTACCTTCTTTTCATGGTTTAGAATTGAAAAATCCATACTTGCATTTAAGGGAATTTGAGGAGGTCTGTAACACATATAATAATCTAAATTGTAGCATGAACATCATCAGATTAAAACTTTTTCCTTTTTCATTAAAAGATAAAGCTAAAACATGGCTATAAAATTTGAGACTAGGATCCATTCGTGCTTGGGATGAAATGCAACAAGAGTTTTTAAAGAAGTTTTTCTCATCTCATAAAACAAACTCTTTCAAAAGACAAATCACCACTTTCACTCAAAAACCAGGAGAAACATTTTACCAATGTTGGGATAGGTATCGAGACTTATATAGTACTTACCTTCATCATGGTTTTGAAACATGGAGATTGGTTTCACATTTTTATGAAAGGTTAACACCTAAAGATAGGCAAATGGTTGAATTGATGTGCAATGGAACTTTTAAAGATAAAGACCCTTATGAAGCAATGAAGTACTTAGACTTGTTAGCTGAAAATGCTCAAAATTGGGACACCGCGGGTACTTATGAGGCATCGAGTAAAACTCAACCTCATACATCTAGTGGAGGTATGTACAACCTTAGGGAAGATCATGACCTTCAAGCCAAGTTTGCATCTTTAGCTAGAAAAGTCGAGGCACTAGAATTGAAAAAGAGTGGTCAATTAAAATCTATTGAAAACATTACATGTCAAATATGTGAAACAAATGAACACTCAACCCTGGTTGGAGAAATCATCCAAATTTTAGTTGGAAGAGTAATGCACAGACTTCACAACCACCATTTCAAGCACATCATAATTTCCAAAATTCTCATGGATATGCACCTCCTTATGCTCCACCTCCTAGAAGAAATCTTGAGGAAACATTGCATGCATTCATTGAAAAGCAAGAGA
>SRLM01000440.1:59224-70519 GCA_015708895.1 Populus ilicifolia
ACACCTGAGCTATGAAAGGAACTTGATTTGTTGTTAACATAAGTTATAATCATGAATGCTTGACGAAATTTACAAGTATTAGCATTAATTGAATAAGATGACTAATGTAATCATGTTAACAATCTATAATCTGATTGGAACCTCCTTTATGTGTGGTCTCCAATTGAACAATAAGAGTTTATACTATACTTGTTTGACATACCATTAGTGGAACCTCTAACCTTGACATTTGTTATCATCATTGTTAATCCTTACTTTAATATTTCATCTCAAAGTTCTCATCTTCTTCTTCTTCTTTATTGTTGTTGTTGTTGTTGTTGTTGTTGTTGTTATTATTATTATTGCTATTATTGTTGTTATTGTTGTTATTGTTATAATTGTATTATTGTTATTTATAACTTGTACAATAACCTCCCTGTGGTTCGATCCCGATTTTGTCGGGTTATTTATTACTTTGACACTCCTGCACTTGGAAGAAGAAATCAATCCTTTCATCGTGTCAGTTAGCATCATGAATACTTGATAAAATTTATATGTATTTTGTTATGTAAACAAGATGATTAATATGATCATGTTGATAATTAATAAATAGTTTATACCTTACTTATCTCTAATACTATTAGTGTATCCTCTAACCTTGATATTTGTTTTTATCCTTGTATAATCTGCACATTAATTTTACATCTTAAAGTCTTCTTTAACTCATCCTCACCACCACCATCATTATTGTTGTTGTTGTTCTTCTTCTTCTTACTACTACTACTACTACTACTACTACTATTATTTTTTATAATTTATATAGTTAACTCCTCTATGGTTCGACCCCGGTCTTGCCGTGTTATTTATTACTTTGGCACTCCTACACTTGGGATAAGATATTAACTCTTTGATTGTGTTACTAGGTGTGTAAGATTGAGGTTGTTAATGAACCATGGAATTTCTAAAGAGATTCATTGACTAATTAAAGCAAAGGTTCGATTATCAAGTGAGTATTTCAATTCTTTTATTTCATACATGTCTATGACAGGTAAAAACACTTTTGCAAAGAAATATCATGTAAAATGTCCCAATGAACAAGCTCATGCTTGAAACAGTTTTCAAAGACCCAATTATAACCCATACTCACAAGCATACAACCCTAGTTGGAGAAATCACTCAAATTTTAGTTGAAAGAGTGGTAACAATAATGCACAAACTTCACAGCCACCATTTCAAGCAAATTATAATTTTTAAAAATCTTATGGATATGCATCTCCTTATGCTCCACCTCCTAGAAGAAATCTGGAGGAAATATTAGATGCATTCATTGAAAAGAAGTAGACAATCAACACTCAAAATGCTGAAACCATGGAAAATATAAAAGATGCTCTCGCAAAATTCACATATACTCTCAGTTTTCAAGAGAAAGGTAAGTTTTCATCTCAACCATAGCAAAATCCCAAGGGGCAATACAATGCATATGCAAGTAGTTCCGCAAACCATCACATGAAACAACTCTAAAATGTTTGAAACTTTCAAACAGGTAAGGATCAATATACCTTTATTAGATGCTATTAAATAAGTACCTTCTTATGCTAAATTTTTTAAAGATCTGTGCACTGTGAAGAGAAAACTGAATGTGAAAAAGAAAGTCTTTTTAGCCAAACAAGTGTCATTCTTCAGAACAATCATACTTTGAAATGTAATGACCCTAGTTATCCTATAATTTTATGATTTATTGGAGAACATAGAATTGAAAGAGCTTTACTTGATCTCAGAGCTAGTGTGAATTTCCTTCCATATTCCATTTTTTAAATTCTCAATCTAGGTGAGTTAAAACCAACTTTTGTAACTCTGTTACTTGCTGATAAATCTGTAAAATTGCCTAAAGAAATAGTTGAAGATGTGTTAGTACAAATCAATAAATTCATTTATCATGTGGATTTTATTGTCCTAGTTACACAAACTGTTGAAACATGTACTTTAATTCCTGTTATTTTAGGACGTTCATTTCTTGCAACTTTTAAATCATTGATTAATTGTAGCAATGAATTGATGAAGTTATCATTTGAAAACATGACATTAAAGATGAATATGTTCAACATTTGTAAGCAACCTGAAGATTATAATGATATAGAGGAAATGGATTTTATTGAAAAATTAGTTCATGATTAATTTTAAACTATTTTCAGTGAAATTGAATTTAATAAATTAGAGAATTTGCAAATGATTTATTTTCATGAAGAATCAAAGACAAGTAATTAGAAAACATAAATTAAAGAGTTGCCACCACGATCAATTGAGTCTATAGCTTCATGTTTTCAACCACCAAAACCTAATTTGAAGTCATTGCCATTCAATCTGAAATACTTATTTTTGGGAGAAAATAAAACTTTTATGATAATAATTTCTTTCAAATTTAATGCACATCAAGAAGATAAGTTATTATAAACTCTGAAAATGTACAAAAATGCATTGGGATAGACCATAGCTGACATAAAAGGAATTAGTCCTTTGATTTGCACAAACAAGATTTATTTAGAGGAAAATGCTAAACCCTCTAGAAAAATGCAACGAAGGCTTAATCCTAATATGAAAGAAGTAGTAAGGAATGAAGTCATTAAACTTCTAGATAATGAAATCATTTATCCTATTTCTAATAGCAAATGGGTAAGTCCTACCCAAGTTGTACCCAAGAAGTCTAGAGTCACTATGATAACAAATAAGAAAAATGAGTTAATTCTAATTAGGATTGTTACTGATTAGCGCATATGCATTGACTATAGAAAGCTTAATTCAATGACTAGAAAAGATCATTTCCCCTTACCTTTCATGGATCAAATCCTAGAAAGAGTTGCAGGTCATGAATTGTATCGTTTTGTAAATGGCTATTCAGGTTATAATCAAATTGAAATTGCATTGGAAGATCAAGAGAAGACCACTTTCACATGTCCATTTGGTACTTTTGCATATCGAAGGATACCTTTTGGATTATGTAATGTACCAGCCACGTTTCAAAGATGCATGCTTAACATATTCAGTGATATGTTTGAATGTTTTCTTAAAACTTTTATGGATGATTTTTCTATTTTGGTGATTCATTTGATAACTGTTTGACTAACTTCGAAAAGGTTTTGAGTAGGTGTGAAGAGAAGAATCTTAGGCTGAATTGGAAAAAATATCATTTTATGGTAACAAACGACATTGAACTTGGTCACATTATTTCATCAAAAGGAATTGAGGTTGACAAATCTAAAATCGAGTTAATTGTCAACTTGCCAACACCAAAATCTGTTAAAGATGTGTTAGATCATTCTTAGGACATGCTAATTTTTATATAAGATTCATCAAAGATTTTAGTGTTATATCTAAGCCTTTGTGTAACCTTTTAACAAAGAAAAATGTTTTTTTGATTAGACTAAACAATGTAAAAAAGCCTTTGTTAAACTTAAAAACTTGCTTACTTTTGCTCTTGTCATTCAACCTCCTAATTGGTCATTACCTTTTGAAATAACGTGTGACGCTAATGATTATACTATGGGTGTTGTTTTGGGACAAAGAAAAGATAAGAAACCTTATGTGATTTACTATGCAAGTAAAACTTTAAATAGTACTTAAAAGAATTACACCACTACTAAAAAAAATTTACTTACAGTAGTACTTGCATGTAAAACATTTAGGTCTTATCTTATCGGCTCACCTGTTGTTGTTTTTAGTGACCATGCAACTTTAAAATATCTTCTTTCAAAAAAGAATTCTAAGGCTAGAATGGTACAATGAATTTTGTTACTTCAAAAATTTGATATCATAATCAAAGACAAGAAAGACATCAAAAATGTTCTCGCGGATCATTTATTAAGGTTGATAACAGATTCGAGATTTGACATCACATCAATCAATGATTACTTTCCTGATGAATTCTTATTTTATATCTCTATAATACCTTGGTTTGCTAATATTGTTAATTTTCTTGTTTCAGGACATTTGTCAGCTCATTGGAGTACCCAAGATAAAAGAAAGTTTTTGAATAAAGTGAAGAACTTTTATTGGGATAACCTTTATTTATTCAAATATTATCTTGATCAAATATTTTAAAGATACACTCCCGACAATGAGGCAAGTAGTGTCATTAAATTTTGTCATTCTAAGGCATATGAGGATCATTTCTCTTCAAGAAAGACAACTACAAAAATCTTACAAAGTGGATTTACTAGCCTACCATGTTCAATGACTCACACGCGTTCTGCAAGACTTGTGAAAATTGTCAAAAGTTGGGATCTATTTCAAAACATCACATGATACCTTTAAATCTTATTCTTGTCTTCAAGATCTTGGATTGTTGAGGTATAGATTTCATGGATCCATTTACTTCGTCATTTGGTTTGTACATATTAGTTGTAGTAGATTATGTTTTAAAATGGATAGAGGCAATTCCAAGTTGAAATAATAATCATAAAACAGTGATAAAGTTTTTGAAAGAAAATATTTTAAATATATTTGGAATCCCTTGAGATAAGTGATGGTGGAGCCCATTTTTGCAACAAGTCATTTTAGTCTTTAATGAGGAAATATGGATAAGTAGAACTTGCTAATAGGGAGAGAGATCAAACAGATCTTGGAGAAAAAAGCGAACCTTAATAGGAAAGACTAGTCTTTAAGACTTAATGATACACTTTGGGCTTATCGAATTGCTTATAAAACATCATTAGGTATGTCACCTTATAGACTAGTATATGGAAAACCTTGTCACTTGCCTATGAAACTTGAACATAAAGCATATTGGGTTATTAAAGCATTTAATTCAAATCTTGATAATGCTAGTTAGCTGCGGAAATTACAAATAAATGAGCTTGAGGAAATAAGAAATGATGCATACAAAAATTCAAGAATTCATAAAGCAAGAATCAAAGAGTTTCATGACAAGAAAATACTGAGAAAAACATTCGATGTTGGTTAAAAAGTCTTACTTTATAATTTTCAACTGCATTTATTTACTAGAAAACTAAGATCAAGATGGAGCGGTCCTTTTATTATGAAACATGTGTATCTATATCGGGCCTGTGATATCGAGAATCTAAAGAATGGTAATGTTTTCAAGGTAAATAGACATCATTTGAAAGCTTACTTTGACAACTTTTCAATTGAAAATGACTCTATTGAATAGGGTGATCCTTTATATAAAGATTGATATATTGTTTTTCTCTCTCACATTGATTTTGTGTTTTCCTTTGGTGTGACCTTTGTTTTGCTAGTTTTCTTTCCACCCTGGTCAAATGGCAGATAACGATATTCCATGATTTTAGTCGGTTCTTTCAGTTTTCTATAATAACTAATATTTATGTATATATTTGTTCAATTCTTTGCTCTTTCTCCCTCCTTTACATCTCTCCTCATTTGAAAATGGACACCACTCTTGAAAAATTGAAAAGGTATTTTCCCGCTCTGCCTCAAAATACGATTACAAAAATTTACTATGCTAGATATGCAAGATTGAAATTGTTAATGAACCATGAAATTCCTGAAGATATTTGCTTGTTAATTGAAGCAAAAGTTTGATTATTAGGTGAGTCCTCAAATTCTTTCACTTCATACATGCCTGGAACAGGTAAAAGCACTTTTGTAAAAAAACAACGTGTAAAACGATTGCAAGTCTATCATAGATGTGCTAGATGTACTTGTAATACAAAATGTCATTTAGGAATGGTATCTATAAATTGTGAAGATAAAATACAGTTCATTACGAATAGCCTAGGTAAGGAGTCTTTAGATAATCTTCTACTGACTCTTAAGACGCACCCTAGTAGAGATATGCATCGTGTAATTTATGATTTATGACCACAATTCCATAAAGAACATGCTCGATATAGTCTTGGAAATCTGACTAAAAAAGACTTTGTTTGCTAGTTTTTAAAGAAATTGGATGGGAAGCCTATCCCCGACCCATAGAGTGCATTTAAGCCGTTCTTGGATGTAAAACTAAGGGAAGATGTGAGCCACAATCACAACTACTGTATATACACATATTATCTGTACATACACGTTTTTTTTAAATATAATAATAAAAGAGAGAGACACTATAGCTGGCCTACATATAGGTGATATGATTGCATTTTCACTTTCTCATCTATAAATTCTTTCGTTCATTTTTACTCAACCCACACATTCCACAGATATCAAAGTGTGTAGAAATGACAAGTTCCTCAAGTCATCAAATACAAAATATTTGTGTTTTTGGTGGATCTAGTCCTGGGAAAGAAAAGGAGTTTTTAGAATCAGCAAATCATCTTAGTCAGGTATTAGCTGCAAGAAAGATTCATTTGGTGTATGGAGAAGGTAGCTTTGGGTTAATGGGGTGTGTGTTAATAGTTGTATTTTTAAGAGATAATCACATTTTGGGGGTTGTCCCCAAAGCTATAGCAAATGGTGATATTATTGGAACAACAATTGTAGATGAACTATAGGTCTCCACAATGTTTAGTCAAATGAATACAATGTTTAAACATGTTGATGTCTTCATTGCTTTACGAGGTGGTCTAGGCACATTGGAAGAGATCTTTTATATTTTCTCTTGGGCCCAACTTCACATTCACCATAAACTCATCAGTTTGTTAAATGTTAATGGTTATTATGATAAGTTGTTGTCTTTTTTTTATCATGCTGTGAAATAGGAATTTCTAACATCTACAGCACGACAAATCTTAATCTTTATTACTACTACTGAACAATTGATTGACCAACTACAATCTTTCACTTCTATAATTGATCCCTCCATGAGTTGCATAAATTGGTCAACTAAGGACAACCGTAAAAAGCTTAGATTGGGTTTGAGTCTTCATTTGTGAAACCTTTTGTTTTATTATTTTTTTTTGTTATTTCTCATATTTGTTTAAGTGTATTTCAGGTTTGTCAGTGTTCATTATTTCAGGTGATATCTTCTATATTTTACTTTCTATCTTAAAACATTGAGGACAATATTTTGTTTTGGTTAGGGGAAAGGGGTAGTAGTTGATATTTACTAAAAAAATTTTTTTTACTAGTTTTGTTTTCTATTTGCAAAACCATTGTTACTATGATGGCAGAGTCAAGGAGTTCTTTAATAAAAGTGACTTTTGAGACATCCTACTAAACATTCTTAACAACGTCTATTATAATACTTCTTGAAATATTCAGGTTTACAAACTCTCGCATTATTATTTATTACTTCTGCTCATATACTAATTAAAACAAGTATTTTTAAACCTTTATTTTCACACACACACACTTTAACATATGATTGTGGGTTGCATATTGGATTCTTACATTATTTATATTCTTTTGTTAAAGGTAACAACTAAAGGAAAGGGATAGTGTATAATTTGCAAAAAAAAAACCACAAAGGAAAACAAAAAAAACATAATGATTATAAATGTAATTAAAAAAATAAAATAAATAAAAACATAGACACGTTTGGTTTCGTAGCCTCCCTAACTTGAGTTATTAAGCCCGAAGGGGTGTTTTAACATCTAATACCCTAAAGTCAACTAACTTGTGAGTGATTGGCTCAACACTTTTTACATGAGTTGAGGAGAAAAACTTAAGGGAATCAAACATTGCACTATTTATGTATCAGTTTCTACAACCCGAGTTATTAAGTTCGAAGGAGTGTCTCAACACCTAATGCTCTAAGACCAACTGGTCTAGGAGTCATTAGTTGAAAGCTCATTATATGGGTTACAGATGCATTGTGTTTTAAGTTATATGTATATATAATAATAATAATAATCCCAACCCAAGGATATTAACCTTAAACATTAGAACATAATATTGTTTTCTTCTAATAAAAGCCCCATCATCCATGTTTTTATACATTGAGCACATAAAAGAGAAGTCAGAGTTTTACCTATAACTAGAGTTTTAGAAGGCCAGATAGTGTGAACTTTAATGGGTAAAAGGAAAAGATAATTTCCAACAACTTTCATGAAGAAGACCTCCTTAAATTCTGATAGTAGAAATGACATTTCATTAAGACAAGAGCTTGATGGCTATCCACTATGTCCACCAATAGGACTGCTTAGTATTTCAGATAAACATCAAGCTATAGTGCTCCAAATGCTCTGAAATTTGGTGGGTGGAAGGAAAAGACAATTTCTAACAAGTTTCATAATAACACTTTGCCAAATTTTGATTGCATCACTGTCAATTCATCCAGCCAAAATGGTTTAGTGTTGCTGTCCACCAAGTCCACTAAATCAATAGTTGGCCACTACATCAATTATCAATTACCAAATGAATAGTTCTGAATTTTAGCCTATAAAAGAGGCATTTGCCATTCATTTAGACATCTTGTTTTTCATATCATGATTATGTTCTTACTCTCTCTCTTTTTATATTTTTGTAATGCTTAAGTTTTGCTTTTACTAATCTCTTGTTCATGCTTTTCATTTTCTTTACTATATTTAGTTAACTTATATCATGTTTATGTTCTTATATTATTTATTTAAGTTTTTCTTCTTTATAATGTTTAGCTAATTGAATTATGTCAAGGTGAAAAAGTTTCACTAATGGTGTTAGGATAATATATACTCAACATGGACTTCAATGCTTGTATCCTAAACAACTTGCTATTAACATGTCTTATCATTTTTATCTTATTAATTCTTAATATCTTCCTTGTTAAATGGTTAATCTAGATTTGTGTTGTATAACACTTGGTACATCAAATACTTGATCCTCCATAGTCTTCAACCGACATCGTTATTATGAGAGGAACTTGATTTATTGTCAACATAAGTTAACATCATGAATACTTAATAAAATTTATAAGTATGGTGTTATGTAAATAAGATGATTGATATGATCATGTTGATAATTTATAAAGAGTTTATACTTTACTTAACTCTAATACTATTAGTGTATCCTCTAACCTTGATATTTGTTTTTATCCTTGTATAATCTTCATATTAATTTTACATCTTAAAGTCTTCTTTAACTCATCCTCACCACCACCACCATTGTTGTTGTTGTTGTTGTTCTTCTTCTTCTTCTTCTTATTACTACTACTACTACTACTACTACTACTATTATTTATAATTTATATAGTTAACCTCTCTATGGTTCGACCCCGGTCTTGCAGTGTTATTTATTACTTTGGCACTCCTGCACTTAGGATAAGATATCAACTCTTTGATTATGTTACTAGGTGTGTAAGATTGAGGTTGTTAATGAACCATGGAATTTCTAAAGAGATCCATTGACTAATTGAAGCAAAGGTTCAATTATCAAGTGAGTCTTTCAATTCTTATATTTCATATATGCCTAGGACAGGTAAAAGCACTTTTGCAAAGAAACATTATGTAAAATGACTAAAAGTTTATCATCAATGTGCTAGATGGACTTGTAATGCACAATGTCATCTTTAGGAATGATGTTTGTAAACCGTGAAGATAAAATACAATTCATTAAGGATGGCCTAAGTAAGAGGTCTTTAGATAATCTTCTATTAACTCTTGATACTCATCCTAATAGAGATATGTATCATGCAATTCATGATTTATGGTCCTATTTTCATAAAACAACATGATCGACTTAGTCTTGAGAATCTAACTAACAAAAACCCTATTTGTTAGTTTTTAAGAAAACTAAAAGGGAAGCTTGTCCCAGACCCATCAAAGGCGTTTAAGCTATTCTTGAACATAAAACCAAGAAAAGATATGAGCCACAATTACAACTATGATTTGAGTCTTAGTTTCTAAAAACTTGTGTCTTTTAGTTTTATTAATAATATTTCTATTTTGTTGTTTCTTATATTTGTTTAAGTGTATTTCAGGTTTGTCAAAAGTCGTTGTTTTAGGTAATGTCTTCTACACTCTATTTTTCTACCTTAGAACTTGAGAATAATGTTTCGTTTTGGTTGGGGGAAGAGGATAATAGTTGATAATAATAATAAAAAACTAATTGTGTTTTCTTTTTTCACAAACCATTTGCAAACTATTGTTACTAAGATGGTAGAGTAAGGATGAATTTTATTGACTTTTGGGATGTATCTTGGAAAATATTTTTTAATGGTTATTTGCAATATTCATAATAAGGTCTATCATAATACTTCTTGGAATATTCAGGTTTACAAACTCTTGCATTGTTATCACTTAATTCTGCTCATATACTCATTTAACATGTATTCTTAATCCTTAATTTTCACACACACACTTTAACATATGATTGTGGATTACATATTGAATTATTACATTATTTATGTTCTTTTGTTAAAGGTAACAACTAAGGGAAATGGATAGTATATAATTTGAAAAAAAAGAAAAAAAAAGAAATTAAAAAAATAATGTTAATAAAAATATATATAAGTTTGGTTTTGTAGTCTCCCTAACCTAAGCAATTAAGCTTGAAAGGGTATCTTAACATCTAATACCCTAAAGTCAACTAACTTGGAAGTTATTGGCCTAACGTTTTTTACATGGGTTGAATTAAACATTGCACTATCTATATATCAGTATCTATGACCCAAGTTACTAAACTCATAGAGGTGTCTCAACACCTAATGCCCTAAGACCAACTAGTCTGGGAGTCATTAGGCAAGAGCTCATTACATGGGTTAAAGATGTATTGTGTTTTAAGTTACATGTATATATATTTAGAAAAATAAAAAAAAAAAATCTCAATCCAAGGAAGTTAACCTTAAACATTAGACCAAGAATTTTGTTTTCTTCCAAGTAAAGCTCCATAACTATGTGGTAATATATTGAGCACAAAAGAAAGGTTTATTAATATTATCTTTAAGAGGTAGTGAGAAGATATATAAATTTAATGAGAGTTTGTTTATCTGAATAGATTAATGAAAGTTGAATGATGAATACCTTGATTTGTGAAATTTACAAATTATTTTTCTATTTTAATGTTTTGATTACTAGGGACTAGTAATAAGTTGATTGGGGGGGTGTGATTAGTAATTAAAAGTGCATTTTTATTAAGGTTTTATATGATCATTTTGCACTTGAAGTGTCAATAACTCTTTAACTAAAACATATTTTATAATAACATATCAAATAATATAAGATACTTTTAATTTGTGATAAATGTTCACTTTAAATGCAGGCCTATTGCTTGACCGCTTTTTATGATCGGCTTGTTTTAACTCGCAAGTGCACGAGTGTGCAATGTAGCAATTAACTCGGTAAGATCGAGGTCATATCCACAGAGAGCTAGATCTGGAAATTAAGCTAGGTAACAAAAAAAACAACTCAAGAGAAATTAAATTAACAATAACTTGGTTGGGAATAATTGATGATTTGTTTTCAAAGATGAAAAGGTGTAAATAGATTTTAA
>SRLM01000441.1:0-14815 GCA_015708895.1 Populus ilicifolia
AAAACATCATTAATGACGTCAAAATTAGAGCCACTTGAAAACATAAAAGTTCTAGACAATTGTCTCAGCTTTCTTGTGTAAAACATTTAGCTCATTTCGACTTTTAGAACTCCAGATATGGCGAAAAAACTGAACAGTGCTCCAGATAGATTGTGGCTTCTTTGTTGTTGCAATAATTTGGACTTGAAAATGGCCTTTTTAGATCTTGGGCTCCATATGAAAGTTATAGGCCTATGTCTTACCTTTCCATCCATATAAAGTAGACCAAAATCTGAGATCTATAGCTCCAGATATGACCCAATTACCGAACAGTGTTCTGGTTTGGATTGCACCGACATGTCTTTTCTAAGTTTGATCATCTCTTTGCCTTTGCAATTGATAGGCCTGCATTTAAAATGGACATTTACCACAAATTAAAGGTATCTTATATTATTAGATAGATTATTATAAAACATACTTTAG
This sequence comes from Populus ilicifolia, assembly GCA_015708895.1. NCBI lineage: Eukaryota > Viridiplantae > Streptophyta > Magnoliopsida > Malpighiales > Salicaceae > Populus > Populus ilicifolia. The sequence goes on from SRLM01000441.1 coordinate 463, forward strand.
TTAAGGAGTTATTGATACTTCAAGTGCAAAATAATGATATAAAACCATGATAAAAATGAACTTTTGAGTACTAATCAAACAGCTGCATGTGTTCATGAGTCCAAATGTCACTTGTGGAAGCACTTATATTGAGGATTCTTGAGTCTAAATCGACTCCTTTATCATTGACAATTTATGAGTCAATTATATGTCTTTGTGCACTTATAAATCCACGTGTCATTAGTGAAAGTGGTTTTGTTGATGATTTCTAAGTTGATAGTGTTTTAGCACTCATTGAGTATTCCTAACTCAACAAGGGTTATGCATGCTCAAGTGTAATATATATATATATATATATATATATATATTCTTGAATTTGCAGCGACATAGTTTTTGCTACTAATTCAAACAAAGTTTTTCCTGTCAATTTATGAATTGGAGTAACATAGTTTTTTTAAAATAAATTAACTTAAAGAGTTGGGTAGGAGGGTAAAACCAGTTTTGGATAGACCAAAACAAAGATAAGAACACATCTAAACCAACCCTAAACAACCCACCTCATTTAACAGAGAGTATAAATATAAGGAGGAGAGAAAGGGTGAGCCTTCCTCTTCCCAAAGTGGTCTCCAACAGTTGCATGTCGTTCTTCCCTTCTTTTTTTCTAACAGAAACCTAAACCAAACTAGTAGAGAGTGCCTTGTGAACATGTAAAGGAGAGATGACTCCTTAAGAGAAGATTCGACAGTTGCCTAAAGGGAAAGGGAAAGGGGGTCAAAAAACATGATAGGAATAAGAAGGAGGAGAACCAGTAGGAGAGGAGAAAGAATATTGTCTAACCTTCCTTAAATTTAACGAGATTCGAAAGGTATGGGTCATGAAACTCTTTTCCTTTTCTTCTTAAGACCCAAAACCAAAAATGAAGAAGAAGATCTTAAGAAAATTGACCTAAGATCTAAGCTCATTGTGAAGGAAACTGAAATTAATCAAGTAGAAAAGGAAACAGAAATGAAATGAGACCAATTCCTACAACATCTAACAAAGAAAAATGAATAAAATGGAAATAACAAATTATGATAGAGGGTTGTCCTTAACTATGGAGTTGGCCAGCATGCATGTGTGTGTTCTGCTGGAATTTATTAGAGGATTATGTGTTGGAATTGATGGTTTCAATATGTATGTCTTGCTGTAAATTGTTGAAAGAGTATAAGCTGAAATTGATGGTTTCAATATGTGTTTGTGTTCTGTTAGAACTTAGTGACAGTTGATATGTTAGGATTGTTATAGCATGTGTCGTGTATGTCATGCTAAAATGGGTGTTATGCAACGAATTTGTGATTTGTTGCTGAAATTGTGTCAGCTATAGTGAATTAACATTAGCTTCCGAAACTGAGTTGTCTATAGCAAATTAGCATTCACTGCAGAATTATGTGTTCTGCAATAAAATTATGATTCATTATCGAAAATGTGTTGTCTGCAGCGAATTAACATTCTTTGCCATATTGGGTGTTCTGCGGCGAAATTGTGCTTCATTACCAAAACTGTAGAGGCCATAGTGAATTAACATGTATTGCTGAAACTAAGTTATTTTCCACAAATTAGCATTTGTTATCGAATTGTGTGTTCTGCAAAGAAATTGTGTTTCATTATCGAAACTGTGTCGGCTATAGCGAATTAACATTCGCTACTGAATTGGGTGTTCTACAGCGAAATTGTGATTTGCTGTTGACACCGTATCGGCTACAACAAATTAACATTTGCTGTCAAAACTGAGTTGTCTGCAGCGAATTAACATTCCTTATCGAATTGTGTGTTCTGTAGTGAAATTGTGATTCGTTGCCAAAAATGTCTCATGTATAGCAAATTAACATTTGTTGTCGAATTAGGTGTTATGTGCTGAAATTGTTCTTCGTAGCTGAAACTGAGTTATCTGCTATAAATTAACATTCAATGCTGAATTGTGTGTTCAGTAGCTAAATTGTGATTCACTACTGAAAAGGTGTGGTCCACAGCAAATTAACATTCGCTGCCAAATGTGTGCTCTATAGTGAAATTGTGCTTCACTCCTAAAACTGAGTCAGCTGCAGCAAATTGGCATTCGCTCCTGAATAGCATGTTCTGTAGCAAATTTGTGATTTGCTGCCAAAACTGTGTTGGCTACAGCAAACCAATTTTCGCTGCCAATTTCTACAATAAGCCTCTTAGTTGAAATGACTTAAATGCTAGTAAGAATTTCATGGTATGATGATGTAAAATATGGAATACTTGAATGTGAACATATGAACTCTTGAAATAAGTGTGGTGATAAATGCAATTCAAAGATACACATTTACTGATTTGTGACTATTGATATCTTAGGTGGTGTAGTCGGGATTGGACCATTGTCAGGACAAGAATAACGTGCAGGTGGAGCAGGTAGGTGACTTTCACCTTCCTTTTTCATACATTAAATAATGAAATACTTTATCATGAATATTACCATGTTGTGTAAACACCTAAAAGAAATATATATATATATATATATATATATATATAAAGAAAGAGAGAGGCAGAGAGAATTGATGGCTCTACCATCAATTTCCTGAATTGGCAGCAACATAGTTATTTTTAAATTATCTTAAGGAGTTGGAGGGAGGGGTAAAAACGGTTTTGGATAGACCAAAACAAGGATAAGAACACATCTAAACCGACCCCAAACACCCCCACCTCATTTAATAGGGAATGTAAATATAAGGAGGAGAGAGAAGGTGACCATTGCTCTTCCTAAAGTTGTCTACTATAGTTGTATGTCCAGCTGCATGTTGCTCTTTCGTTTCTCCTTCCCAATAAAAACCTATACCAAACTAGTAGAGAGTGCCTTGTGAATGTGTGAGGGAAAGAGAGGAGACCTTGAGAGAAGATCGGACAACTACCTAGAGGGAAAGGAAAAGGGGACCAGAAAACATGAGACGAAGAAGGAGGAGAACCAGCGGGAGTGGAGAAAAAATACTATCAAACTTTCCTCAAACTTAGCTAGATTCAAAAGGTATAGGTCATGAAACTGAAATTTACTAAGAGGACAAGGAAACAGAAATGAAATAAGGCCAATTTCAAAACATCTAACAATGAAAAATGAATAATTATAGGGTTGGTCGGCATGCATGTGTGTGTTCTGCTTGGATTTGTTGAAGGATTATGTGCTGAAATTGATAGTTTCAATGTGTGTTCTATGAAATTATTGAAAGATATATGTTGTAATTGTTCAATGTATGTCTTCTGTTGGGATTTGTTGAAGTATTATGTGCTGAAATTGATGGTTTTAATATGTGTGTTCTGCTAGGATTTGTTAAAGGATTATGTGCTGAAATTGATGGTTTCAACTAGTATGTTAGGGTTGTTACATCATATCATATACGGTGTGGGGTGACACGACAAAAAGATTGATGTCTTCTCCCAAGTGCAGGAGTGTCGAAGTAATAAATAACCTAGCAAGACCGGGGTTGAATCACATGGAGGTTATTGTACAAATTATAAATAACAACAATAAAACAATAACAATAACAACAATAATAGTAATAACAACAACAACAACAACAATAATAATAATAATAATAATAATAATACTAGTAGTAGTAGTAGTAACAACAACAATAAAGAAGAAGAAGAAGATGAGAACTTTAAGATGAAATATTAATGTAAGGATTAAGCAGTGATAATAACAAATGTCAAGGTTAGAGGTTCCACTAATGGTATGTTAAACAAGTATAGTATAAACTCTTATTGTTCAATTGGAAATCACACATAAAGGAGGTTCCAATCAGATTATAGATTGTTAACATGATTACATTAGTCATCTTATTCAATTAATGCTAATACTTGTAAATTTCATCAAGCATTCATGATTATAACTTATGTTAACAACAAATCAAGTTCCTTTCATAGCTCAGGTGTCGGTTATACCATACAGTATGGGCTATGAAAGTGCCAAGCACTTGTTGTACCAATTGTTATACAATATAAATCAAGATTAAAGAGTGAACAAGATAACAAATATAAAACATGTTAGTATCAAACATTAAAGTCCATATTAAGTTTATACCATACTTATTCTTACACCATTAGTGTAACTCTTTCACCTTGACATAATTAACTTAGCTAGACATAATGGAAGAAAGAAAAATGGATAAACAAAATAAGAACATAAATAAGATAAGAGTTAACAAAGCAAAGGAAAGGAAATGAAAGGCATAAACTTGATATTAATTAAAACAAGCATAAACATTACAAAGAATACAAAGAGAGAAACTAAGTGCATGATCTTGATCTGGACGCCAAGATGCCTAAAATGCATGGCAAATGCCTCCTTTTATAGGCTAAAATTGGGAACTATTGATTTGATGACTAATTGATGAGTAGATGACCAACCCTTGACTTGGTGACAATCCTTATCTTCTCTTGTCTGCCCAAAATGTTGTTGATGACGTCAAAATTAGAGCCACTTAAAAACATGAAAATTCTAGAAAATTATCTCAGCTTTCTTGCGTAAAAAAATTCAGCTCATTTTGACTTCTAGAGCTCCAGATATGGCCAATATACTGAACAGTGATCGGGCTGGAGGATAGATTCGGGCTTCTTTGTTGTTGCAATAATTTGGACTTGAAAATGGCCTTTTTAGATCATGGGCTCCATATGAAAGTTGTAGGCCTATGTCTTACCTTTCCATCCATATAAAGTACACCTAAATCTGAGATTTATAGCTCCAGATATGACCCAATTACCAAATAGTGTTCCGGTTTGGATTGCATCGACATCTCTTTCTAAGGTTGATCATCTCTTTGGCTTTGCAATTGAAGTTCTTAAAGTCATCAATCAATCCTTTCATTTATGTGATAGGCTTACATTTAAAATGGACATTTACCATAAATTAAAGGTATCTTATATTATTAGATAGATTATTATAAAACATACTTTAGTTAAGGAGTTATTAATACTTCAAGTGCAAAATGATGATATAAAACCATGATAAAAATCCACTTTTGAGTACTAATGATGGGACATGACAAAATGTGTGTTCTATAATGAAAATTACGATTCGGTGCTGAAACTGTGTTGCCTGCAGCAAATTAGCATTTGCTACCAAAACTGAATCTTCTGCGACGAATCAGCATTCGCTGTCGAATTGTGTGTTCTGTAGCGAAATTGTGATTCATTGTCGAAATTATATCGGCTATAAGGAATTAGCATTTGTTGCTGAAATTGAGTTGTCCATAAAGAATTTGTGATTCACAATCAAAACTGAGTCTTCTAGAGTGAATCAGCATTCGCTGCCAAATTGGGTGTTTTGTAGTGAAATTACGATATGCTGCTGAATTTGTGTCAGCTGTAGCAGATTAGCATTATATGCTGAAATTGAGTTGTCCATAGCGAAGTTGTGATTCGTTGTCGAAACTCAGTCTTCTGTAGTGAATCAGCATTTACTGCCGAATTGTGTGTTCTACAGCAAAATTGTGATATGCTACCAAAACTGTATCGGCTATAACGAATTAGCACTCACTACAAAGACTAAGTCTTTTGTAGTGAATCAGCATTCGCCGCTGAATTGTGTGTTCTATCGTGAAATGACGATTCACTATCGAAATTGAGTCCTCAGTAGCGAATTGTGTGTTCTGTAGCAAAATTGTGATTCACTACTAAAACTGTGTCAACTGCAGCAAATTAGCATTTGCTGTCAAAACTGAGTCTTCTGCAGCCAATCAGCATTCACTGCTAAAACTATGTTGGCTGCAGCGAATTAGCATTCACTACCAAATTATGTGTTCTATAGCAAAATTATGATTCGTTGTCAAAACTGTGTTTTTTTTTGGTAATTTGACATATGTATTAAAAGAAAAGGGTACAAAGAGTATAAGGGGCATACCCCAGATTTACAATGAGAACAGAAATGTAAAACAACAGATGGCTACAGGCTAGCCACCAAACAAAAACTCAGACCTAACTAAATTCGTTAGGGAAACTAATACGACCAGCTAAATATCAAATGACGAATCTAAACTGTGTTGGTTACAACAAATTAGCATTCACTACCGAAACTGAGTCTTCTGCAGTAAATCATCATTCACTACCAAATTGTGTGTTATACAATGAAATTGCAATTCACTTCCAAAACTAAGTTGTCCATAGTGAATTTATGATTTGCTGTTGAAATTGAGTCTTTTGTAGCGAATTGGCATTCGCTACTAAATTGTGTATTTTGTAGTGAAATTTTGATTCGCTGTCGAAACTGTGTCGACTGTAACAAATTAGCAATCACTGCTGAATTGTATGTTTTATAGCAAATTTTTGATTCACTCCTGAAATAGAGTCTTCTGTAATGAATTAGCATTTGCTGCTAAATTGTGTATTCTGCAGTGAATTTGGGATTCACTTGTGAAACTGAGTCTTTTGTAGCGAATTAACATGTGCTACTGAATTGTGTGTTTTGTAGCAAAATTATGATTCATTGTCGAAACTGTTTCGGCTGCAGCAAATTAGCATTTGTTGTTGAATTTCATGTTCTATGACAAATTTATGATTCGCTACCGAAATTGAGTTGGCTATAGTGAAATTATGATTCACTGTCGAAACTGGGTTGATTACTATAATTTAGCATTTGTTGCTGAAATTGTGACGCCAATAGCGAAACAGTTTTCGTTGTTGAATTGGCTGCTAGCAGTGAACCAGTTCTTGCTATCAAATTGGGTAGCCTACAGTGAACTAGTTCTCGCTGCTGATTTCTACCATAAGCCTTCTAGGTAAAAATGACTTAAATGCTAGTGACATGACTAAAATATTGATATTTTCTCCCAAGTGTAGGAGTGTCGAAGTAATAAATAACCCGTCAAGATAGGGGTCAAATCACAGGGAGGCTAATTATACAAATTATAAACAACAACAATAGTAATAACAATAATATTAGTAGTAGTAGTAGTAATAATACTAATAATAATAATAATAGTAGTAGTACTAATAGTAGTAGTAGTAATAATAATAATAATAATAATAATAGGAGGAGCAGCAGCAGCAGCAGTAGTAGTAAAGAAAAAGAAGGAGAAGAGGAAGACGATGATGAGAACTTTGAGATGGAATATTAATTTAAGGATTAAACACGGATAACAATAAATGTTAAGGTTAGAGGATCCATTAATGGTATGTCAAACAAGTATAGTATAAAATCTTATTATTCAAGTGGAAACCACACACAAAGGAGGTTCCAATCAAATTATATATTGTTAACATGATTACATTAGTCATCTTATTCGATTAATGCTAATACTTGTAAATCTCATCAGACATTCATGATTATAACTTATGTTAACAACAAATCAAGTTCATTTGATAAAAATATACTTTTATGTACTTATCAGCTAGCAACAATTTTATTGTATGATGATGTAAAACATGGAATACTTGAATGCGAAAATATGAACTTTTGAAATAAGTGTGGTGACGAATGTGATTCAAAAATATAAATGTACTCATTTGTGATGATTGATGTCTTAAGTGGTGCGGTCAGGATTGGACCATCGTCACGACAAGAACAACCTATTGGTGGAGTAGCTAGGTGACTTCCACCTTCCTTTTTCATACATAAAATAATGAGATACTTTATCATAAATGTTACCATATTGGGTTAGAATAGATATCATATTGTCAAATGTTTAAATGTTGTCAAATGGTTGATTAGCTTTGGCAAATGGCATCCAAATGGATTACCGAGATAAACGATTGATTAGCTTCTGCTAATGGTATCCAAAGGGATGATCGGGACAAATGACTGATTAGCCTCAGCTAATGGCATTCGAAGGGATGACTAGGACAAACGACTTATTAGTCTCGACTAATGGCATTTAAAGGGATGACCAGGACAAATGATTTATTAGTTTTAGCTAAAGGCATTCGAAGTAGATGATTGGGGTCAGTGAACGGTTAACCTCAACAAATAATGCCTTAGGAGGATAACCGTGTATAAGATTATGGTTGATTGCAAGAATTGATGTATCTATATGTACTACAAGTTGGGTATACCAAGTACATGAGGAAACTATAAAATATCATGCATCAAACTTAGGATAATGTTAATGCTTTATTAATCTTCCAGACCATTTAATTATCATTATTATTACTAGCAATTGCATTCTCTTAAATGTTTTGTATTGCAACAGGGATGTCACATCAACTAGATGCCTAACAAACCCAATACATGGGAACCTACTTTTGCAAGAAATCATGTAGTTGCATCTTAAATCATGATGTATTTTATATGAATCAATGTATTAAACGTACAATGTTTATTGGATCCTTTTGTTTAAATTCGTGATGACTATAAGTAGGATAGGAATGCAAACTCATGTCTATGTATGTATATTATAATGTGAACTTCTAATCATGCAAACATAATATTATGTGTTTATGTAAGATTCATTTTTAAATGAAATGTTCAATGTTGTTGATGTATGGATTGCATCTTGATGATGTGAGGAAATAGGTTCACCAATTACTAACACAATGTGTCTTAGTAAAAAAAAAATTTGTTGTTGTTTAAGGCTTGAAAAGTCAGGTTGTTACATATTGCACTAGAACGGATATTAGAGTGTCAAATGCTAAAATATTGATAAATGAATGATTAGCCTCGACTAATGGCATCCAAATAGATGATTGAAATAAATGAATCATTAGCTTTAGCTAATGGCATTCAAATGGATAACTGGGATGAACGATTGATTAGCCTCGGCTAATGACATCCTAATGGATGACTGAAAAAATTGAACAATTAGCTTCAGCTAATGGCATCCAAATAAATTATCAGGATGAACGATTGATTAGTCTTGGCTAATGGCATCCAAATGGATGACCGGAACAAATGAACGATTAACATTGAGCTAATGGCATCCAAATGGATGACCAAGATAAATGAATGATTAGCCTCGGCTAATGGCATCTGAATGGATGAACGGGATAAATAATTGATTAGCCTCGACTAAAGGCATCCGATTAGATGACTAAGACAAATGATTGATTGGCTTGAGCTAAAGACATTTAATTGGATAACTAGGACAAATGATCACTTAGCTTCTACTAAAGACATCTGATTGGATGACTAGGATAACGATTGATTAACTTTGGTTTATGGCATTTGAAGTGGATGACCGGGGTTAGTGAATGGTTAGCCTCAGCAAATGATACCTTAATAGGATAGCCGAGTTTAAGATTCTGGTTGATTGCAAGAATTGGTGAATCTATATGTAGTACAAGTTGTTTATACTAAGTACATGAAGAAACTATAAATGTCATGCTTCAAATATGGGATGATATTAATGCTTCATTTAACTGCCAAATCGTTTAATTATCATTATTGTTATTATTAAGTAATTTTATTTTCTTAAATGTTTTGTACTACAACAGAGATGTCACATCAATGAGATTTCTAGGAAACGCAATACATGGGAACCTAATTTTGCAAGGAATCATGTAGTTGCATTCTAAATTACGATGTATTTTATGTGAATCAATATATTAAATGTATAACTTTTATTAGATCTTTTCTTTTATCAAATGTAAGAATTATATAGATAAAAATAGCAAGACAGGCTTGTAGAAAAGGCTGGAAACCAGCAGTACATTACATACATTAGCAAAAGGAACAAACTCCTTTGAGCAAACCCTAGGAGGCTGGAAACTAGCAATACATTACAAACATTAGCAAGGGGAATAGACTCCCTTGAACAAACCTAGCAGTACATTGCATACATACATCAGTCTAACCTAACAAAACAAGAGGCATCTACTTAGAACCCTAAAAATTAGCTGCATCAGAGATGTGGATCACTATCTAACCCAACAGATGGGCAACAAGCCAACATGATCTGTTCCAACCCAATAGAAAGGTCGCATGCCAACATGACCAGCCAAAAATGCATTTACTAGCTCATTATCAATATACCAAAACTACAACTGATAGCAAGTATATCTGCTACAATTCCAAAAGGCACCCAGCCAGCAACTAGCAACACAAGACTAAGGAGAAACTCTCTCTAGAGAACCAACAAGCCAACCAGCAAGCCATAGCTAGCAAACATCAAGCAAAATATCTAGCAAAAAGATCAGCAATCCAAGCAAGGAGAAAGCCAAGCAACCAAACTATAAGTGAGCAGTAGAATAGCTAGGAAAACCCCAACAGCAAAACTAAAGGCCACCAATCCACTAACTAGAAGAAATAGAATAGCTATAGGCAAGGAATACTACAACAAAACAAGAACCAAGCTAACAAAGGTAGCAACATAGAGACAAAGCCAACAAAGCAAAAGCAAAAGCAAACAGAAACCCAAAACAGGTATAAGGAACAGGTTCCTTAGTCAAAACCAAGGAACATCAGGAAAAGGATGAGGAAGCAGAGGCTATGTTGCCTAGAGCCTTAATTGAAGAGGAGTTGTTGGAAGGACGACTAATCTTCCATAGAGGCTTCCTTGATCGGCTAGAAGTGGCAGCAACTTTACTCCTTGTCATTTATTAGATCTTTTTGTTTAAATTAGTAATGGCTATTAGTAGGATATGAATGCAAACTCATGTCTATATATATATATATGTATATGTATATATATATATATAATGTGAACTCCTAAGCATGCAAATATAATATTATGTGTTTATGTAAGATTCACTTTTAAATGGAATGTTGATTGTATCGATTGTATCTTAATGACGTGAGGTGACACAATGAAAAGATTAATGTTTTTTCTCAAATGCAAGAGTGTCAAAGTAATAAATAACCCGGCAAGATCGGGGTCGAACCACAGAAAGGTTAATTGTACAAATTATAAATAACAATAATACAACATCAATAACAATAACAATAATAAGAACAATAACAACAATAATAATAGTAGTAGTAGTAGTAATAATAGTAGTAGTAGTAGAAGAAGTAGTAGTAGTAACAATAATAATAATAATAATAATAATAATAATAATAAAGAAAAAGAAGGATAAGGAGAAAAAGATGATGAGAACTTTGAGATGAAATATTAATGTAAGGATTAAACAATGATAATAACAAATGTCAAGGTTAGAGTTTCCACTACTAGTATGTCAAACAAGTATAGTATAAACTCTTATTACTCAATTGGAAACCACACATAAAGGAGGTTCCAATCTGATATAGATTGTTAACATGATTATATTAGTCATCTTATTCGATTAATGCTAATACTTGTAAATCTTATCAAGCATTCATGATTATAACTTATGTTAACAACAAATCAAGTTCCTTTCATAGCTAAGGTGTCGGTTATACCATACAGTATGGGCTATGAAAGTGCCAAGCATTTGTTGTACCAAGTGTTATACAACATAAATCAAGATTACTTATTTAACAAGCAAAGTATTAAAGAGTGAAAAAGATAACAAGTACAAAACCTGTTATCTATTCTAACCCAATATGGTAACATTCATGTTAAAGTATTGCATTATTTAACGTATGAAAAAGGAAAGTGGAAGTCACTTACCTGCTCCACCTATGGTTTGTTCTTGTCTTGACGATGGTCTGATCCCGACCGCACCACCTAAGACAACAATGGTTACAAATCAATATAATTGTATTTTTGAATCACATTTGTCACCACACTTATTTCAAAAGTTCATATATTCACATTCAAGTGTTGTACATTTTACACCATTATACCATGAAATTGTTACTAGCATTTAAGTCATTTTTTGCCTAGGAGGTTTACTGTAGAAATCGGTAGCGAGAACTGGTTCGCTATAGGTTGCCAAATTCGACAGCGACAACTATTTCGTTGCCGGCAGCCAGTTCGGCAGCAAAACTATTTCACTATTGGTGTCACTGTTCTGACAGTAGATGCTAACTCATAAGGGACAACTCAGTTTTTGCTAACGAATCAAAATTTCATTGCAACCAACTCAACTTCGGTGGTGAATCATAAATTCATTGTAGAACATGAAACTCGATAGGGAATGTTAATTTGCTTAGACAACTCAACTTCAGTAGTGATTCACTACAGCCGACACAGTTTCGGCAGCGAATTATAATTTTGCTGTGGAGCATAAAATTCAGCAGCCAAAATATTTTTGGTAGCGAATGCTAATTCACTGCAGAAAACACAATTCAGCAGCGAATTCTAATTAACTACAGAAGACTCAATTTCAACAAGGAATACTTATTCATTGCCGCCAACACAGTTTCGGCAGCGAATGCTAATTCGTTGCCAAAGACTCGGTGAATTCTAATTTACTGTAGAAGACTCCATTTCAACAATGAATATTAATCCGCTATGGCCGATACAGTTTCAGCAGTGAATCGAAATTCGCTGCTTAACACACAATTCTGCAGCGATTGTTGATTCACTACAGAAGACTCGGTTTTAGCAGCAAATGCTAATTCACTACAACCGAGACATTTTTGACAGCAAATTGAAATTTCACTGCAAAAGATTCAATTTTGACAGCGAATACAAATTCCCTGTGGTTGATACAGTTTTGGCAGCGAAGTGAAATTTTACTGCAGAACACACACATTGAAAACCATCAATTACAACATATATCTTTCAATCATTCCAGCATAATACACTCATTGAAACTATCCATTCTAGCACATAATCCTTCAACCAATCCTGGCAAAACACACACATTGCATGCCGACCAACCATATAGTTAAAGCCAGCCCCCTACTATGATTTGTTGCTTCTATTTTATTCATTTTTTTTGTTAGATGTTCTGAAATTGGCCTCATTTCATTTCTGTTTTCTTTGTCCTCTTAGTGAATTTTTGTTTTCTTTACAGCTAGCTTTGGTCTTTGGTCAATGTTTTTAGGGTTTTTCTTCTTTATTTCCGATTCTAGATCTTAAGGAGAAGAGGAAGGAAGTTTGATGACCCATACCTTACAAATCTAGCTAGGTTTGAGGAAGGTTTGATAGTGTTCTTCCTCCTCTCCCGCTGGTTTTCTTCCTTCTTCTTCTTCTCATATTGGTTCCCTTCTCCTTTCTCTCTAGGTGGCTATCCAATCTTCTCTCAAGGACTCCTTTCTCTCCGTCACACATTCACAAGGCTTAGGTTTCTGTTGGGGAGGAGAAAGGGAGAGTAACATGCAGCCAGACATACAGCTGCAACAACTTTGAGAAAACCTAATGTTACCTCCTCTCTCCTCCTTATAGTTATACTCCCCATTAAATGAGGTGGGTGTTTGAGGGCTAGTTTAGATGTGTTCTTATCCTTATTTTGGTTTATTTTTTAAGACAAAAACTACATTGCTGTCGATCCAAAAATCGGTAGCGAGAACTACTTCGCTGCCAATCGAGAAATCAGCAGCGAAAACTACATCGCTACCGATGCAGAAATCGGCAGCGGAAATTGTTTCATTGCAGAAGTAAAAAACAACAGCGGAAACTACGTTGCTATTGATTTCTACATCAACAACGAAAACTGCGTCGCCCAGATGCAAAAATCAGCAGCGGAAACTGCATCGCTGCCAATCTAGAAATTAGCAGTGGAAACTAAGTCATCCATTTTGTCTATATATAAATAGATAGATAGATAGATAGATATAGATATATTTTTCTTTTGGGTGTTTACAATTATTCTACACTTGAAGTATCAATAACTCATTAACTAAAGCATATTTTATAACAATATATCTAATAATATAAGATACCTTTAATTTATGGTAAATGTTCATTTAAATATGATTAGTACTTAAAAGTGCATTTTTATCATGGTTTTATATCATCATTTTACACTTGAAGTATCAATAACTCCTTAACTAAAGCACGTTTTATAATAATCTATCTAATAATATAAGATACCTTTAATTTGTGGTAAATATCCATTTTAAATGCAGGTCAATCACATAAATGAAAGGATTGATTGATGACTTTAAGAACTTCAATTGTAAAGGCAAAAAGATGATCAAACTTAGAAAAAAGACATGTCGGTGCAATCCAAACCGGAACACTGTTAGGTAATCGGGTCATATCTGGAGCTATAGATCTCAGATTTAGGTCTACTTTATATGGATGGAAAGGTAAGACATAGGCCTACACTGTCATATGAGCCCAAGATCTAAAAAGGCCATTTTCAAGTCCAAATTATTGCAACAACAAAGAAGCCCGAATATGTCCTCCAACCCGAGCACTATTCAGTATTTTGGCCATATCTGGCGTTCTAGAAGTCGAAATCAGCTGTATTTTTTACACATGAAAGCTGAGACAATTGCCTAGAACTTTCATGTTTTCAAGTGGCTCTAATTTTGACGTCATCAATGACGTTTTGGGCAGACAAGAGAAGATAAGGATTGTCACCAAGTCAAGGGTTAGCAATCTACTCATCAATTAGTCATCAAATCAATAGTTCC
>SRLM01000441.1:25307-229067 GCA_015708895.1 Populus ilicifolia
TTTGGATTGCACCGACATCTCTTTTCTAAGTTTGATCATCTCTTTGCCTTTGCAATTGAAGTTCTTAAAGTCATCAATCAATCCTTTTATTTATGTGATAGGCCTGCATTTAAAATGGACATTTACCACAAATTAAAGGTATCTTATATTATTAGATAGATTATTATAAAACGTACTTTAGTTAAGGAGTTATTGATATTTTAAGTGCAAAATGATGATATAAAACCATGATAAAAATACACTTTTGAGTACTAATCAATGTGTTGCCTGCGCTCTATAAATTCAGGCATCACTTGTTGAAGCACTTTCATTGAGGATTTATGAGTCTATAGCGACTCAGTTTTTGCTGATAATTCAGAGTAAACATGGTTTTTGGGCATTGACACTTCCACGCGCCCCTTGTTGAAGTGGTTTCGCTGAAACTTTATAAGCCGGACACGACTCACCCCTCATTCCACAAACATCATCTGTGGAATCACTTTTGTTAAGGAATTCTAAGTCTACAACGATCCTTTTTTTTTGATAATTTGTGAGTCAACAAGGTCTTTGTGTGTTAATGAATCCATGCATCACCAGTGAAAGTGGTTTCGTTTATGAAAATTGAGTCCATAGTGACTAAGACCTCATTGACTATTTTTTGACTTAAAAGGGTCTACATGTGCTCATTAAATCCAAATATCACCTATGAAAGTACTTTCATTAAGGATTTTTGAGTGACACGACAAAAAGATTAATGTCTTCTTCCAAGTGCAGGAATGTCGAAGTAATAAATAACCAGCCAAGATCGGGGTCAAACCATAGGGAGGATAATTGTATAAATTATAGATGACAACAACAACAACAACAACAATAATAATAATAAAGAAGAGGGAGAAGAAGAAGAAGATGATGAAAACCTTGAGATGGAATATTAATGTAAGGATTAAACAATGATAATAACAAATGTCAAGGTTAGAGGATTCACTAATGGTATGTCAAACAAGTACAGTATAAATTCTTATTATTCAATTAGAAACCACACACAAAGGAGGTTCCAATCAGATTATAGATTGTTAACATGATTACATTAGTCATCTAATTCAATTAATGCTAATACTTGTAAATTTTGTCAAGCATTCATGATTCTAACTTATGTTAATAACAAATCAAGTTCCTTTGATATCTCAGGTATCGGTTATACCATATAGTATGGGCTATGAAAGCACCAAGCATTTATTATACCAAGTGTTATACAACATAAATCAAGATTAATCATTTAACAAGCAAAGTATTAAAGAGTGAACAAGATAACAAATATAAAACATGTTAGTATCAAACATTAAAGTCCATATTAAGTTTATACTATACTTATTCTTACACCATTAGTGTAACCTTTTCACCTTGACATAATAAACTTAGCTATACATAATGAAAGAAAGAAAAATAGATAAATAAAATAAGAACATAAATAAGATAAAAGTTGACTAAGTAAAGGAAAGGAAATGAAAGGCATAAACTTGATATTAATGAAAACAAAACATAAACATTACAAAAAAAATATAACGAGAAAAAGCAAGAGCATGATCTTGATCTAGACACCAAGATGCCTAAATGCATGCAAATGCCTCCTTTTATAGGTGAAAATTAGGAACTATTGATTTGATGACTAATTGATGAGTAGGTGGTCAACTCTTGACTTGATGACAATCCTTATCTTCTCTTGTCTACCCAAAACGTCATTGATAACGTCAAAATTGGAACCACTTGAAAACATAAAAAGTTGTAGTAAATTGTCTCATCTTTCATGTGTAAACAATTCAGCTCATTTGGATTTCTGGAACTCTAGATATGGATAAAATACTGAACAGTGCTTGGGCTGGAGGACAGACTGAGGCTTCTTTGTTGTTACAACAATTTGGACTTGAAAATGGCCTTTTAAGATCTTGGGCTCCATATAAAAGTTGTAGGCCTATGTCTTACATTTCCATCCATATAAAGTAGACCTAAATCCAAGATCTATAGCTCTAGATATGACCCAATTACTGAACAATGTTCCGGTTTGGATTGCACCGACATTTCTTTTCTAAGTTTGGCCATCTCTTTATGCTTTCAATTTTAATTCTTAAATTCATCAATCAATCCTTTCATTTATGTGATAGACCTGTATTTAAAATGAACATTTACCATAAATTAAAGGTATCTCATATTATTAGATATATTATTATAAAACATGCTTTATTTAAGGAGTTATTGATACTTTAAGTGCAAAATGATGATATAAAACCTTGATAAAAATACACTTTTAAGTATCAATCACTAAGCCCACATCGACTCATTTTTCGTTAACAGTTTCAAAGTAAACATGGTCTTTGGGCGTTGACACTTCCAGGCATCTCATGTTGAAGTGGTTTTGCTGAAGATTCATGAAATGCAACTTACCCCCATCATTGACTATTACTGTCTCAACAATGGCTGTGTGTACTCACGAATCCATATTTCATCTGTGGAAGCACTTTTGTTGAGGATTTTTGAGTTTACAACTACTCATTTTCGCTAATAATTTCTAAGTCAACACGGTCTTTGTGCGCTGATGAATCCACATGTCACCTATGAAAGTGGTTTTGTTGATGATATCTAAGTCCATAACGATTGAGACCTAATTGTCTATTTCTAATTCAATAGGGGATGTCTACACTTATTGCTTGACTGTTTTTTATGATTGGCTTGTTTTAACTCGCAAGTGCACAAGTGTGGGATGTAGCAATTAACTCAGTAAGATCGAGATCATATCCATAGAGAGTCAAGTCTGGAAATTAAGCTAGGTAACATAAAAAACTTATGAGAAATTAAATTAACAAGAAATTGGTTGAAAATAATTGATGGATTTGTTTTAAAAGATGAAAACATGTAAATAGATTTTAAATAACAAGAAAAAAGTAAGTATTGGTCAAAATCAATTTTAATGGTGATGTGTTGGTGATTCCTTTAAGATATATAAGATAACTCAACTTAATCAAATGATGGTGATATTAGATCAGAAGATATTACAATGAAGTTTAAAAAGATGAAGATTGGTTATTGCTTAAGAATGATTAAGTGCTTTCATATTAAGTAAGACATTGAATCAAGCAATCTCTATACCAAAAAAAAAGTTTGTGCATAAAATTCAAGATTATAACATTAATTAAATGATTTCTAAAATTCCTTGCAATAATAAAACATTTATGAAGAAAATGAGAAGATAAACATTAAGATTCATTCATATCTTAAAGAACTCACCTCAACCACCATATCCTTGATTTGGATCCAAGAAAGAGATTAGCTAACTATGATTATATATAAGAACACTTTAATAAACATGAAATAACTTGAATCAAACTGAAACAATAAGTTTTACAAACTTAAAAACTAAAATCTACAAAGAACACAACACAATTTCAATAAAAATATGATACTAACTTTAGACAACAATTTAAACCCTCCTAGAAGCTTTTTTTGGAGATGTCTATTAGAGACATATTTATAGGAAATTCTATCACCTTTCTAAATCATTAAGAATAGCTCAGTTAGACACTTGAGTTAAAAGTTATGGGCAAAATACTAAAAGGTCTTCTGGAAAAATCAAATCAGGCCAGCTTTGCAACCACTTTGATACATGTTTTCTTCCTCATTCATGAGTTGTCTCTTTCTTTCTTTTTTTACCTAAAATAATGCAACAATATCCCCTCCAGCTTTCCATCCATGTGCTTGTCGTCTTGGATCAATGTAAGGGTTAAACAATGATAACAACAAATATCAAGGTTATATGATCCATTAATGGTATGTCAAACAAGTATAGTATAAACTTTTATTATTCAATTAGAAACCACACACAAATAAAGTTTCAATCAGAGTATAAATTGTTAACATGATTACATAATACTCGTAAATCTTGTCAGACATTCATGATTATGTTAACAACAAATGAAGTTCTTTTCATAGCTTAGGTGTTAGTTATACCATACAGTATGAGCTATAAAAGTATCAAGTATTTATTGTACCATGTGTCAAACAATATAAATCTACATTAACCACTTAACAAGCATAGAATTAAAAGTGAATAAGATAACAAATACAAAACATGTTAGTATCAAACATTAAGGTCCATGTTGAGTTTACACTATATTTATTCTTACATCATTAGTGTAACCTTTTCACCTTGATATAATTAACATAATGAAAGAAAGAAAAATAAATAAACAAAATAAAAACATAAATAAGATAAAAGTTAACTAAGTAAAGGAAAGAAAATGAAAGGCATAAACATGATATTAATGAAAGAAAAACATAAGCGTTACAAAAAATACAAAGTGAGAAACCAAGAGCATGATCTTGATCTCAAAACCAAGATGCCTAAATGCATCGGAAATGCCTCATTTTATAGGTCAAAATTGAAAACTATTGATTTGATGACTAATTGATAAGTGGGTGGCCAACTCTTGACTTGGTGACAATCCTTATCTTCACTTGTCTGCCAAAACATCATTGATAACATTAGAATTTGAACACTTAATACATGAAAGTTCTAGGAAATTATCTTAGCTTTCTAGGAAAACAAATTGGAGGTTATTTGGACTCATAGAACTTTAGATATGGGCAAAACACTAAATAATATTTGTGCTACAGGATAGATTTAGACTTCTTTATTGTTGCTACAATATGGAGTTGAAAATGGCCTTTTTAAATTTGGGATCCACATAAAAATTGTAGGCCTATATCTTACCTTTCTATCCATATAAGGTAAACCTAAATTCGAGATCTATAGCTCTAGATATGACCCAATTATCGAACAGTGTTCTAGTCTTGACTGTACCAGTATCTCTTTTCTAAGTTTAGCCATCTCTTTGTCCTTTCAATTTCAATTCTTAAACTCATCAATCAATCCTTTCATTAATATGATAAGCTTACATTTAGAATAAATATTTAACACAAATTAAAGGTATCTTATATTATTAGATATGTTATTATAGAACATGTTTTAATTAAAGAGTTATTAATACTTTAAATGCAAAATGATAATATAAAACCTTAATAAAAATGCACTTTTAAGTACTAGTCAATAACAATAATACAACAACAAGAACAACAATAATAAAGAAGAAGAAGAAGAAGAAGAAGTTCATGAGAACATTGATATGAAAGATCAATGTAAGGATCAAACAATGATAAAAATAAATGTTAAGGTTAGAGGATCCACTAATGGTATTTCAAATAAGTATAGTATACACTCTTTTTATTATTCAACTAGAAACCACACACGAAGGAGGTTCCAATAGGATTATAAATAGTTAACATGATTACATTAGTTATCTTATTTAAATAAGGCTAACACTTGTAAATTTTGTTAGGCATTCATGATTATAACTTATGTTAACAACAAATCAGGTTCCTTTCATAGTAAAAGTGTCGGTTACACCATACGATTGGACTTTGAAAGTGCCAAGTATTTATTGTGCCAAGTTTCATATAATATAAATCTAGATTAACCATTTAACAAACAAAATAACAAATACAAAACATGTTAGTATCAAACATTAAAGTCCATGTTGAGTTTACACCTAACATAATAAACTTTTCTTACATCATTAGTGTAACCTTTTCACCTTAACATAATAAACTTAGCTAAACGTAATGAAATAGAGACATAAATAAACAACATAAAAACATAAATAAGATAAAAGTTAACTAAGTAAAGGAAAGGAAATAAAAGACATAAACAAGAGATTAATGAAAGCAAAACTTAAGGATGATCTTTATCTGGAAACCAAAATGTCTAAATGCATAGTAAATGCCTCTTTTTATAGGCTAAAAAATTAAAAATATTGATTTTTTGACTAATTATTGAAGGGATGGGCAACTCTTGACTTGGTGACAATCCTTATCTTCTTGTATGAATAAAACATCATTGATAATGTCATAACTTGAACCAACCTTATGAAAGTTTTAAGAAATTGTCTCAGCTTTCCAGGAAAAAAAATTGAGGTCATTTGGACTTTTAGACCTTAAGATATGGGCTAAGCACTGAACAATATTTAGGTTGCAGGACAGATTCAGACTTCTTTATTGTTGTTATGATTTTGACTTCCAAATAGCATAATTGAGTTTGCCTTCTTAAAAAAGTTTTAAGGTTGTGTCTTATCTTTCTATCTATATAAAATAGACTTAAATTTGAGATCTGTAGCTCTAAATATGACCTAATTACTTAATAGTATTCCAGTTTGGACTGCACCAATATCTCTTTTCTAACCTTTGCCCTCTCTATCCTTTCAATTTTAGTATTTCAACTCATTAATCAATCCCTTTATTTATGTAATAGGCCTGCATACTTGACACGACAAAGAGATTAATGTCTTCTCCCAAGTGCAGGAGTGTCGAAGTAATAAATAACCCGGCAAGACCGGGGTCGAACCACATGGAGGTTATTGCACAAATTATAAATAACAACAATACAATGACAACAATAATAACAATAACAATAATGACAACAATAATAGTAATAACAACAACAACAACAACAACAACAACAACAATAATAATAGTAATAATAATAAAGAAAGAGAAGAAGAAGATGATGATGAGAACTTGGAGATAGAATAATAATGTAAAGATTAAACAGTGATAATATCAAATGTCAAGGTTAGAGGTTCCACTAATGGTATGTCAAACAAGTATAGTATAAACTCTTATTGTTCAATTGGAAACCACACATAAAGGAGGTTCCAATCAGATTATAGATTGTTAACATGATTACATTAGTCATCTTATTCAATTAATGCTAATACTTGTAAATTTCGTCAAGCATTCATGATTATAACTTATGTTAACAACAAATCAAGTTCCTTTCATAGCTCAGGTGTCGGTTATACCATACAGTATGGGCTATGAAAGTGCCAAGCATTTGTTGTACCAATTGTTATACAACATAAATCAAGATTAATCATTTAACAAGCAAAGTATTAAAGAGTGAACAAGATAACAAATATAAAACATGTTAGTATTAAACATTAAAGTCCATATTAAGTTTATACCATACTTATTCTTACACCATTAGTGTAACCTTTTCACCTTGACATAATTAACTTAGCTAGACATAATGGAAGAAAGAAAAATAGATAAACAAAATAAGAACATAAAAGTTAACTAAGGAAAGGAAAGGAAATGAAAGGCATAAACTTGATATTAATGAAAATAAAGCATAAACATTACAAAGAATACAAAGAGAGAAAATAAGAGCATAATCTTGATCTGGACACCAAGATGCCTAAATTCATGGCAAATGCCTCTTATAGGCCAAAATTGAGAACTATTGATTTGATGACTAATTGATGAGTAAATGGCCAACCCTTGACTTGGTGACAATCCTTATCTTCTGAAACTCTAGATATGGCCAAAATATTGAACAGTGCTCGGGCTGAAGGAAGATTCAGGATTCTTTGTTGTTACAACAATTTGGACTTGAAAATGGCCTTTTTAGATCTTGGGCTTCATATGAAAGTTGTAGGCCTATGTCTTAACTTTCCATTCATATAAAGTAGACCTAAATCTAAGATCTATAGCTCTAGATATGACCCAATTATCAAACAGTGTTCCGGTTTGGATTGCCCCGACATCTCTTTTCTAAGTTTGATCATCTCTTTGCCTTTGCAATTGAAGTTCTTAAAGTCATCAATCAATCCTTTCATTTATGTGATAGGCCTACATTTAAAATGGACATTTACCACAAATTAAAGGTATCTTATATTATTAGATAGATTATTATAAAACATACTTTAGTTAGGGAGTTATTGATACTTCAAGTGCAAAATGATGATATAAAACTATGATAAAAATGCACTTTTGAGTACTAATCAAACTAAATCATTAATGCAGACATTGTGATTGTTTGTTTGTTAGAGTTAGTTATACAACGGATCCATTAATTAACCAACATTAAGAAAAGATAAAAATTCAGAATATAAATTGTAGTTTTGTTTCAAGGATCGGTTCTAATTTCCATTGGTGGATGTGTGTTTGCAACCAAGGTTTGTTTTCTTGATGAATTTTGAGTTCAATTGATTTTGTTTGCTAGTTTAATTTCTTCCATAGTTTAGATCATGACAAATCAAAACCCCCCAATTGCATAACATATAGCATAAAAATCTGAACTTAATCTTCCTTGTGGGATCAACCCCTTACTTGCTCTATACTATCTTATGTGTTGTGTTTTAAGCTAGGGTAATTAATTTGTGCGACCACGACATCACAACAAAGTGTGTATGTGAAAATTAAGGTTTAAGAATACATGTTAAATGAGTATATGAGAGAATTAAGTGATAATAATGCGAGAGTTTGTAAACTTGAATATTTCAAGAAGCATTATGATAGATCTTGTTATGAATATTGCAAATATCCATTAAGAATATTTACCAAGATACATTTCAAGAGTTAATAAAATTCCCCTTTACTTTACCATCTTAGTAACAGCAGTTTTGCAAATAGTTTATGAAATAGAAAATACGGTTAGTTTTTTTTTTAAATATGAATTACTACCCTCTCTCCCCAACCAAAATTAGATATTGTTATCAATGTTCTAAGGTAGAAAGATAGAGTATAAAAGATATCACTTGAAACAACGACTACTGACAAACTTGAAACACACTTAAACAAATATAAGAAACAATAAAACACAAATATTATGCTCTATTAATAAAACCAAAAGACATAAATTTTTTCAAACTAAGACTAAAATCATAGTTGTGATTGTGGCTCATACCTTCTCTTAGTTTTACATCCAAGAACAGCTTAAACGCCCTCTATAGGTCGGGGATAAACTTCTCATCCAGTTTTCTTAAAAACTAACAAACAGGGTTTTTTTTAGTCAAATTTCCAAGACTAAGTCGATCATATTCTTTATGAAAATAAAGCTATAAATCATGAATTCCACAATGCACATCTCCATTAGGATGCGTCTCAAGAGTTAATAGAAGATTATCTAAAGTCTTCTTACTCAGGCCATCCTTAATGAATTGTATTTTATCCTCATGATTTATAGATATCATTCCTAAATAATGACCTTGTGCATTACAAGTCTATTTGGCACATCAATGACAAACTTTCAATTGTTTTGCACTATGTATCTTTGCAAAAGTGCTTTTACCTATCCTAGCCATGTATGGAAAAAAATTTTTGGAAGACTCACCTGATAATCAGACCTTTGCTTCAATTTCTAGCGAATCTCTTTAGGAATTCCATATTAACAACTTCAATCATGCACACCTAGCTCGAAAAGTTTTGTAATCGCATTTTGAGGCAAAACGAGAAAATACTTTTTCAATTTTTCAAGAGTGGTGTCTATTTTTTAAGATGAGAAGTGGAAAAGAGATGCAAAGAAAAGAAAAGGAACAAGGAATTGATTAAATATATACACACATATTAGTTATCATGGAAAATTGAAAGAACTGACTTAAGAGACATGGAGTACCATTATCCGCCATTTAACCGGGGTGAGAGAGACTAATAAACTAAGAGTCACAAACCAGAAAAACACAAACAATCGGAGAAAAACAAAATATCAACCTTTATCTACAGGATCATTCAAACCAATAGATTCATTTTCATTAGGAATATTATCAAAGTAAGCTTTCAAACGATGTCCATTTACCTTAAAAATATTATCATTCTTTAGATTCTCAATATCAAAGGCCCTATAAGAATACTCATGTTTCTCAATAAATGGACTGCTCCATTTTGATCTTAGATCTTAGCTCCATTTTTTACCAATATTAACTTCTTGATAATTTTCACAAGTTTTGCAGAATGCATGCATGTCCTTGAACATAGTGGGCCAATAAAATCCATTTTAAAAGATTTTTGAAACTATCTTTTTGAATGATAAATGATTCTCACATGCTTCAGAATGACAAAGTTTAATAACACTACTTATCTCATTGTCAGGAATGCATTTTTGAAATATTTGATCAATATAAGTTATCCCAATAAAAGTTTTTCACTTTGTTAAAAAACTTTCATTTATCTTGGGTATTCCAATGAGCTGGTAAATCTATTAAAGCAAGAAAATTAATATTTTTTTTTATCATATCAAGGCATTGAACTAAGAGAAAGTTAGGATTTGCTAAGAAAGTAATCATCAATTGGTGTAATGTTAGATGTTAGATGTTAGATGTGAAATCTATTGTCACTTTTGACAAAAGATTCGCACCAATATTTTCGATGCGTTTTTCATCTGTGATTTCTTTCTAAGAATAAATCATTTGCAGATTTTTAGATTCATCCAACTCATTTTTACTTAAAGTAGATTCAGGTAGATCATAAAATTTTGTAGCTATGTTTAACCACTCCTTTTCAATTCTAGTGCCTCAACTTTTCTAGCTAAAGATGTAAACCTGGCTTGCCTCCACTAGATATATGAGGTTGAGTTTTACTTAGTGCCTTATAAATACTTATGGTGTCCCAATTTTGAGCATTTTCAGCTCACAAGTCTAAGTACTCCATTACCTCATCAGGGTCTTTATCTTCAAAAATTTCATTCCACATCAATTCAATCAGTTGCCTATCTCTTAGTGTTAACCCTTCATAAAAATGTGAAACTAATCTCCATGTTTGAAATTCATGATGAGGGCAAGTATTAAGCAAGTCTATATACCTATCCCAACATTGATAAAATATTTCTCCTGGTTTTTGAGTGAAAGTGATGATTTATCTTTTAAAAGGGTTTGTTCTATGAGAAGGGAAAAACTTTTTTAAAAACTGTTGTTGCATTTCATCACAAGCACAAAAGGATCCAAGTCTTAAATTTTATAGCCATGTTTTAGCTTTATCTTTTAATAAAAAAGAAAAAAAACTTTAATCTAATAATGTTTATGCTATAATTTGAGTCATTATAGGTATCATAGACCTCCTTAAATTCCCTTAAATTGACAAACTTTTTAAATCAAATCTACCTCTCTAATGTTCTTACGTTCATCAATTTCTTTGGAAACATTGAATATGTTTATCTCCACAGTCATATTCCTAAAAGATAATTTCATCACCCTATTCTTATAGTAAACTAAAGCATTGGATGTAGCTAGGAAAGGTCTACCTAAGATTACTGGGATGAGAGCATTAGATCTTTGAATATGTGCGATGTCTAGCACTACAAAATCCTTAGGAAAGTAAAATTCATCTACTTAGACCAACACATCCTTAAAAATACTTTTGAGAATCTTGATTGACTTATGAGCTAATTAAAGGGTGATTCAATTAGGCTTGATTTCTCCTAAACCTAATTGTTCGTAAATAGTGTAGGGTACTAAATGCACACTTGCTCCTAAATCCAACAAACCTTGATCTATCTTATGACTTCCAATAATGCATGAAATGGTAGGACAACCAGGATCTTTGTATTTGGGAGGGGTCTTAAACTGGATGATGGAACTAGCGTGTTAAGTTAGAAAGACTCTTTCTTTCACATTCAATCTCCTTTTGACTGTGTATAAATCCTTAACAAACTTTGCATAAGACGGGACTTGTTTAATTGTATCAAGGAGTGGAACATTGATTTTCACTTGTTTGAACAATTCATAGATTTTTGAGTTCATAAGATTATGTTTAGGTTTCCCTAACCTTTATGGTAATGGTGCTCTAGGAATAAATTCTAAATCACTCATTTTGACTCTAATTTTTCTTGAATCATCTCCTTTCTCCCTCATCTCTCTCTCATTTATCTCACATTACTTTTCACTCATACTCTCACTTTTTTTTTAATTCCCTCTTCACTTCTCCTAGATTTGTCCTCCACAATACCTGTTGATATATTAAGCACAAAGAAAGGTTTATTAATATTTATTAATCCTCCACAATACATGTTGATATATTAAGCATAAAGAAAGGTTTATTAATATTTATTAATATCTTATTTAAAAGTTATTGAGCAGATATATAAATTTAATGAGTTTGTTTATCTGGATAGAGTAATGGAAGTTCAATGATGAATAACTTGCTTTGTGGAATTTGCAAATTATTTTACTATTTTAACCCTTTAATTACTAGGGACTAGTAACAAACTGGTTGGGGGGTGTAATTAGTACTTAAAAGTGCATTTTTATCAAGGTTTTACATCATCATTTTTCACTTGAAGTGTCAATAACTCCTTAATTAAAACATGTTTTATAATAACATATCTAATAATATAAAATACCTTTAATTTGTGGCAAATATTCATCTCAAATACAAGCCTATCATATAAAAAAAAGATTAATTAATGAGTTTAAGTACTAAAATTGAAAGGACAATGAGATGACCAAACTTAGGAAAGAGATGTTGGTGTAGTCCAAAGTGGAACACTATTTAGTATTTGGGTCATATCTAGAGTTGTAAATCTTGGAGTTAGGTCTACTTTATATGGATGGAAAGGTAAGACATGGGCCTATAACTTTCATATGGAGGTCTGGTTTTAAAAGGGCTGTTTTCAAGTTCAAATTATAGCAACAACAAAGAAATCTAAATCTATCCTACAGCCTAGAAACTTTTAGTTTTCAACCTATATCTCAAGTTCTATAAGTCCAAATGACTTTCAATTTTTTTTTAAAGCTAAGATAATTTCCTACAACTTTCATATGGAGGTCTGATTCAAATTATGACATTATTAATGATGTTTTGGAAGGCAAGAGAAGATAACTAACATGTTTTGTATTTGTTATCTTGTTCACTCTTTAATACTTTGCTTGTTAAATGACTAATCTAGATTTATGTTATATAACAAATACTTGGCACTTTCATAGCCCATACTATATCGTATAACCAACACTTAAGCTATGAAAAAAACTTGATTTGTTGTTAACATAAATTATTATCATGAATGTCTAACAACATTTACAAGTATTAGCCTTATTCGAATAAGATAACTAATTTAATCATGTTAACAATTTATAATCTAATTAGAACCTCCTTTGTGTTTGGTTTTCAATTGAATAATAAGAGTTTATACTATATTTGTGCGCTCATAAATCCACCAGTCACTTGTCAAAGTGGTTTCGTTGTTGATTTCTGAGTCAGCAGCAACCTAAACCTTCTTGGCTATTTGAGGGGCTATGTGCACTCATGAATCTAGACATCACTTGCGAAAGCACTTCCATTGATGATTTTTTAGTTAACTGCAACTCAAGTTTTGTTGACTATTTCTGAATCAACAAGGGTTGTGTGCTCTTCTAAATCCAAAAGTCACTTGTGGAAGTACTTTCATTGATGATTTTTTAGTCAGCAATGCCTCCGATTTCGTTGACTATTTCTTAAACAACAAGGGCAGTGTGTGCTGACAAATCCCCACATCACCTTTGGAAGCTATTTCATTAATGATTTTTGAGTCTGTAATGACTAAGTGTTTGTTGTCAATTTCTAAGTCAATAAGTTATTTGTGTGCTCCAGAATCCACGCGTCACCTATAGAAGTTGTTTTGTTAATGATTTATGTGCTTAAAGCCATTTGGCCCTCCTTAACTATTTCTGACTCAATAGGGACTGTGCGCGCGCTCATGAATACACATGTCATTTGTGAAAGCACTTTCATTGATGATTTCTTAGCCAATAGGGACTTAGGTTCATTGGCTATTTCTAACTCAACAGGGGTTGTGTGTATTAACAAATCCACATGTCTTCTTAAGAAGTTATTTCATTGATGATTTTTGAGTTTGCAGTGACTTAGTTTTCATTGATAATTTCTAAGTCAATAATGTCTTTAAGTGTTAACAAGTCCACGCGTCATTTATGGAAGTGGTTTCGTTGATAATTTCTGAGTTGGTAACGACTCAGCCCTCCTCGGCTATACCTGAATCAATATGGGCTCTAAGTGCACATGAATCCAGACAACACTTGTGGAAGCACTTTAGTTGTTTATTTTTTTTTCAACAAGGACTCAGGTTTTGTTGACTATTTCTAAGTCAATAAGGGCTATATACGCTGACAAATCATTTTTCATTGACAATTTCTAAGTCAACAAGGTCTTTATACACTCATGAATCCACTTGTCACCAGTGGAAGTGGTTTTGTTAATGATTTCTGAGTTGGTAGTGATTTAGCCCTCCTTGGCTATTTCTAAATCAACAGAGGTTGTGTGCGCTCATGAATCTAGACATCTCCTGTGGGAGCACTTTCTTTGATGATTTCTGATTCAATTGTGACTCCAGTTTCCTTAACTATTTTTTAGCCAACAAGGACTGTGTGCATTGACCTATCCACGTGTCTCCTTTAGAAGTTGTTTCATTGATGATTTCTGAGTTTACAACAACTTAATTTTTGTTAATAATTTTTAAGTCAACAAGGACTTTGTGTGCTCTAGAATCCACGTGTCACCTATGGAAACTATTTCAGTGACAATTTATGAGTCTATAGTAACTTAGTTGTCATTTACAATTTCAGAATCAATAGGATCTTTGAGGGCTCACGAGTCCACGAGTCACCTATGGTAATGGTTTCATTGATGATTTCTCAATCACCAGCGACTCAAGGTTCATTGTCTATTTTTGAGCCAATAAGGCCTGTGTGCACTGACAAATCCACATGTCTCCTTTGGAAGTTGTTTCGTTGATGATTTTTGAGTCTACAGGGTCTTTGTACGCTTAGGAATGCATGCATAACTTGTGGAAGTGGCTTCATTGATGATTGCTAAGTCAACAACAACTTAGCCCTCCTTGATTATTTCTAAATCAATAGGTGTTACGTGTAGTAATGAATCCAGACATCACATGTGGAAGCACTTTTTTTGATGATTTCTGAGTCAGTTGCCACTAAGGTTTCATCAACTATTTCTAATCAACAGGTGTTGTGTGCACTTATAAAGCAAGACGTCACTTGTGGAAGCACTTTCATCGATGATATTTTTGTTGGCAGCGACTTAGGTTCCGTTGACTATTTCATAGTCAACAAAGGCTATGTGTGCTGTCGAATCCACGCGTTTCCTTTGGAAGCTGTTTCAATTAGGACTTATGAGTCTACCATGACTCAGGTTTTGTTAATTATTTATAAGTCAATTGGGGTTGTATGTGCTAACGAATCCACACCTATTCTTTAGAAGCTGTTTCGTTGATGATTTCTAAGTTTGCAGCAACTTAGTGTTTATTGAGAATTTCAGAGTCAATACAGTCTTTATGCGCTCATAACTTCACGTGTTACCTATGGAAGTGGTTTCATTGATGATTGGTGAGTAGGCAATGAGTCAAACCTCCTTGACTATTTTTGAATCAACAAGGGATGTGTGTGCTTATGAATCTAGACATCACCTGTGGAAGCACTTTCGTTGATTATTTCTAAGTTGGTTGTGACTTAGGTTTCTTTGACTATTTATGTGTCAACAAGGACTGTGTGCACTGACGCATCCACGCATCTCCTTTGGAAGCTATGTCATTGATGATTTTTTAGTCTATAGTGACTTAGTTGTCGTTGATAATTTTTGAGCCAACAGGGTCTTTGAAGGCTTTCAAGTCCATGTGTCACCTATGGAAGCACTTTTATTGATTATTTCTAAATTAGTAACGACTCAACCATCCTTGGCTATTTCCGAATCAATAAGGGCTGTGAGCGCTCATAAATCAAGAGGTCACCAATGGAAGCACTTTCGTTGATGATTTTTATGTTGGTAGCGACTTAGATTTTGTTGACTATTTATGAGTTTACAGGGTTATGTGCACTAATGAGTCCACGTCTCACCATTAGAACTGTTTCACTGATGATTTCTAGGACTGAAGCAACTCAGTTTTCATTGACATTTTCTGAGTCAACAGGGTCTTTGTGCACTCACAAGTCCACACATCACCTTTTGAACTATTACGGTGATGATTTTTGAGGCTGCAATGACTTAGTTGTCATTGATCATTTCTGAGTCAAAAAGGTCTTAGAACACTCACCAGTCCATGCGTCACCTATGAAAGCACTTTTGTTGATGATTTTTGAGTTAGCTGTGACTTAGGTTTTGTTCACTATTTCAAAGTCAACATAGGCTGTGTGCATTGAGGAATCCCTATGTCAACTTTGAAACTTCTTTGATTAACGATTTCTGAGTCTTCAACGACTCAGGTTTTGTTGACTATTTTTGAGTGAACAGCGGTTGTCTGCGCTCATGAATCCACGCCTTTCCTTTGGTTGTCATTTCGTTGATGATTTTAGAGTATGTTACGACTCAAATTATGTTTACATTTTTGTGACTCAACAACGTCTTTGTTCACTCATGAATCCACACATCACTTGTGGAAGTGGTTTCATTGCCAATTGTTGAGTCAGCAATCCCTCCTTGACCATTTCTGAATTAATAAGGGCTGCGTGTGTTGATTAGTACTTGAAAGTGCATTTTTATCAAGGTTTTATATCATCATTTTGCACTTGAAGTATTAATAACTCCATAACTAAACAATGTTTTATAATAACATATCTAATAATATAATATACCTTTAATTTATGGTAAAAGTTCATTTTAATTATAGGCCTATCATATAAATGAAAGGATTGATTGATAAATATAAGAACTGAAATTGAAAGGATATTAGATGGCCAAACTTAGAAAAGAGATGCTGGTGCAGTCCAAATCAGAACACTCTTTAGTAATTGGGTCATATCTAGAGTTGTAGATCTTAGATTTAGGTCTACTTTATATGGATGGAAAGGTAAGACACAGGCCTACAACTTTCATATGGAGTTTAAGATCTAAACAAACCATTTTCAACTCTAAATTGGAGCAATAACAAAGAAGTTCAAATCTATCCTCTAGCCCGAGCAATGTTCAGTGTTTGGCCCATATTTGGAGTTCTAGAAGTCCAAATGATCTGAATGTTTTATATAAGAAAGCTAAGACAATTTCCTACAACTTTCATGTTTTCAAATGACTCTAATTTTGACATTATTAATGACATTTTAGGCATACAATAGAAGATAAGGATTGTTACCAAATCAAAAGTATGTCACCCACTCATTAATTAGTCATCAAATCAATAGTTCCCAATTTTGGCCCATAAAAGGAGCCATTTGCCATGCATTTAGGCATCTTGGTTTCCAGATCAAGATCACACTCTTGCTTTCTCTCTTTGTGTTTTTTATAATGTTTATGTTTTGCTTTCATTAATATCAAGTTTATGCCTTTCATTTACTTAGTTAACTTTTATCTTATTTATGTTCTTATTTTTTTTTTTAATTTCTTTCATTATGTTTAGTTAAGTTTATTATGTCAAGGTGAAAAGGTTATACTAATGGTATAAGAATAAGTATAGTGTAAACTTAACATTGACTTCAAAGTTTGATACTAACATGTTTTGTATTTATTATCTTGTTCACACTTTAATACTTTGCTTGTGAAATGACTAATATAGATTTATGTTGTATAACACTTGGTATAACAAATACTTAGCACTCTTATAACCCATACATTATAGTATAACTGACACTTGAGCTATGAAAGGAACTTGATTTGTTGTTAACATAAGTTATAATCACGAATGCCTGAGGAGATTTACAAGTATTAGCATTAATCGAAAAAGATAACTAATGTAATCATGTTAACAATTTATAATATGATTGGAACCTCTTTTGTGTGTGGTTTCCAAGTGAATAATACGAGTTTATACTATACTTATTTGACATACTATTAGTGAAACCTTTAACCTTGACATTTGTTATTATCATTGTTTAATTCTTACATTAATATTCCATCTCGAGGTTCTCATCTTCTTCTTCTTCCTCTCCTTCTTTTTCTTTACTATTATTATTAATATTGTTATTACTCTTATTATTGTTGTTGTTATTATTGTTGTTGTTGTTGTATTATTATCATCTATAATTTATACAATTAACCTCCCTATAGTTCGACCTCGGTCTTGCTTGGTTATTTATTACTTCGACACTTCTGCACTTAGAAGAAGACATCAATCTTTTGATCGTGTCATGTTCTTATAAATCTAAACATCACCTGTGGAAGTACTTTCATTGATGATTGCTAAGTCGACATCAACTCAGGTTTCTATGACTATTTTTTAGTCAACATAGAAAATGTGTGCTGATGTATTCACTTGTCTCCTTTAGAAGTAAATTAACCATATTATTCAATAGTTTCACCCACATTTAACTAGTGTTTTATCCATGTTATATATATAAAATGCTTGATATCCCTTGTTTTATGTTTTGAAGATACTTTTAGATGAAAGATGCAAAAAGGAGTAAATTGGAGGTAATTGGCAGACTTGACATTTAATCAATATTTTATGTAGAGTGTGAGTTCTAAAGGTTGAAATGAAGTGATTCTAATCACACTAAAAAGCTAACATCCCTTTCTATAAATTTAATTCTAGAAAAATAAAAAGAGAAAGATCATGGAAATCACATCCTTCAAAGTCAAATCTCGCATTCCGCCAATGTCGACCTTTATCCATTCAAAATTCAATATCTAGAACTATAGAAGTCCAATTGATGTGAACTCAATTTTTCTACATTATTGACACCAATGTCTATAAATGCTCCAAATTTCAACAAAAGATGATGTCATATAAGGGAGATATGATATTTTAAAGATGACAACTGAATTCTGCCAACAAGTTTTTATTTCAGTAGCTCCTCTAAGTCAAATCTTGAAAATTTCATGCAAGACTAAAGCTTCTTTTTAGAAAAATAGTTATTAAAGTATTTAAATATAAATTGTCAACTTAAGGGAGGACTATTTTGTAAAATAGGGACTAAGGTCTCTTAGCATATAAAAAGAAAGAGAGAAGGGAAAGGGGGCAGAAAAGGGGCAGCAGCCAAAAGTGAAGAAACACAAACTCTCCTCTCTACAAACCAGAAATAATGCTTTCTTCTATCTTTAAGAGTAGTTGTTCCATAGATATGCAAGGCTAAGCTCATTTTCTTGGTTGCAAGGACACAACAACCTTTAGATTTTAAAAACCATGAGATTTATTCTTCCTTTATTTTTAGTTTTTATTATGAATGAGTATGATTGTTTTCCTATGCATATTTTCTATGATTGTTATTGATAATTGATAGAGCAGACTCTGAGTTATTATTATGATCAATCTATTGCTAAGTTTGATATCAAAACCAAAGTTATGATACATGAACTTATAAAGCAACTAAGCTTGATAATTATGACGGAACTACGTTATTAAACTTAGAGAGCACTCAAATATCTAGTTCTTAAGGCTACCATTGAACTGAATCATTAATGCGAATATTGTGATTGTTTGTTGGTTAGGGTTAGTTATAGGTGGATCCGGTAATTAACGAACATTAAAAAAAGACAAAAATTCAGAATATAAATTGTAGTTTTATTTCAAGGATCGGTTCTAATTTTCATTAGTGGATGTGTGCTTGTGACCAAGGTTTGTTTTCTTGATAAATTTCAGTTTCAATTAATTTTATTTGCTAGTTTAATTTCTTCCATAGTTTAGATCATCACGAGTCAAAACCCCCCCAATTACATAACATATAGCATAAAAATCTGAACTACATCTTCCTTGTGGGATTGACCCATTGCTTGTTCTATACTATTTTGTATGTTGTGTTTTAAGTTAAGGTAATTAATTTGTGTGATTGCGACACTGTAATAAATTTTGGCGCTGTTGCCGGGAAAGTAATTTTAGTTGATTCTTGTGCTTGTACTATTATTTTTATTTGGTGTTTATTATTTTTTATTATTCAAAAAAAAAAAGAAAAACATAATTTTTGCTTGCGATGACACTATTCACTTACGGCAACGGTAATGTCTAAAATAGATTTTTTGGTTAAATTAGGTAGTAGTCTTTTGTTTCCTGTAGTGAAATGATGTTCTAAACAAGACTAGTGGTACACCACTAGCCCTAACTTATCAAGGCTAAATTTTGCTGTTTTCTAGGGTTTTTAGGTAGTTTTAGTTTTCTACCGTAGGATTTTCGTACAATTTACATTGCTTTTGATTTCTTATGTGGTTGGTTTCTTTTAAGTTTTCTTGATGATTTATGCCAATAACCCGTTCTACTAATCAAAGTTAAGTGCAGTTAGATCTTGAAATAGAAAAAACTTTATACAAGTTACGAAAGGAAACTCGCCTCAACACCATAGCTATTGCACAAAAACAAACACTCAAGGAGCTTGCTGCTCCTAATGTGAAAAATTAGCCACCGTGTATAAACATCAACAATAATGTAAACTTTGAGCTCAAATCTGGTTTTATACATTTGCTACCAACATTTAATGGTCTTGCAGGAGAAGATCCTCATACTCATCTCAAAGAGTTTCATATGGTTTGTGTTGGCATGAAACCAAACAGAGTTGACGAAGAACAAGTTAAGTTGAAAGCTTTCCCTTTCTCTTTAAAAGGGGCAACAAAAGCATAGCTTTATTCCATTCTCATAGGTTCAATTGGAACCTGGAATGGCATGGAGAAGATCTTCCTTGAAAAGTTTTTTCCAGCATCTCAAGTTGCTAATATAAGGAAAGAAATATGTGGGATTCGGCAATCTCATGGAGAAACACTCTCTGAATATTGGGAAAGATTTGAGCAACTATATATTCAATGACCTCATCATTAAATACCCAATCAGCTGCTCATTCAATATTTCTATGAAGGACTAATGCCTACTGTCCATAGTATTCAATGCCCTTTGGTCTTTATAATGCACCTGCAACTTTTCAAAGATGCATAATGAGTATTTTTTCTGACTGTATAGAAAGAATAATTGAGGTTTTTATGGATGATTTCATGGTATATGGTGATTCTTTTTATAAGTGTCTAGAAAATTTATCTTTTATCTTGAAAAGGTGCTTTGAAACTAACCTTGTCTTGAACTATAAAAAGTGATATTTTATGTTAGAACAAGGAATGGTTCTTGGGCATGTTGTGTCTTCATGTGGATTAGAAGTTGATAAAGCTAAAATAGATGTTATTCATCATTTCCTTACCCCTCATGTGTGAGGGAAGTTCGTTTTTTACTAGGTTATGCAGGCTTCTATCAATGCTTTATCAAAGATTTCTCGAAAATTACAACACCCTTATGTAACTATTACCCAAAGAAGTGGATTTTATATTTGATCAAGAATGTAAAGATACTCATGATAACCTTAAGAGGTGTGTCACATCTACCCCTAAATCCAACAACCAAACTGGAATGAATCTTTTGAGATAATGTACGATGTGAGTGACTATGCAGTAGGTGTTGTACTTGGGCAAAGAATAGGGAACATTTTGCATGTTATTGCCTATGCTTCTCACATGTTGGATGGAGAGCAATGCAATTACCATACAATTAAAAAAGAACTGTTTGCAATGGTGTTTACCCTTGAAAAATTTAGGTCATATCTATTTGGTACAAAAATAATTATTTTTACTGACCATACAACTTTAAGGTATCTTTTGAAGAAAAAAAAGTCCAAACTAAGATTCATTAGGTGAATCTTGCTTTTGCAAGAATTTCATCTTAAGATCAGAGATAAAAAAAGGTGTCAAAAACTATATGGCTGATCACTTGAGTTGACTAAGGACCGAGGATATACCAACCAAAATAATAAGAGAAACATTCCCTGATGAACAATTGTATATGCTACATTCCTCTACAAGACCATGATATGCTAATTTGGTGAACTATTTAGTCACCAAAGAATTCCTTCCAAGTTTATCTACATCCCAAAAAGACAAATTACGAGCTGATGCTAAATATTATTTTTAGGATACTCCTTGTTGAAATTTTTTGTAGATCAAGTAGTAAGGAGATGTGTACCACAAGATAAATTTCATTCTATTCTCACTTTTTGTCATTCTCATTCTTATGATGGGCATTTTGGAGCAAAAATAATGGCCTATAAGATACTTGAAAGTGGT
Organism: Populus ilicifolia; assembly: GCA_015708895.1. Taxonomy (NCBI): domain Eukaryota; kingdom Viridiplantae; phylum Streptophyta; class Magnoliopsida; order Malpighiales; family Salicaceae; genus Populus; species Populus ilicifolia. Next base: position 47,127 of record SRLM01000441.1, read on the forward strand.
TTCTATTAGCTTTTTATTTTTAAAGATGCATATCACTTCTGCAAATCATGTAAGAAATGCCAAAGAACAGTTAATATCAATTATAAGAATCAAATGTCTTTAATGAATATTCTTGTAAGTGAAATTTTTTATGTTTAGGGTATTGATTTTATGGGTCCATTTCCTTCTTCTTCTGGCAATCTTTATATCCTTCTTGATATTGATTATGTGTCCAAGTGGATTGAGGTGAAAGTCCTATGAACTAATGATGCTAAGGTTGTTTTAGATTTTTTCAAGATTGATTAGTACTTAAAAAGTGTATTTTTATCAAGGTTTTATATCATCATTTTACACTTAAAGTATCAATAACTCCTTAACTAAAGCATGTTTTATAATAACGTATCTAATATTATAAGATACCTTTAATTTATGGTAAATGTTCATTTTAAATTCAGGCTTATTGATTAGTACTTAAAAGTGCATTTTTTATCAAGGTTTTATGTCATCATTTTGCACTTGAAGTATCAATAGCTCCTTAACTAAAACATGTTTTATAATAATATATCTAATAATATAAGATGCCTTTAATTTATGGTAAATGTTCATTTTAAATGTAGGCCTATCACATAAATGAAAGGATTGATTCATGAGTTTAAGAACTGAAATTGAAACGACAAAGAGATGGCCAAACCTAGAAAAGAGATGTCGGTGCAATCCAAACCGGAACACTATTCGGTAATTGGGTCATATCTAGAGTTGTAGATCTGATATTTAGGTCTACTTTATATGGATGGAAAGTGATTGTGCATCAAAAGTATCATTAAGTCTCTTATTTTACATATGTATTTATTGTTTTTATTTGGTCTTTTTATAATAATTGATGTGTTTTTTAGTAATGAAGTTTGTTTTAATGTTTCGATAGGTTTTTGGAGCTTAAATGAATTAATTCAAGAAATTCAACATCGGAATTGAGAACAAAGAATTGAAGAGACATTTAGTTGAAGATTGAAGCAAATCTTGGTTGAAATAAGTGCTCCAAATTTGTCCCCAAAATCAATTCTATTCCAATTCTAGAAAAGAATATCATATAATCTATTTCAAGCCCAAACTTGCCTTATGTTGTGTGCAAACTTCAACCATTAAACACTCAAGGTTTCAATGTCAATCTTAGCCCAAATAATAAGTACATTTGTATACTTATTTGATGTTCAAATTCAGCCCAAAATCAGCCCCAAATCAGCCCTAAATCAACCCCAAATCAACCTTCAAATCAGCCCAAACACAATCCATGATCTTACATGTCCACACAACAACAATTGATTTATTTTGGGTAATTCATTGATCCAAGAAGGCAAGCACATGGATGGAAAGCTGGAGGGGATATTTTTACATTATTTTGGGTCAAAAAGAAGAAGGAGACAACTCATAAATGAGGAAGAAAAACGTGCACCAAAGTGGTTGCAAAGCTGTCCTGATTTGATTTTTCAGAACACCTTTCGGTGTTTTACCCATAACTTTTGACTCAGGTGTCCAAATGAGCTGTTCTTTAATGATCTGGAAAGGTGACAGAATTTCCTATAAATATGTCTCTAATAGACATCTCGAAAAAAAGCTTCTAAGAGGGTCGAATTGCTGTCCAAAGTTAGAGTCAGATTTGTGTCCGAATTTTTACTGAAATTGTGTTGTGTTCTTCTTTATAGATTTCGGTTCTTTAGCTTGTAAAACTTATTATTTCAGTTTGATTCAAGTTATTTCATGTTTATTGAAGTGTTCTTATATATAATCATGGTTGGCTAATCTCTTTCTTGGATCCAAATCAAGGATGATGGTGGTTGAGGTGAGTTCTTTAAGATATGAATGAATCTTAATGTTTATCTTTTCATTTTCTTCATGACTGATTTATCATTGCAAAGAAACTTTAGAAACCATTTAGGTAATGTAATAATCTTGAATTTTTATGCACAAACTTTAGTTTTGGTATAGAAATTGCTTGATTCAATGTCTTACTTAATATGAAAATACTTGTTCATTCTTAAGCAATAATTAATCTTCATCCTTTTAAACTTCATTGTAATATCTTCCAATCTAATATCACCATCTTTGATATTAGGTTGAGTTATCTTATATATCTTGAAGGAATCACCAATACATCACCATTAAAATTGATTTGGACCATGACTTACTTTTTCTTGTCATTTAAAATCTATTTACACTTTTTCATCTTTGAAAACAAATCCATCAATTATTTCCAACCAAGTTATTGTTAATTTAATTTCTCTTGAGTTGTTTTTTTTGTTACCTAGCTTAATTTCTAGATCTAGCTCTCTGTGGATATGACCTCGATCTTACCGAGTTAATTGCTACATCGCACACTCGTGCACTTGCGAGTTAAAACAAGCCGATCATAAAAAGCGGTCAAGCAGAAAGGTAAGATATAGGCCTACAACTTGCCTAAGAAAAAGGCCATTTTAAAGTACAAATTGTAGCAACAACAAAGAAGTTTGAATCTGTCTTCCAGCCCGAACACTGTTTCATGTTTGAGTCGTATCTGAAGTTTTAGAAGTCCAAATGACCTGAATTCCTTACACAAGAAAGCTGAGATAATTTCTTACAACTTTCATGTTTCAAGTGGCTTCAATTTTGATGTTATCAATGACATTTTGGGCAGACAAGAGAAGATAAGGATCGTCACCAAGTCAAAAGTTGGTCACCCACTTATCATTTAGTCATCAAATCAATAGTTCTCAATTTTGACCTATAAAAGAGGCATTTGCCATGCATTTAGGCATCTTGGTTTCCAGATCAAGATCATGTTTTTGCTTTCTCTCTTTGTATTTTTTGCAATGTTTATGCTTTGCTTTTCATTAATATCAAGTTTATGCTTTTCATTTTCTTTTCTTTACTTAGTTAACTTTAATCTTATTTATGTTTTTATTTTGTTTATTTATTTTTCTTTCTTTTATTATGTCTAGCTAAGTTTATTATGTTAAGGTGAAAAGGTTACATTAATGGTATAAGAATAAATATACTGTAAACTCAATATAAACTTTAATGTTTGATACTAACATGTTTTGTATTTGTTATGTTCTTCACTCTTTATACTTTGCTTGTTAAATGACTAATCTTAATTTATGTTGTATAAGACTTGGTACAACAAATACTTAGCACTTTCATAGTTCATACTGTATGGTATAATCGACACCTAAGCTATGAAAGGAACTTGATTTGTTGTTAACATAAGTTATAATCATGAATGCTTGACAAGATTTACAAGTATTAGCATTAATCGAATAAGATGACTATTGTAATCATGTTAACAATCTATAATCTGATTAGAACTCCCTTTATTTGTGGTTTCCAATTGAATAATAAGAGTTTATACTATACTTGTTTGACATACCATTAGTGGAACCTTTAACCTTAATATTTTTTATTATGAATGTTCAATCCTTACATTAATATTCAATCTCGAAGTTCTTATTTTTTTTCTTCTTCTTCTCCTTCTTTTCCTTTACTACTACTACCACCACCACTACTACTACTACTATTATTGCTACTAATATTATTGTTGTTATTATTGTTACTGTTGTTGTTGTTGTTGTTTATAATTGTCTATAATTTGTACAATTAACCTCTCTATGGTTTGACCCCGGTCTTGTCGGGTTATTTTTTACTTCGACATTTCTGCATTTGGGAGAAGACATCAATTTTTTGATCATGTCAAGTTTTCAATGTCGTTGCTAGGGATGTCTTCTCTCAAAAGTAAAAGTGTCGAAGTAATAAATAACTCGGCAAGATCGGGATCGAACCGTAGGGAGATTAATTGTATAAATTATAGATGACAATAATAACAATACCAATAATAGTAGTAGTTGTAGTAGCAGTAATAATAGTAATATTAGTAGTAATACCAATAATAATAATAATAAAGAAAAAGAAGGAGAAGAAGAAGAAAATGATGAGAACTTTGAGATGAAATATTAATGTAAGGATTCAACAATGATAATAACAAATGTCAAGGTTAGAGGATTCACTAATGGTATGTCAAACAAATATAGTATAAACTCTTATCATTCAATTGGAAACCACACACAAAGGAGGTTCCAATTAGATTATAGATTGTTAACATAATTACATTGGTTATCTTATTCGATTAATGCTAATACTTGTAAATCTAGTCAAGCATTCATTATAATAACTTATGTTAATAACAAATCAAGTTCCTTTCATAGCTTAGGAGTTGGTTATACCATATAGTATGGGCTATAAAAGTGTTAACCATTTGTTGTACCAAGTGTTATACAACATAAATCAAGATTAGTCATTTAACAAGTAAAATATTAAAGAGTGAACAGGATAACAAATACAAAACATGTTAGTATCAAACATTAAAGTCCATATTAAGTTTACACTATACTTATTCTTACACCATCAATGTAACTGACACGACGACAAGATTGATGTCTTCTCCCAAGTGTAGGAGTGTCAAAGTAATAAATAACCCGGCAAGACCGTGGTCGAACCACAGGGAGGTTATTGTACAAATTATAAATAACAACAATACAACAACAACAATAACAACAACAATAATAAAAAAAAAAAGATGAGAACTTTTAGATGAAATATTAAAGTAAGGATTAAACAATAATAATAACAAATGTCAAAGTTAGAGGTTCCACTAATGGTATGTCAAACAAGTATAGTATAAACTCTTATTGTTCAATTGGAAACCACACATAAAGGAGGTTCCAATCAGATTATAGATTGTTAACACGATTACATTAGTTATCTTATTCAATTAATGCTAATACTTCTCAATTTCATCAAGCATTCATGCTTATAACTTATGTTAACAACAAATCAAATTCCTTTCATAGCTCAGGTGTCGGTTATACCATATAGAATGGGCTATGAAAGCGCCAAGCATTTGTTGTACCAATTGTTATAGAACATAAATCAAGATTAGTCATTTAACAAGCAAAGTATTAAAGAGTGAACAAGATAACAAATATAAAACATGTTAGTATTAAACATTAAAGTCCATATTAAGTTTATACCATACTTATTCTTACACCATTAATGTAACCTTTTCAGCTTGACATAATTAACTTAGCTAGACATAATGGAAGAAAGAAAAATAGATAAACAAAATAAGAACATAAATAAGATAAGACTTAACAAAGCAAAGGAAAGGAAATGAAAAGCATAAACTTGATATTAATGAAAGCAAAGCATAAGCAATACAAAAAAATACAAGAGAGAAAACAAGAGCATGATCTTGATCTAGACACCAAGATGCCTAAATGAATGGCAAATGCCTCCTTTTATAGGCCAAAATTCAGAACTATTGATTTGATGACTAATTGATGAGTAGATGGTCAACCCTTGACTTGGTGACAATCCTTATCTTCTCTTGTCTGCCCAAAACATCATTGATGATGTCAAAATTAGATCCATTTGAAAACATGAAAGTTGTAGGAAGTTGTCTCAGCTTTCTTGTGTAAAACTTCAGCTCATTTCGACTTTTAAAACTCCAGATATGGCCAAAATACTGAACAGTGCTCGGGCTTCTTTGTTGTTGCAACAATTTGGACTTGAAAATGACCTTTTAAGATCTTGGGCTCCATATGAAAGTTGTGGGCCTATGGCTTTAATTAAGGAGTTATTGATACTTCAAGTGCAAGATGATGACATAAAACCTTGATAAAAAATGCACTTTTAAGTGTTAATTACACCCCTCAACTAGCTTATTACTGGTCTCTAGTAATCAAAATGTTAAAATAGAAATTTTTTTTGCAAATTCCACAAAGCAAGGAATTCATCACTCAACTTCCATTAATTTATCTAGATAAATAAACCCTCATTAAATTTATATATCTGCTTAATACCTCTTAACATACTAATAAACCTTTCTTTTGTGCTCAATATTTCAACACATAATAATAGGGCTTTTCTTGAAAGAAAACAAAATTTTTGTTCTAATGTTTAAGGTTACCTTCCTTGGGTTGGGATTATTATTTTTTCTCTCTTTTTTTCTTTTTTTTTTCTTTTTTTAATATATATACATATAACTTAAAACTATGCATCTTTAACCCACGTAACGAGCTTTCAGCTAATGACTCCCATACCAGTTGGTCTTAGGGCATTAAGTGTTAAGATACCCCTACTAGCTTAGTGACTAGAGTGATATGTAGATAGTGCAATGGTTGATTCCTTTAAGCTCTTCTTCTTAACTCATGTAACAAGCGTTGGGCCAATAGCTCCCAAGTCAGTTGACTTTAGGGTATTAGTTGTTAAAAAACCCTTTCGGGCTTAATTGATTAGGTTAAGGAGGCTACGAAACCAAACTTATCTACATTTTTAATTTTATACTATCGCTTTTCCTTAGTTGCTATCTTTAACAAAAGAACATAAATAATGTAATAATCCAATATGCAACCCACAATCATATGTTAAAGTGTGTGTGTGTAAATTAAGGTTTAAAAATACATGTTAAATGAGTGTATGAGCAAAATTAAGTAAAAACAATGCGAGAGTTTGTAAACCTGAATATTTGAAGAAGTATTATGATAGAACTTCTTAAGAATGGTTACTAAGGTGTGTCTCAAGAGTCATAAAAAGATCTCCTTTACTCTACCATCATAGAAACAACAATTTTGCGCATGCTTTATAAAATAAAAAACACAATTAGTTAATTTTTTTTTGAGCTACCACCCTCTCCCCACCAAAATGAGACATTGTCCTCAATGTTCTAAGGTAGAAAGATCTAATAAAAGATATCACCTGAAATAACAAACACTAACAAACCTGAAACACACTGAAACAAAAATAAGAAATAACAAAACACAATAATAAAACAAAAGGACAAAAAAATTACAAATGAAGACTCAAATCTAATCTAAGCTTTTTACAACTTTCCTTCGATGACCAATTTATATGACTCATGGAGGGATCAATTATAGGAATGAAAGATTATAGTTGGTCATCAATTATTTAGCAGTAGCAGTAGAGATTATGATTTGTCATGCAAAAGATGTTAGAAATTCCTATTCCACAACTTGATCAAGAAAAGACAACTTATCATAATAACCATTAATATTTAACAGACCTATGGGTTTATGATGAATGTGCAGTTGGGACTAAGAGGAAATATGAAAGATCTCTTCCAATGTACCTTGACTACTTGGTAAAGCAATGAAAGCATTAGCATGGTTAAACATTGTATTCATTTGAGTCGACATTATGGAGGCCTGAAGTTCCTCTCCAATTGTTTTTCCAATGATGTCCCCTTGTGCTAAAGTTTCGGGGACGACCCTAAAGCTAGCACCTGACTAAGATGATTTACTGCATTTCCATATATTAAATGACACACCTCCCATTAACCCAAGACTCCCTCCCCCATATATTAAATGAATCTTTCTCTCAGCTAGCACCTGACTAAGATGATTTACTGCATTTCCAACTAACAAATCTAAGTACTACATTGTTTCATCAGGGTCTTTATCTTCAAAAGTTTCATTGCACATCAATTCAACCATTTGCCTATCTCTAGGTGTTAACCCTTCATAAAAATGTGAAACCAATCTCCATGTTTCAAAACCATAATGAGGGTAAGTATTAAGCAAGTCTCAATACCTATTCTAATATTGGTAAAATGTCTCTCCTGGTTTTTGAGTGAAAGTGGTGATTTGTCTTTTGAAAGAATTTGTTTTGTGATATGGAAAAAACTTCTTTACAAAACTGCTATTGCATTTCATCCCAAACACGAATGGATCCTGGTCTCAAATTTTATAGCCATGTTTTAGCTTTATTTTTTAATGAAAAAGAAAAAAGCTTTAATTTGATGGTGTTCACGCTACAATTTGAATCATTATATGTGTTATTCTTATTATTCTCATTATGAAGTGATTAATTATATTCTTCGACCATAATTTCTGAAAATGATGAGGACGCCTTATAAAGTCTACCACCTAGTGGATGTGACTACACTCTCATGCACGTGCAGGTATAGAACAAAAGAAAAAAGAAAACAAAAAAAGAAGAAACAATAGAAAAAAATAAAGTTATATATAAGAAAAATGAAAAGAGAAAATAAACTAAATACTATAATTTATAAAAGAACTTACCTCGTTGGCAATGGCGCCAAAAACCTGACATGACTAAAAGATTGATATATTCTTCCAAGTGCAGGAGTATCGAAGTAATAAATAACCCGGCAAGACCGGGGTCGAACCACAGGGAGGTTAATTGTATAAATTATAAATGATAATAATACTACAACAATAACAATACCAATAATAATAATAATAATAATAATAATAATAATAATAATAATAATAATAATAGTACTAGTATTAATAGTAATAACAATAACAATAATAATAATAATAATAATAATAGTATTAGTAGTAATATCAATAATAATAATAATAAAGAAAAAGAAAGAGAAGAAGAAGATGATGATGAGAACTTTGAGATGAAATATTAATGTAAGGATTAAACAATGATAATAACAAATGTCAAGGTTAGAGGATCCACTAATGCTATTCAAACAAGTATAGTATAAATTCTCATTACTGAATTGGAAACCACACATAAAGGAGGTTCCAATTAGATTATAGATTGTTAACATGATTACATTAGTCATCTTATTCGGTTAATGCTAATACTTGTAAATCTCGTCAAGCATTCATGATTATAACTTATGTTAACTACAAATCAAGTTCTTTTCATAACTCAGATGTTGGTTATACCATATTGTATGGGCTATGAAAGTGCCAAGCATTTGTTGTCCCAAGTGTTATACAATATAAATCAAGATTAGTCATTTAACAAGCAAAGTATTAAAGAGTGAACAGGATAATAAATACAAAACATCTTAGTATCAAACATTAAAGTCCATATTAAGTTTACACTATACTTATTCTTACACTATTAGTGTAACCTTTTCACCTTGACACAATAAACTTAACTACACATAATGAAAGAAAGAAAAATAAATAAACAAAATAAAAGCATAAATAAGATAAGAGTTAACTAAGTAAATGAAGGTAATGAAAGGCATAAACTTGATATTAATGAAGGCAAAGCATAAACATTACAAAAAATACAAAGAGAGAAAGTAAGAGTATGATATTGATCTGGAAACCAAGATACCTAAATACATGACAAATGCCTTCTTTTGTAGCCTAAAATTGAGAACTATTGATTCGATGACTAATTGATGAGTGGGTGACTAACTCTTGACTTAGTGACAATCCTTATCTTCTCTTGTCTGCCCAAAACATCATTGATAAGTTAAAATTGGAGCCACTTGAAAACATAAAAGTTGTAGGAAATTATCTTAGCTTTCTTGTGTGAAAACTTCAAGTCATTTGGACTTTTAGAACTCTAGATATAGGCCAAACACTAAATAGTGCTCGGGCTAGAAGACAGATTCCAACTTTGTTGTTATTGCTATAATTTGAACTTGAAAATAGCTTTTGTAAGTATTAGGATCCCTATAAAAGTTGTAGGCCTATGTCTTACCCTTCTATCCATATAAAATAGACCTAAATTTGAGATCTACAGCTTTAGATATGACCCAATTACCGAACAATGTTTTGATTTGGACTACACCGACATCTCTTTTTTAAGTTTGGTCATCTCTTTGTCCTTTCAATTTCAGTTCTTAAATTCATCAATCAATCCTTTTATTTATGTGATAAGCCTGCATTTAAAATGAGCATTTACCACAAATTAAATGTATCTTATATTATTAGATATATTATTATAAAACATGTTTTAGTTAAGGAGTTATTGATACTTCAAGTGTAAAATGATGACATAAAACTTTGTTAAACATACACTTTTAAGTACTAATCACCTATCACATAAATGAAAGGATTGATTGATGAATTTAAGAACTGAAATTGAAAGGACTAAGAGATGGCTAAACTTAGAAAAGAGATGTCGGTGTAGTCCAAACTAAAATACTATTCGGTAATTGGATCATATCTGGAGTTATAGATCTCAAATTTAGATCTACTTTATATGAATGGAAAGTTAAGACATAGGCCTACAACTTTCATATGGAGCCCAAATCTAAAAAAACCATTTTCATGTCCAAATTGGAGCAGCAACAAAAAAGTTTGAATCTGTCCTCCAACCCGATTGAGGTTGTTAATGAATCATAGAATTCCTGAAGATATTTATTGGTTGATTGAAGCAAAGGTTTGATTATGAAGTGAGACCTCTAATTCCATTATTTCACATGTGCTGGAACAGGTAAAAGCACTTTTGCCAAGAAACATCGTGCAAAACAACTGAAAGTCTGTCATCGATGTGCTAGATGGACATGTAATGCACAATGTCATTCTTTAGGAATGATATCTATAAACCGTGAAGATAAAATACAATTCATTAAGGATGGCTTGAGTAAGGAATCTCGTTTTGGTTGGGAGGAGAGGGTTGTAGCTTAAAAAAAAAATTTAACTAACTATGTTTTCTATTTCATAAAGTATTTAAAAATTGTTGTTACTATGATAGCAGATTAAAGGAGATCGTTTTATGACTCTTAAGACGCATCTTAGTAACCATTCTTAATAAGGTCTATCATAATACTTCTTGAAATATTCAGGTTTACAAACTCTAGCATTGTTATCACTTAATTCTACACACATACTCATTTAATGTGTATTCTTAAACCTTAATTTACACACACTTTAACATATGATTATAGGTTGCACATTGAATTATTACATTATTTACGTTTTTTGTTAACGGTAATAACTAAGAGAAAGGGATAGTATATAATTTGAAATAAAAAAAAACAAAAAAAGAAGAAAAAATGATGATAATAAAAATATAGATAAGTTTGGTTTTGTAGCCTCCCTAACCTAAGCAATTAAGCCCGAAGGGGTGTTTTAACACTTAATACCCTAAAGTCAACTGACTTAGGAGCTATTAGCCCAATGCTTGTTACATGGGTTGAGGAGAAAAGCTTAAAGGAATCAAACATTACACTATCTACATATCAATATCTGCGACCCGAGTTACTAAGCTCGTAGGGGTGTCTGAACACCTAATGCCCTAAGACCAACTAGTTTAGGAGTCATTAGCTAAAAGCTCGTTACATGGGTTAAAGATGTATAGTGTTTTAAGTTATATATATATATTAAAAAATAAATAAGTAAGAAATAAAAGAGAAAAAGAAAGAAAGAAAATAATAATTTCAACCTAAGGAAGTTAACCTTAAACATTAGAACAAAAATTTTGTTTTCTTCCAAGAAAACTAGCATAATTATGTGTTAATATATTGAGCATAAAATGAAGGTTTATTAATATCTTGTTAAGAGTTATTGAGTAGAGATATAAATTTAACGAGAGTTTATTTATCTATATAAATTAATGGAAGTTGAATGATGAATACCTTGTTTTGTGAAATTTACAAAAACAATTTCTATTTTAACACTTTAATTACTAGGGACTAGTAATAAACTGATTGGGGGGGTGTGATTAGTACTTAAAAGTGCATTTTTTATCAAGGTTTTATGTTATCATTTTGCACCTGAAGTATCAACTAAAGTATGTTTTATAATAATACATCTAATAATATAAGATACCTTTAATTTGTCATAAATGTTTATTTTAAATGTAAGCCTATCATATAAATAAAAGGATTGATTGATGAATTTAACAACTGAAATTAAAAGGACAAAGAGATGGCCAAATTTAGTAAAAAAATGTCATAGTCCAAACTAGAACACTGTTTGGTAATTATATCATATCTAGAGCTGTAGATCTCAAATTTAGGTCTATTTTATATGGATGGAAAGGTAAGACATAGGCCTACAACTTTCATATAGAGCCCAAGATCTAAAATGGTCATTTTCAAGTCCAAATTGGAGCAACAACAAAGAAGTCTGAATTTATCCTTCAGCCCGAGCACTGTTTAGTGTTTGGCCCATATATGGAGTTTTAGAAGTTCAAATGATGTGAATTTTTTACAAAAGAAAGCTCAAACAATTTACTACAACTTTCATGTTTTGAAGTGGTCCAATTTTGATGTTTTGGGCAGACAAGAGAAGATGAAGATTGTCATCAAGTTAAGAGTTGGCCACCTGCTCATCAATTAGTCATGAAATCAATAGTTCCCAATTTTGGCCTATAAAAGGAGGCATTTGCCATGCATTTAGGCATCTTGGTTTTCAAATCAACATTATGCTCTTACTTTCTCTCTTTGTATTTTTTGTAATGTTTATGCTTTGCTTTCCTTAATATCAAGTTTATGCCTTTAATTTTCTTTAATTTACTTAGTTAACTTTTATCTTATTTACGTTCTTATTTTGTTTATTTATTTTTTTCTTTCATTATGTTTAGTTAAGTTTATTATGTTAAGGTGAAAAGGTTACACTAATGGTGTAAGAATAAGTAAAGTGTAAATTTAATATGGATTTTAATGTTTGATACTAACATGTTTTGTATTTGTTATCTTGTTCACTCTTTAATACTTGTTAAATGATTAATATAAATTTATATTATATAACACTTGGTACAACAAATGCTTAGCACTCTCATAACTCATACTATATGGTATAACTGACATGTGAGCTATGGAAGGAACTTGATTTGTTATTAACATAAGTTATAATCATGAATGCTTAACAAGATTTACAAGTATTAGCATTAATCGAATAAAATGACTAATGTGAGTATGTTAATAATTTATAATCTGATTATAACCTCATTTGTGTGTGGTTTCCGATTGAATAATAAGAGTTTATACTATACTTGTTTGACATACCATTACTGGAACCTCTAACCTTGATATTTGTTATTATCATTGTTTAAACCTTATATTAATACTTTATCTCAAAGTTCTCATTTTCTTCTTCTTCTTCTTCTTCTTTATTATTATTATTATTATTATTATTATTATTATTGGTATTACTACTAATACTAATATTACTACTACTACTACTACTACTACTACTACTACTACTGATATTATTATTATCATTGTTATTGTTATTGTTATTGTTATTGTTATTTTGTTGTTGTTGTTGTTGTTGTTGTGTTATTGTTATTTATATAATTAACCTGCTTGTGGTTCAACCCTAATCTTGCTGGGTTATTTATTACTTTGACACTCCTGCACTTGGAAGAAGACAATAATCTTTTAGTCGTGTTAAGGACTCACATATTTGACAACTTTGGAATCCTTAAAGCTATCATTAGTGATCATGACACTCATTTTTGAAATTGTTCAATATAAGCATTGTTACACAAATATCATGTGACTCATTGGACTTTAACAGCCTACCACCCTCAAAGACCAAGCTAAAATTTCAAATTGAGAAATAAGTTTTATTTTGGAGAAGATAGTGCACTAGTGAGATTAGAGTTTATGAATTGGTGATTCACTTTAGACTTATCACGCTGCTTACAAATCACTTATAGGGATGTCACCTTATAGGATGATTTATGGAAAAGCATGTCATCTATTGGTAGAGCTTGAACACATAGCTTTTTGGGTCATTAAACAATGTAACATGAATAATGATGCTGCTGGGATTGTAAGAAAGTTGCAATTGCAAAAGTTGGAAGAGATTTGAAATGATGCTTACAAGAATGCAAGGATTTACAAAGAAAAGACTAAGAGTCTTTAAGACCAAATTCTTACAAGAAAGGAGTTTCATATTAGAGACAAAGTTCTTTTTCATTCATCTTTGAAACTTTTTCCTGGAAAGTTACGCCCTTGTTAGATTGGACCATTTGTTGTTTCTAATGTTTTTCCTTACGTTGCAGTTGAAATTACAAGTTTAAAAACCAATAAAATACTCAAGGTCAATGGGCATTGCTTGAAACCTTTCTATGAAGGGTGGATAGCTGAACTCACTACTTCTATAGAGTTACCTGAACCAATTTATGAAGAATGAGCATGCAACATGTCGAGCCAATGACATAAAACAAAAGCGCTTGTTGGGAGGCAACCCAACATTAATTTTTTTTTCAAATTTGCTTTCCTTTTCCCTTATCTTTTACTTTTCATATTTTACTTTATCTTTATCATTCTCTTATATTCCTTTTCTTTTATTTCAACATTGAGGACAATGTTGTGTTTTAAGTGTGGGGGTATTAAGAGAATTTTGGATTTCTTTGTTATTTTTTTTTAAAATTATGCTCGATCTTTTGAACACTTATTGGTTTTTGAGAATATGAGTATTATGTATGAGAATTAGTTAAGATAGATGAATATATAAATCAAATGAATGATTGTGCATATATGTTTAATTGGTTTAGGGGTTGACTTTAAAAATATATCATGTTGACTTTATAGTATTATACCGATGCAAGCTTTTAAGCCTTTAACATTATATTCTTTGATTGCGTATTTTTTCAATAATATGTATCTCTAGAACTTGCTTCATATCTTGTTGAGATTACCTTCGCATTACATATATACATGAAGATGATAAAGGCATTAGAAACTTTAACCATTCGAGCTAAAAAGCCAACCTAAAGCATATTATCCTTAGTGAACTTTTGTTTACTTTATCCATGTATAATCCTGAACTTTTTATATGTTTTTCTTTTCCCCTAACCAAGGATTAATAAAGCATATACTTGTGATATCTTATGGAATTATGGTTGGAAATTATGTGAAAAGAAAAAAGAAGTGATGCTTGATGAAAAGATGGGCAAAGTTGCCAAAAGTGAAAAAAATGAAAAAAAAATTCCTTTATGTTCTTAAGGTTTTATATTGAAAGAGCTTGAAATCCAAAGAAATTAAGCATTGGTGATTAAAGATGAAAAATTTATATGCTTTGATGGAATTTCTTGTTTGAAATATTTTGTTTTTCAAAATGCTCTATTTTCTTTGATTTAAACCTTTCCTTTTACTTTCTTTTTCCTCACCTTAACCTTAACCCCATTACAACCTAAAAATAAGACCTTTTGATTCATGCATTGTTTGTAATATGTCAATAATTGAGATGAGATTGAGAAGCAAGCTTATGGTAGAATATATTCATTGATTGAATTTGAAAGATTCAAATACATAAACCCTAAACACGTGAGTGTTGGAGTGTATATCAATGAGAGAACCAATCATTTTGGCACGACATAGATTTTATTTAAATCCCGACAATTAATTGATTTTCAAAGTTTGCATATAAATGAATTCATGAAAATTTATACTCTTTATCCTTCTTGATTGTATTCTTATTTATAATGCATATATTCTTGGACATTGATGGAAGATTATAAGATTCATCATACTTATTTTCAATTTGATTTTATATATACTTTCTCGAGAACGAGCAAGAGCTAAGTGTGGGGATATCTGATGTAATCATATTATTCGATAGTTTCACCCATCTTTAACTAGTGTTTTACCTATGTTATATATATAAAATGCCTTGATATTATTTGTTTTATGTTTTGAAGGTACTTTTGGATGAAAGATGCAAAAAGAAATAAATAGGAGGTAATTGACAAATTTGATGTTCAATCGATATTTTATGCAGAACGTGAGTTCTAGAGGTCGAAATAAAGTGATTTTAGTGGCACTAAAAAGCTAACATCTATATTTTTTTGGAAATTTAATGCAAGAAAAATAAAAAGAGAAAGATTATGGAAATCATATCCTTTAAAGTCAAATCTTGCATTCTACCAATGTTGACCTTTGTCCATTCAAAATTCAATATCTGGAGCTATCGAAGTCCAATTGATGCTTGATTAGTACTTAAAAGTATATTTTTATCAAGGTTTTATTTCATTATTTTGCACTTGAAGTATCGATAACTCCTTAAGTAAAGAATGTTTTATAATAATATATCTAATAATATAAGATACCTTTAATTTGTGATAAATGTTCCTTTTAAATGCAGGCCTGTCACATAAATGAAAGGATTGATTGATGAATTTAAGAACTAAATTAAAAGGACAAAGAGATGGCCAAACTTAAAAAAGAGATGCTGGTATAGTCCAAACCAGAACACTGTTTGGTAATTAGATCATATCGAGAGCTGTAGATCTCGGATTTAGGTATATGTTATATGGATGGAAAGGTAAGACATAGGCCTACAACTTTCATATGAAGCCCAAGATTTTAAAAGGCCATTTTCAAGTTCAAATTATAGTAACAACAAAGAAGTCTGAGTTTGTCCTTCAACCCGAGCATGTTTCAGTGTTTGGACCATTTTTTGGAGTTCTAAAAGTTCAAATGACATCAAAGTTTTACCTTAGAAAGCTAAGATAATTTTCTAAAACTTTCATGTTTTCAAGTGGTTCAATTTTGACGTTATCAATGACCTTTTGGGTAGACAAGGAAACATAGGGATTGTCACCAAGTCAAGAGTTGGCCACCTACTCATCAATTAGCCATCAAATCAATAGTTCCTAATATTGGCCTATAAAAGGAGGCATTTGCTATACATTTAGGCATCTTGGTTTCCAGATCAAGATCATGCTCTTGCTTTCTCTTTTTATATTTTTGTAATGCTTAAGTTTTGCTTTCATTAATATCAAGTTTATGCCTTTCAATTCCTTTCCTTTACTTAGTTAACTTTTATCTTATTTATGTTCTTATTTTTTTATTTGTTTTTCTTTCTTTTATTATGTTTAGCTAAGTTTATTATATCAATGTGAAAGGGTTACACTAATGGTGTAAGAATAAGTATAGTGTAAACTTAATTTGGACTTTAATGTTTGATACCAACATGTTTTGTTTTTGTTATCTTATTCACTATTTAATACTTTACTTGTTAAATGACTAATCTAGATTTATATTATATAACACCTGGTACAACAAATACTTGGTACTCTTATAGCCCATACTGTATGGTATAACCAACACTTGAGCTATGAAAGGAACTTGATTTGTTGTTAACATAAGTTATAATCATGAATGCCTGATAATATTTACAAGTATTAACATTAGTCGAATATGATAACTAATGTAATCATGTTAACAATGTATAATCTGATTGGAACCTCTTTGGTGTGTGGTTTTCAATTAAATAATAAATTTTTATACTATACTTGTTTGACATACCATTAGTGGATCCTCTAACCTTGACATTTGTTATTATCATTGTTTAATCTTTGCATTAACATTCCATCTCAAAGTTTTCATCATCATCATCATCATCTTCTTTTTCTTCTTTGTTATTGGTATTACTACTACTAGTAGTACTATTATTATTATTATTATTATCATTACTAGTAATATTATTACTATTATTATACGTATTAGTATTTAGTGTTATTATTGTTACTATTATTGTTGTTGTTGTTGTTGTTGTTGTTATATTATTATTATATATAATTTATATAATTAACCTCCTTGCGATTTGACTCCAATCTTGCCAAGTTATTTATTACTTCAACACTCTTACACTTGGAAGAAGACATCAATTTATTGGTCGTGTTAATGCTCAATTTTGTTGGATTCCTGATGCAAAGTTCTATAAATGCTTCAAATTTAAGCAAAAAACAATATCGTATAAAGGAGATATCATATTTCAAAGATGGCAACTGAATTCTGCCAGCAAATAGATTTCATAAAGAAACAAGTCCAAATTATGTTCTCAAGCTTCTAAACTGATTCCAAGTTTTTATTTTAGCAATTTAGCTCCTCTAAATCAAAGGTTGAAGATTTCATTTAAGGCTCATTCTCCTTTTTAGAAAAATAGTTACTGCAATACTTAAATGTAAAATATCAACTTAAAAGAGGACTATTTAGTAAAATAAAGATGAGGGTTTCTTAGCATATAAAAAGAAAGAGAGAAGGGAAAGAGGGCAGAAAGGGGGCAGCAACTAGAAGTGAAGAAACACGAACTCTCCTCTTTATAAACCAGAAATAATGCTTTTTTCTATCTTTATGAGTAGTTGTTCTATAGATATGTAAGGCTAAACTTGTTTTCTTGGTTGAAAGGACATAATAAACCTTCGGATTTCAAGAATCGTGAGATTTATTCTTCCTTTTATTTTTAATTTATATTATGAATGAGTATAATTGTTTTCTTATACATATTTTCTATGATTGTTATTGATAATTGTTAGAGCGGACTCTAAGTTATTATTGTGAACAATCTATTACTAAGTTTGATATCAAAACTGGAGTTATGATATATGAACTTGTGAAGCGACTAAACTTGATAATTATTGTGGAACTACATTATTAAATTTAGGGAGAACACTCAAATATCTAGTTGTTAGGGTTGCCATTGAACTAAATCATTAATGCATACATTGTGATTATTTGTTGGTTAGGGTTAGTTATACGACGGATCCGTTAATTAACCAACATTAAAAAAGGTAAAAATTCAGAATATAAATTATAGTTTTGTTTCAAGGATCGGTTTTAATTTCTATCGGTGGATGTGTGCTTGTGACTAAGGTTTGTTTTCTTGATAAATTTTGGTTTCAGTAGATTTTGTTTACTAGTTTAATTTCTTCCATAATTTACATCATCACAAGTCAAAACCTCCCCAATTGTATAATATATAGCATAAAAATCTAAACTAAATCTTTCTTGTGGGATCAACCCTTGCTTGTTCTATACAATTGTGTGTGTAGTGTTTTAATCTAGGGTAAATAATTTATATGACCATAACATCACAATAGGAAGCTACTTCATTAATGATTTTTAAGTTTGGATGACTTAGTTTTTATTGACCATTTTTATGTCAATGATTAGTACTTAAAAGTGCTTTTTTATTAAGGTTTTATATCATTATTTTGCACTTGAAGTATCAATAACTTTTTAACTAAAGCATGTTTTATAATAACGTATCTAATAATATAAGATACCTTTAATTTGTGGTAAATGTTCATTTTAAATGCAAGCCTATCATATAAATGAAAGCATTGATTGATGAATTTAAGAACTGAAATTGAAAGGACAAAAAGAACGCCAAACTTAGAAAATAGATGTCGGTATAGTCCAAATCAGAACACTGTTCGGTAATTGGATCATATCTAGAGCTCTAGATCTCAAATTTAGATCTACCTTATATGGATGAAAAGGTAAGATATTGGCCTACAACTTTTATATAAAGCTCAAGATTTAAAAAGGTCATTTTCAAGTCCAAATTGTAGCAACAACAAAGAAATTTGAAACTGTTCTCCAGCCCGAGCACTACTTAGTATTTGGCCCATATCTAAAGTTTAACAAGTCTAAATGATTTGACTTTTTTACATAAGATAGCTGAGACGATTTCCTACAACTTTCATGTTTTCAAGTGGTTTTAGTTTTGACATTATCAATGATGTTTTGGGTAGACAATACAAAATAAGGATTGTCACCAAGTCAAGAGTTGGCCACCCACTCATCAATTAGTCATCAAATCAATAGTTTTCAATGTTGACTAGCCTATAAAAGGTGGCATTTTCCAAGCATTTAGTCATCTTGGTTTCCATATCAAGATCATGCTCTTGCTTTCTCTATTTATATTTTTTGTAATGTTTATGCTTTGCTTTCATTAATATCAAGTTTATGCCTTTATTTTTTTTATTTATTTAATTAATTTTTATCTTATTTATGTTCTAATCTTGTTTATTTATTTTTCTTTCTTTCATTATGTTTAGCTAAGTTTTTTATGTCAAGTTCAAAAGGTTACATTAATGGGGTAAGAATAAGTATAGTGTAAACTTAATATGGACTTTAATATCTAATACTAACATGTTTTGTATTTGTTATCTTGTTCACTCTTTAATACTTTGCTTGTTAAATGACTAATATTGATTTATGTTGTATAACACTTGGTACAACAAATGCTTGACATTTTCATAGCCCATTCTGTATGGTATAACCGACACCTGAGCTATGAAAGGAATTTGATTTGTTGTTAACATAAGTTATAAGCATGAATGCTTGATGAAATTGAGAAGTATTAGCATTAATTGAATAAGATAACTAATGTAATCGTGTTAACAATATATAATCTTATTGGAACCTCCTTTATGTGTGGTTTCCACTTGAATAATAAGAGTTTATACTACACTTGTTTGACATACTATTAGTGGATCCTCTAACCTTGACATTTGTTATTATCATTGTTTAATCCTTACTTTAATATTTCATCTCAAAGTTCTCATCTTTTTTTTCTTTATTGTTATTATTATTGTTATTGGTATTACTACTAAGACTATTATTATTGTTGTTGTTGTTGTTGTTGATATTATTATTATTGTTATTATATTAGTGTCTTTTATAATTTATACAATTAACTTCCATGTGATTCGACCCCGGTCTTGCTGGGTTATTTATTATCTTCTAGTCGTGTAAGTCAACAAGGTTGTTGTGCGCTATAAAATCTACACATCACCTCATTGATACTTAAAAGTGTATTTTTATCAAGGTTTTATAGCATCATTTTGCATTTGAAGTATCAATAACTCCTTAACTAAAGCATGTTTTATAATAATATATCTAATAATATAAGATACTTTTAATTTGTGGTAAATGTTCATTTTTAATGCAGGCCTACCACATAAATGAAAGGATTGATTGATGTATTGAAGAATTGAAATTGAAAGGATAAAAATACACTGTTCGGTAATTAGGTCATATCTGGAGTAATAGATCTCAGATTTAGGTCTACGTTATATGGATGGAAAGGTAAGACATAGGCCTACAACTTTCATATGGAGCCTAAGATCTAAAAAGGCCATTTTCAAGTTCAAATTGTTACAACAACAAAGAAGCCCAAATTTATCCCCCGGCCCGAGCACTGTTTAGTATTTTGCCCATATTTGGAGTTATAGATGTCAAAATTAGCTAAATGTTTTACATAAGAAAGATGAGAAAATTTCCTACAACTTTCATGTTTTCAAGTGGTTTCAATTTTGACGTTATCAATGATGTTTAAGGCAGACAAAAGAAGATAAAGATTGTCACCAAGTCAAGAGTTGGCCACCTACTCATCCATTAGTCATCAAATCAATAGTTCCCAATTTTGGCCTATAAAAGGAGGCATTTGCCATGCATTTAGGCATCTTCGTTTCCAGATCAAGATCATGCTCTTACTTTCTCTCTTTGTATTTTTTGTATTGCTTATGTTTTGCTTTCATTAATATCAAGTTTATGCCTTTCCTTTCCTTTGCTTTGCTTTGTTAACTCTTATCTTTTCTATGTTCTTATTTTGTTTTCCTTTCTTTCATTATGTCTAGCTAATTTTATTATGTCAAGGTGAAAAGGTTACATTAATGGTGTAAGAATAAGTATAGTGTAAACTTAATATGGACTTTAATGTTTGATATTAATATGTTTTATATTTGTTATCTTGTTCACTCTTTAATACTTTGCTTGTTAAATGACTAATCTTGATTTATATTGTATAACACTTGGTACAACAAATGCTTGGCACTTTCATAACCTATACTATATGGTATAACCGACACCTGAGCTATGAAGGGAATTTGATTTGTTGTTAACATAAGTTATAAGCATGAATGCTTGACGAAATTGAGAAGTATTAGCATTAATTGAATAAGATGACTAATGTAATCATGTTAACAATCTATAATATGATTGAAACCTCCTTTGTGTGTGGTTTCCAATTGAATAATAAGAATTTATACTATACTTGTTTGACATACCATTAGTGGATCCTCTAACCTTGACATTGTTTGTTATCGTTGTTTAATCCTTACTTTAATTTTTCATCTCAAAGTTCTCATCAATTTTTCTTCTTCTTCTTCTTCTTCTTTATTATTGTTGTTATTATTATTATTATTATTATTATTACTACTACTACTACTACTACTACTTCTATCAGTGTTATTATTGCTACTATTATTATTATTGTTGTTGTTGTTGTTATTGTCATCTATAATTTATATAATTAACCTTTGTGTGGTTTGACCCTGGTCTTGCCGGGTTATTTATTACTTCGACACTTTTGCACTTGGAAGAAGACATCAATCTTTTAGTCGTGTCAAGTTTTTGGCGCCGTAGCCGGGAAGGTAAGTTTTGTATAAATTATAATATTTATTTTATTTTCTCTTTTCACTTTTCTTATATATAACTTTGTTTCTTTTCTCTTGTTTCTTCTTCTTTTATTTTATTTTTCCTTTTATGCTATTCCTATGCGTGCATGAGAGTGTGATCACGTACTTCAAGTGGTAGACTTTATAGGGTATACTCATCATTTTTAGAAAATATAGCCAAAGAAGATAATCAATCACTTCATAATGAGAATAACCGTGCTAGAACACTTAAAGACCACATGAATCCTACAAGAGCAAGTCTGACACGATGAAAAGATTGATGTCTTCTCCCAAGTGCAGGAGTGTCGAAGTAATAAATAATCCGGTAAGACCAAGGTTGAACCTCCATTAATTGTACAAATTATAAACAATAATGATAACAATAACAACAACTAAAATAATAATGATAATACTACTAGTAGTAGTAGTACTAATAATAATAACAATAATAAAGAAAAAAAAGAAAAAAAAAAGTTGATGAGAACTTTAAGATGAAAAATTAACGTAAGGATTAAACAATGATAATAACAAATGTCAAGGTTAGAGGTTCCACTAATGGTATGTCAAACAAGTATAGTATAAACTCTTATTACTCAATTGGAATCCAAACACAAAGGCGGTTCCAATCATAATATAGATTGTTAACATGATTACATTAGTCATCTTATTCAATTAATACTAATACTTGTAAATTTCATCAAGCATTCATACTTATAACTTACGTTAACAACAAATCAAGTTCAGTTCATAGCTCAGGTGTCGGATATACCATATGGGCTATAAAAGTGCTAAGCATTTGTTATACCAAGTGTTATACAACATAAGTCAAGATTAGTCATTTAACAAGCAAATTATTAAAGAATGAGCAAGATAACAAATATAAAACATGTTAGTATCAAACATTAAAGTCCATATTAAGTTTATACTATTCTTATTCTTACACCATTAGTGTAACCTTTTCACCTTGATATAATAAACTTAGCTAGACATAATAAAAGAAAGAAAAATAGATAAATAAAATAAAAACATAAATAAAATAAGAGTTAACAAAGCAAAGGAAAGGAAATGAAAACTAGAGGTCATTGATGACCTCATTTCAACTTCTAGAACTCCAGATATGGCTAAAATACTGAATAGTGCTCGAGCTGGAGGACAAATTCGAGCTTCTTTGTTGTTGCAACAATTTGGACTTGAAAATGGTCTTTTCAGATCTTGGGCTCCATATAAAAGTTGTAGGCCTATGTCTTTCCTTTCCATCCATATAAAGTAGACCTAAATCTAAGATCTATAGCTCCAGATATGACCCAATTACTAAACAATGTTCTGGTTTGGATTGCACCTACATCTCTTTTCTAAGTTTGGCCATCTCTTTATCCTTTCCATTTCAATTCTTATATTCATCAACCAATCCTTTCATTTATGTGATAGGCCTGCATTTAAAATGAATATTTACCACAAATTAAAGGTATCTTATATTATTAGATATATTATTATAAAACATGCTTTAGTTAAGGAGTTATTGATACTTTAGTGCAAAATGATGATATAAAACCTTAATAAAAATACACTTTTAAGTATCAATCACACTCCTCAACTAGCTTATTACTAGTCCCTAGTAATCAAAGCGTTAAAATAGAAAAACAATTTGCAAATTTCACAAAGCAAGGTATTCATCATTTAACTTCCATTACTCTATCTAGATAAACAAACTCTCGTTAAATTTATATACCTGCTCAATACCTCTTAACAAGATATTCATAAACCTTTCTTTTGTGCTCAATGTATCAACATATAATTATAGGGCTTTTCTTGGAAGAAAACAAAATTTTTGTTCTAATGTTTAAGGTTAACTTCCTTGGGTTGGGATTATTATTTTTGTCTTCTTTTCTTTTTCTTTCTTTTTTTTTAATATATATACATATAATTTAAAACATCATGCATCTTTAACCTATATAACGAGTTTTCAGCTAATGACTCCCAAACCAGTTGGTCTTAGGGCATTAGGTGTTAAAACACCCCTACGAGCTTAGTAACTCGGGTCGCAGATACTTATATGTAGATAGTGCAATGTTTGATTTCCTTAAGCTTTTCTTCTCAACCCACGTAACAAGCGTTGGACCAATAGCTCCCAAGTTAGTTGACTTTAGGGTATTAGGTGTTAAAACACCCCTTCGGGCTTAATTGCTTAGGTTAGAGAGGCTACGAAACCAAACTTATCTAAATTTTTATTATTATCATTTTTTTTCTTTCTTTTTTCTTTTTTCTTTTTAATTATATACTATCCCTTTCCCTTAGTTGTTACCTTTAACAAAAGAACATAAATAATATAATAATCCAATATGCAAACCACAATCATATGTTAAAGTGTGTGTGTGTGTGTAAATTAAGGTTTAAGAAGGCATGTTACATAAGTATATAAGCAGAATTAAGTGATAACAATGCGAGAGTTTGTAAATCTGAATATTTCAAGAAGTATTATGAGAGACCTTGTTATGAATGATTACTAAGATGCGTCTCAAGAGTCATAAAAGATTCTCCTTACTCTACCATCATAGTAACAACCATTTTGCACATGCTTTATGAAATAGAAAACACTTTTTTTTAAGCTACTACCCTCTCCCCTCAACTAAAACAAGACATTGTCCTCAACGTTTAAAGGTAGAAAGATAGAGTATAGAAGATATCACCTGGAATAACGAACATTGACAAACCTAAAACACACTAAAACAAATATAAGTAACAACAAAACACAATAATAAAACCAAAAGACACAAAGAGCATGTGTATGTACAGGTAGTTGTGATTGTGGCTCACAACTTCCCTTGGTTTTACGTTCAAGAACGGCTTAAACGCCCTCTATGGGTCGGAGATAGGCTTCTCATCCAGTTTTCTTAAAAACTAGCAAACAGGGTCTTTTTTAGTCAAATTCCCAAGACTAAGTCGATCATGTTCTTTATCAAATAGTAGCCATAAATCATGAATTGCATGATGCACATCTCCATTAAAATGTGTTTTAAGAGTCATTAGAAGGTTATCTAAAGACTCCTTACTCAGGTCATCTTTAATGAATTGTATTTTATCTTCATAGTTTATAGATACAATTTCTAAAGAACGACATTGTGCATTACAAGTCCATCTTGCACATCGATGACAAACTTGTAGTTGTTTTGCACGATGTTTCTTTGCAAAAATGCTTTTACCTGTTCTAGGCATATGTGAAATGAAGTTAGAGGACTCATCTGATAATCGGACCTTTGTTTCAATCAACCAACGAATATCTTCAGGAATTCCATGATTCATTAACAATCTCAATCTTGTATATCTAGCACGGTAAATTTTTGTAATCATATTTTAAGGCAGAACGGGAAAATACTTTTTAATTTTTTTAAGATCAGTGTCCATTGTCAAATGAGAATTGGAAGAGGGATTCAAAGAATTGCACAAATGTATATACAAATATCAGTTATTGTGGGAAACTGAAAGAACCAACTTAAGTCATGGAGTACCGTTATTCGCCATTTGACCAGAGTGAGAGAAACTAGCAAAAATAATTACTAAGAAAAACACAAAAACAATGTGAGAAAAACAAAATAATCAACCTTTATCTATAATAACTTACCTCATTATCGGGAATGAATCTTTCAAATATTTGATCAGGACAATATCTGAATAAATTAGGGTCATCACTATAAAAGTTTTTCACTTCGTTTAAAAAATTTTCTTTGTCTTCGGTACTCCAAGCTGGCAAATCTCCTAAAGTAAGAAAATTAATACTTTTATCATACCAAGGCATTGAAATAAGAGAAAGTAAGGATTCGTTAGGAAAGTAATCATCAATTGGTGTGATGTCAAATGTCGAATCTATTGTCATTGTTGACAAAAGATTCACATCAACATTTTTTATGCTTTTTCATTCATGATTTCTTCCTCAGAATAAATCATTTGCAAATCTTCAGATTCATCCAACTCATTTTTACTTAAAGTAGATTCAAGTTGATCATAAACTAATTCGTCAATATGATCTACTTCTTGTAAATCATTATCATCTCCAGGTTGCTTGCAAATGTTGAAAATATCCATCTCTAATTTCATGTTTCCAAATAATAGCTTCATCAATCCATTCCTACAATTAATCAATGCGTTAGAAGTTGCAAGAAACGGACGTCCTAAAATAATAGGAAATGAATTACATGCTTTAACAGGATGTGTGTCCAAGACAACAAAATCCACAAGTCCATATTAAGTTTATACTATACCTATTCTTACACCATTAGTGTAACCTTTTCACCTTGGCATAATAAACCTAGCTAGACATAATGAAAGAAAGAAAAATAGATAAACAAAATAAGAACATAAATAAGATAAGAGTGAACAAAGCAAAGAAAAGGAAAGGAAAAGCATAAACTTGATATTAATGAAAGCAAAACATAAGCAATACAAAAAAATACAAGAGAGAAAACAAGAGCATGATCTTGATCAAGACACCAAGATGCCTAAATGCATGGCAAATGCCTCCTTTTATATGCCAAAATTGAGAACTATTGATTTGATGACTAATTGATGAGTAGGTGGCCAACACTTTACTTGGTGATAATCCTTATCTTCTCTTGTCTACCCAAAACGTTATTGATGACATCAAAATTAGAGCCACTTGAAAACATGAAAGTTCTAGGAAATTGTCTCAGCTTTCTTGTGTAAACAATTCAGCTCATTTTGACTTCTAGAACTCCAGATATTGCCAAAATACTGAATAGTGCTCGGGCTGGAGGACAGATTTGGGTTTCTTTGTTGTTGCAACAATTTGGACTTGAAAATGGCCTTTTTAGATCTTGGGCTCCATATGAAAGTTGTAGGCCTATGTCTTACCTTTCCATCCATATAAAGTAAACCTAAATTTGAGATCTATAGCTCCAGATATGACCCAATTACCATACAGTGTTCCAGTTTGGTTTGCACCGACATCTCTTTTCTAAGTTTGGTCATCTCTTTATCCTTTCAATTTCAGTTCTTAAAGTCATTAATCAATCCTTTAATTTATGTGATAGGCCTGTATTTAAAATGAATATTTACCACAAATTAAAGGTATCTTATATTATTAGATAGATTATTATAAAACATACTTTAGTTAAGGAGTTATTGATACTTCAAGTGCAAAATGATGATAAAAAACCATGATAAAAATGCACTTTTGAGTACTAATCGCAACCCCCCAACTAGCTTATTACTAGTTCCTAGTAATCAAAGCGTTAAAATAGAAAAAAAAATTGTAAATTCCACAGAGTAAGGTATTCATCATTTAACTTCCATTACTCTATCCAGATAAACAAACTCTCATTAAATTTATATACCTGCTCAATGCCTCTTAACAAGATATTCATAAACCTTTCTTTTGTGCTCAATGTATCAACACATAATTATAGGGCTTTTCTTGGAAGAAAACAAAATTTTTGTTCTAATGTTTAAGGTTAACTTCCTTGGGTTGGGATTATTATTTTTGTCTTCTTTTCTTTCTTTCTTTCTTTTAATATATATACATATAATTTAAAACACCATGCATCTTTAACCCATATAATGAGCTTTTAGCTAATGACTACCAAACTAGTTGGTCTTAAGGCATTAGGTGTTAAGACACCCCTACGAGCTTAGGAACTCGGGTTGCAGATACTTATATGTAAATAGTGCAATGTTTGATTTCCTTAAGCTTTTCTCCTCAACCCATGTAACAAGCGTTGGGCCAATAGCTCCCAAGTTAGTTGACTTTAGGGTATTAGGAGTTAAAACACCCCTTCAGGTTTAATTGCTTAAGTTAGGGAGGCTACGAAACCTTTTTGTTTCTTATTTTTTTTTCTTTTTTATTATATACTATCCCTTTCCATTAGTTGTTACCTTTAACAAAAGAACATAAATAATGTAATAATCCAATATGCAACCCACAATCATATGTTAAAGTGTGTGGGTGTAAATTAAGGTTTAAGAATACATGTTAAATAAGTATATGAGCAGAATTAAGTGATAACAATGCAACAGTTTGTAAATCTGAATATTTTAAGAAGTATTATGATAGACCTTGTTACGAATGATTACTAAGATGCGTCTCAAGAGTCATAAAAGATTCTCCTTACTCTGCCATCATAGTAACAACCATTTTGCACATGCTTTATGAAATAGAAAACACAGTTTTTTTTTTAAGCTACTACCCTCTCCCCCTAACTAAAACAAGACATTGTCTTCAATGTTTAAAGGTAGAAAGATTATAGAAGATATCACCTGAAATAACAAACACCGACAAACCTGAAACACACTGAAAAAAGTATAAGAAATAACAAAACACAATAATAAAACCAAAAGACACAAAGATTCACAAATAGAGGCTCAAATCCAATCTAAGCTTTTTGCAGCATTTCTTAGTTGACCAATTTATGTGACTCATTGAAGGATCAATTACAGGAATGAAAGATTGTAGTTGGTCAATCAATTGTTCAGCAGTAGCAGCAGAGATTATGATTTGTCGTACAGAAGATGTTAGAAATTCCTGTTCGATAGCATGATCAAGAAAAGACAGCAACTTATCATAATAACCATTAACATTTAACAAACCTATGGGTTTATGGTGAATATGTAGTTGGGCCCAAGAGAAAATATGAAAAGTCTCTTCCAATATTTTTCCAATTTTGTCCCCTTGTGCTAAAGCTTCGGGGACGACCCCCAAAACTTGACTACCTCCTAAAACTACAACTATTGACACACCTCCCATTAACCCAAGACTACCTCCCCATATACTAAATGAATCTTTCTCTCAGCTAGCACTTGACCAAGATGATTTGCTGATTCTAAAAACTCATTTTCTTTCCCAGGACTAAATCCACCGAAAACACAAATATTTCTTATATGATGACCTGAGGAACTTGCCATTTCTACACACTTTAGTATTTGTTGAATGTATGGGTTGAGTAGAAAAGAAAAGAAGGAAACAAGTGTTTTATAGATGAGAAATTAGAAAGGTAATCATACCACCTATATGTAGGCCAGCTAGAGTCTCTCTCTCTCTCTCTCTTTATTTATTTATTTACTTTAAAAAAGCATGTATATGTACAAGTAGTTGTGATTGTAGCTCACATCTTCCCTTGGTTTTACATCCAAGAATGACTTAAACGCCCTCTATGGGTCGGGGATAGGCTTTCCATCCAGTTTTCTTAAAAACTGACAAACAGGGTCATTTTTAGTCGGATTCCCAAGACTAAGTCGATCATGTTCTTTATGAAATAGTGGCCATAAATCATGAATTGCACGATGCACATCTCCACTAGGATGTGTCTCAAGAGTTAATAGAAGGTTATCTAAAGACTCCTTACTCAGGTCATCCTTACTGAGGTTTATAGATACCACTCCTAAAGAATGACATTGTGCATTACAAGTCCATCTTGCACATCGATGACAAACTTTCAATTGTTTTGCATGACATTTCTTTGCAAAAGTGCTTTTACCTGTTCTAGGCATGTGTGAAATGAAGGAGTTAGAGGACTTACCTGATAATCGGACTTTTGCTTTAATCAACCAACGAATATCTTCAGGAATTCCATGATTCATTAACAATCTCAATCTTGCATATCTAGCATGGTAAATTTTTATAATCGCATTCTGAGACAGAGCGGGAAAATACTTTTTCAATTTTGCAAGAATAGTGTAGATTTTCAAATGAGAATTGGAAAAGAGATTCAAAGAACTGCAGAAATATATATACAGATATTAGTTATTGCGGGAAACTGAAAGAACCGACTTAAGTCACGGAGTACTGCTATCTGCCATTTGACTAGGGTAAGAGAAACTAGCAAAAATCACTCAAAAAGGAACACAAAAATAATGTGAGAAAAAAAATAATCAACCTTCATCTATAAGATCATTCAAACTAGTTGATTCATTTTCACTAGGAAAATTATCAAAGTAAGTTTTCAAACGATGTTCATTTTCCTTAAAATCATTGTCATTCATTGAATTCTCAATATCATAGACCCCATAAGGATTGCTCCATCTTGATCTTAGCTCTCTAGGGAATGCATAAAGTTGAGAATTATAAAACAAAACTTTTTTACTAGTATCAACTTTTTGACAATTTTCACAAGCTTTGCAGAATGTATGCCTGTCCTTGAACATGGTGGGCCAATAAAATCGATTTTGAAAGATTTTTGCAGCTGTCTTATTTGACGAGAAATAACTTCCACATGCATCAGAATGACAAAGTTTAATGACACTACTTACCTCATTGTCGGGAATGAATCTTTCAAATATTTGATCAGGACAATATTTGAATAAGTTAAGGTCATCACTATAAAAGTTCTTCACTTCGTTTAAAAACTTTTCTTTGTCTTTGGTACTCCAAGCTGGCAAATCTCCTAAAGCAAGAAAATTAATACTTTTATCGTACCAAGGCATTGAAATAAGAGAAAGTAAGGATTCGTTAGGAAAGTAATCATCGATTGATGTGATGTCAGATGTCGAATCTATTGTTACTGTTGACAAAAGATTCACATTAACATTTTCGGTGCTTTTTTCATCTATGATTTCTTTCTCAGAATAAATCATTTGCAAATCTTTAGATTCATCCAACTCATTTTTACTTAAAATAGTACAAGTTAATCATAAAATAATTCATCAATTTGATCTACTTCTTATAAATCATTATCATCTCTAGGTTGCTTGCAAATGTTGAAAATATTCATCTCCAATGTCATGTTTCCAAATGATAGCTTCATCAGTCCATTCCTACAATTAATCAATGCGTTAGAAGTTGCAAGAAACAAACGTCCTAAAATAACAGGAAATGAATTACATGCTTCAACAAATTGTGTGTCCAAGACAACAAAATCCACAAGATAAATGAATTTATCGACTTGTACTAACACATCTTCAATTACTCCTCTAGGCACTTTTATAGATCTATCGGCAAGTAAAAGAGTTATAGAAGTTGGTTTTAACTCACCTAGATTGAGACTCTGAAAAACTGAATATGGAAGTAAATTCACACTAGCACCAAGATCAAGTAAGGCTCTTTCAATTTTATGCTCTCCAATAAAGCAAGAAATTGTAGGACAACTAGGGTCTTTATATTTCAAAGCATTATTGTTATGAAGAATAGCACTTACTTGTTCGGCTAAAAAGGCTTTCTTTTTCACATTCAGTTTCCTCTTCATAGTGCATAGATCTTTCAAAAATTTAGCATAGGAAGGAATCTGTTTAATAGCATCCAGCAAAGGTATATTGATTGTTACCTGTTTAAAAGTTTCAAAAATTTCAGAGTTGTGATTGACTTTCCTTTGTTTGGTCATGGCTTGAGGAAATGGAAGTGCTGACGGAGAATCAGTCTTTTCTTTGCAATTTTCATATTCAACCCCTTCCTTAACCTTAGAGATTGACTTATCATCTTTCTCATAAGGTTCAAGATAGGGTTTTTCAATAACCTTACCACTGCGAAGAGTAGTGACTAATTTGACTTGATCCATGTGTTGGCTTTCAGAACTACTTGCATTTGCATTGTATTACCCCTTGGAATTTTGTTGTGGTTGAGATGAAAACTTACCTTTCTCTTGGAAACTAAGATCAGATGTCAATTTTGCAAGAGTATCTTTAAAATATATCATGTTTTGAGCAAGTTGAGTATTGATTGTCTCTTGCTTTTCAATAAATGCATACAATGTTTCCTCAAGATTCTTCTAGGAGGTAGAGTATAAGAGGTGCATATCCATGAGAATTTTGAAAATTATGGTGTGCTTGAAACTATGGTTGTGAAGTTTGTGCATTGTTATTCTCACTCCTCCAACTAAATTTTGGATTATTTCTCCAATTGGGGTTGTATGTTTGTTAATATGGGTTATGGTTGGGCATTTGGAAACTGTTTAAAGCATGAGCTTGTTCATGGAGACATTTCTTAAAAGAGGGCAAGGTTGGACAGTTATCGGTGCAGTGTTCATTTCTTTCACATATTTGACATGCAGTGTTTTCAACATATTTTAATTGACCACTCTTTTTCAATTCTAGTGCCTCAACTTTTCTAGCTAAAGATGCAAACTTGGCTTGAAGGTCATGATCTTCCCTAAGCTTGTACATACCTCCACTAGATGTATGAGGTTGAGTTTTACTCGGTGCCTCATAAGCACCCGCGGTGTCCCAATTTTGAGCATTTTCATCTAACAAGTCTAAGTACTCCATTACTTCATCAGGGTCTTTGTCTTCAAAAGTTCCATTGCACATCAATTCAACCATTTGCTTATCTTTAGGTGTTAACCCTTCATAAAAATATGAAACCAATCTCCATGTTTCAAAACCATGATGAGGGCAAGTACTAAGGAAGTTTTGATACCTATCCCAACATTGGTAAAATGTTTCTCCTAGTTTTTGAGTGAAAGTGGTGATTTGTCTTTTGAAAGAGTTTGTTTTATGAGATGGGAAAAACTTCTTTAAAAATTGCTATTGCATTTCATCCCAAGCACAAATGGATCCTAGTCTCAAATTATGTAGCCATGTTTTAGCTTTATCTTTTAATGAAAAAGGAAAAAGCTTTAATCTGATGGTGTTCATGCTATAATTTAAATTATTATATGTGTTGCAGACCTCCTCAAATTCCCTTAAATGCAAGTATGGATTTTCCAATTCAAAACCATGAAAAGAAGGTAAAAGTTGAATAATGCTCGGTTTAAAATTAAAGTGAGATGCATCGGGAGGAAAAACTATGCATGATGGTGCACTTGTTCTTGTTGGATTCATGTGGTCTTTAAGTGTTCTAGCACGGTTATTCTCATTATTCTCATTATGAAGTGATTGATTATCTTCTTCAGCCATATTTTCTGAAAATGATGAGGATACCCTACAAAGTCTACCACTTGATGTACGTGACCACACTCTCATGCACGTGTTGGAATAAAATAAAAGAAAAAAGAAAATAAGAGAAGAAGAAACAAGAGACAAGAAACAAAGTTACATTCAAGAAAAGTGAAAATAGAAAATAGAATAAATATTATAATTTATACAAAACTTACCTCCCCAGCAATGGCGCCAAAAACTTGACACGACTGAAAGATTAATGTCTTCTCCCAAGTGCAGGAGTGTCGAAGTAATAAATAACCCGGCAAGACCAAGGTCGAACCCCAGGGAGGTTAATTGTACAAATAATAAACAAGAATTATAAACAACAACAACAGTAACAATAACAACAATAATAATACTCATAATACTAGTAGTAGTAGTAGTAGTAGTAGTAGTTATAGTATGACAACAACAATAATTGTCTCAGCTTTCCTGTGCAAAAATTCAACTCATTTTGGCTTCTAGAACTCTAAATATGACCAAAATACTGAACAGTGCTCGGGCTGGAGGACAGATTCGGGCTTCTTTATTGTTGCAACAATTTGGACTTGAAAATGGTCTTTTTAGATCTTGGGCTCTGTATCAAAGTTGTAGGCCTATATCTTACCTTTTCATTCATATAAAGTAAACCTAAATCTAAGATCTATAGCTCCAGATATGACCCAATTACCGAACAGTGTTCCGATTTGGATTGCACCGACATCTCTTTTCTAAGTTTGGCCATCTCTTTATCCTTTTCAGTTCTTAAAGTCATCAATCAATCCTTTAATTTATATGATAGGCCTGCATTTAAAATGGACATTTACCATAAATTAAAGGTATCTTATATTATTAGATAGATTATTATAAAACATGCTTTAGTTAAGGAGTTATTGATACTTCAAGTGCAAAATGATGATATAAAACCATGATAAAAATGCACTTTTGAGTACTAATCATATACCACCATTGAAAAAGAATTACTTGTAGTAGTATTTGCATGTGAAAAATCAGGTCTTATCTTATTGGCTCACTTGTTGTTGTTTTTAATGATCATACAGCATTGAAATATCTTCTTTCTAAGAAAGATTCTTAGGCTAGATTGGTGCGGTGGATTTTGTTACTTCAAGAATTTGATATCATAATCAAAGATAAGAAAGGCAGCGAAAATGTTGTCGCAAATCACTTGTCAAGATTGACAACAGATTCGAAAACTAACATCACACCAATCAATGACTACTTTCCTGATGAATCTTTACTTTCTGCCTCTACAATGCCTTGGTTTGCTAATATTGTCAATTTTCTTGTTTCAGGACAATTGCCAGCTCATTGGAGCACCCAAGATAAAAGAAAGTTCTTGAATGAAGTGAAGAACTTTTATTGGGATGACCCTTATTTGTTCAAATATTATCCTGATCAAATATTTCGAAGATGCATTCCTGACAATGAGGTAAGTAGTGTCATTAAATTTTGTCATTCTAAGGCATGTGGGGGCCATTTCTCATCAAGAAAGACAACTGCAAAAATCTTACAAAGTGGATTTTATTGGCCCATCATGTTCAAAGACTCACATGCATTCTACAAGTCTTGTGAAAATTATCAAAAGTTGGGATCAATTTCAAAACATCACATGATGCATTTAAATCCTATTCTTGTCATTGAGATCTTTGACTGTTGGGGTATAGATTTCATGGTTCCATTTCCTCCATCATTTGATTTCTTATACATATTAGTCGGCAGTAGATTATGTTTCAAAATAGACAGAGGCAATTCCAAGTCGAAACAATGATCACAAAATAGTGATAAAGTTTTTGAAAGAAAATATTTTGAGTCGATTTGGAGTTCCTCGAGCCATAATAAGTGATGGTGGAACACATTTCTACAACAAGCCATTTGAGTCTTTAATAAAGAAATATGGAATCACACACAAAGTTGCCACCCCTTATCACCCTTAAACAAGTGGACAAGTAGAGCTTGCTAATAGGGAGATTAAACACATTTTAGAGAAAACAATGAACCCTAATAGGAAAGATTGATCTTTAAGACTTAATGATGCACTTTTAGCTTATCGAACTGCTTATAAAACATCATTAGGTATGTCACCTTATAGACTAGTCTATGGAAAACCTTGTCAGTTGCCTGTGGAACTTGAACATAAAGCTTATTGGGCTATTAAAGCTTTCAATTCAAATCTGGATGATGCTAGTCAACTGTAAAAATTACAAATAAATGAGTTGAGGAAATAAGAAATGATGCATATGAAAATTTAAAAATTCATAAAGCAAGAGTTTCATGACAAGAATATACTGAGAAAAACATTCAATGTTGGTCAAAAAGTCTTGCTTTATAATTCTTGACTGCATTTATTTCCTTGAAAATTAAGATTAAGATGGAGTGGTTCTTTTATTGTGAAACATGTGTATCCATATGGGGCCTATGACATCGAGAATCTAAAGAATGACAATGTTTTCAAGGTAAATGGACAACGTCTGAAAGTTTACTTTGATAATTTTACAATTGAACATGACTCTATTGAATTGGGTGATCCTATATATAAAGATTGATTATTATTATTATTATTTTCTTTTTGAGTGAGTTTTGCTAGTTTCTCTTACCCTGGTCAAATGGTGGATAACGATACTCCGTGAGTTAAGTAAATTTGTTCAGTTTCCCACAATAACTAATATCTGTATATACATTTCTGTAATTCTTTGAATCTCTCTTCCAATTCTCACTTGAAAATGGACACTAATCTTGCAAAATTGAAAAAGTATTTTCCTGTTTTGCCACAGAATGCGATTACAAAACTTTATCGTGCTAGATGTGCAAGATTGAGATTGTTAATGAATCATGGAATTCCTGAAGATATTTGCTGGTTGATTGAACCAAAAGTCTGATTATCAGGTGAGTCCTCTAACTCCTTCATTTCACACATGTCTGAAACAGGTAAAAGCACTTTTGCAAAGAAACGTCATGTAAAACGACTGAAAGTTTGTCATCGATGTGCAAGATGGACTTGTAATGCACAATGTCATTCTTTAGGAATGGTATCTATAAATCATGAAGATAAAATACAATTCATTAAGGATGGCCTAAGTAAGGAGTCTTTAAATGACCTTCTATTGACTCTTGAGACACATCCTAGTGGAGATGTGCAACGTGCAATTCATGATTGATGGCCGCTATTTCATAAAGAACATGATCGACTTAGTCTTGGGAATCTGACTAAAAATGACCCTGTTTGTCAGTTTTTAAGAAAACTGGATGAAAAGCCTATCCCCGACCCATAGAGGGCGTTTAAGTCATTCTTAGACATAAAACCAAGGCAAGATGTGAGCCACAATCACAACTACTTGCACATACACATGCTTTTTTAAAGTAAATAAATAAATAAAGAGAGAGAAAGAGAGTGTATGTGTGTAAGACTCTAGTTGGCCTACATATAGCTGGTATGATTGCCTTTCTAATTTCTCATCTATAAAACTCTCTTTTCCTTCCTTTCATTTCTACTCAACCCATACATTCAACAAATACTAAAGTGTGTACAAATGGCAAGTCGGTCATCACATAAGAAATATTTGTGTTTTCCGTGGATCTAATCCTGGGAAAGAAAAGGACTTTTTAGAATCAGTAAATCATCTTGGTCACGTGCTAGCTAAGAGAAAGATTCATTTAGTATATAGGGGAGGTAGTCATGAGTTCATGGGAGGTGTGTCAATAGCTGCATTTTTAGGAGGTAGTCAACTTTTGGGGGTCGTCCCCGAAGCTTTAGCATAAGGGGACATTATTGGAAAAACAATTGGAGAGGAACTTCAGGTCTTTACAATGTCAGCTCGAATGAATGCAATATTTAACCATGTTGATGCCTTCATTTCATTACCAGATGGTCTAGGCACATTGAAAGAGATCTTTCATATTTCCTCTTGGGCCCAACTGTACATTCACCATAAACCCATAGGTTTGTTAAATGTTAATGGTTATTATGACAAATTGTTGTCTTTTCTTGATCACACTATGGAACAGGAATTTTTAACATCTTCTGCACGACAAATCATAATCACTGCTACTACTGCTAAACAATTGATTGACCAACTACAATCTTTCATTCCTGTAATTGATTCTTCCATGAGTTACATAAATTGGTCAACTAAGGAAAGTTGTAAAAAGCTTAGATTGGATTTAAGCCTTCATTTGTGTCTTTTGGTTTTATTATTGTGTTTTGTTATTTCTTATATTTTTTTCAGTGTGTTTCAGGTTTGTCAGTGTTTGTTATTTCAGGTGATATCTTTTATACTCTATCTTTCTACCTTTAAACATTGAGGACAATGTCTTCTTTTAGTTGGGGGGGAGGGTAGTAGCTAAAAAAAAAACTGTGTTTTCTATTTCATAAAGCATGTGCAAAATGATTGTTAGTATGATGGTAGAGTAAGGAGAATCTTTTATGACTCTTGAGACGCATCTTAGTAATAATTCGTAACAAGGTCTATCATAATACTTCTTGAAATATTCAGATTTACAAACTGTTACATTGTTATCACTTAATTCTGCTCATATACTTATTTAACATGTATTCTTAAACCTTAATTTACACCCACACACTTCAACATATGATTGTGGGTTGCATATTGGATTATTACGTTATTTATGTTCTTTTGTTAAAGGTAACAACTAAGGGAAAGGGATAGTATATAATTAAAAAGAAAAGGAAAAAAAATAAGAAAAAAATGATAATAATAAAAATGTAGATAAGTTTGGTTTTGTAGCCTCCCTAGCCTAAGCAATTAAGTCCAAAGGGGTGTTTTAACACCTAATACTCTAAAGTCAACTAACTTGGGAGCTATTGGCCCAACGCTTGTTACATGGGTTGAGGAGAAAAGCTTAAGAGAATCAAACATTGCACTATCTATATATCAGTATCTACGACCCGAGTTACTAAGCTCGTAAGGGTGTCTTAACACCTAATGCTCTAAGACCAACTAGTCTGGGAGTCATTAGCTGAAAGCTCATTACATGGGTTAAAGATGCATGGTGTTTTAAATTATATGTATATATATATTAAAAAAAAAAGACAAAAATAATAATCCCAACTCAAGGAAGTTAACCTTAAACATTAGAACAAAAATTTTCTTTTCTTCCAAGAAAAGCCCCATAATTATGTATTGATACATTGAGCACAAAAGAAAGGTTTATGAATATCTTGTTAAGAGGCATTGAGCAGGTATATAAATTTAATGAGAGTTTGTTTATCTGGATAGAGTAATGGAAGTTAAATGATGAATACCTTACTCTGTGGAATTTACAAATTTTTTTCTATTTTAACGCTTTGATTACTAGGGACTAGTAATAAGCTAGTTGGGGGTGTGATTACTACTCAAAAGTGCATTTTTATCATGGTTTTATATCATCATTTTGCACTTGAAGTATCAAGAACTCCTTAACTAAAATACATTTTATAATAATCTATCTAATAATATAAGATACCTTTAATTTATGGTAAATGTCCATTTTAAATGCAGGCCTATCATGTAAATGAAAACATTGATTGATGACTTTAAGAACTTCAATTGCAAAGGCAAAGAGATGATCAAACTTAGAAAAGAGATGTCGGTGCAATCCAAACCGGAACACTGTTTGGTAATTGGGTCATATCTGGAGCTATAGATCTCAAATTTAGGTTTACTTTATATGGATGGAAAGGTAAGACATAGGCCTCCAATTTTCATAGAGCTCAAGATCTAAAAAGGTCATTTTCAAGTCCAAATTGTTGCAACAACAAAGAAGCCCGAATCTGTCCTCCAGCCCGAGCACTGTTCAGTATTTTGGCCATATCTAGAGTTCTAGAAGTCAAAATGAGCTGAATTTTTTACAAAAGAAATCTGAGACAATTTTCTAGAACTTTCATGTTTTCAAGTGGCTCTAATTTTGATGTCATCAATAACATTTTGGGCATACAAGAGAAGATAAGGATTGACACCAAGTCAAGGGTTGGCCACCTACTCATCAATTAGTCATCAAATCAATAGTTCTTAATTTTGGCCTATAAAAGGAGGCATTTTCATGGATTTAGGCATCTTGGTGTCTAGATCAAGATCATGCTCTTGTTTTCTCTCTTTGTATTCTTTATGCTTTGTTTTCATTAATATCAAGTTCATGCCTTTCATTTCATTTTCTTTCCTTTGTTAACTCTTATCTTATTTATGTTCTTATTTTGTTTATCTATTTTTCTTTCTTTCATTATGTCTAGCTAAGTTAATTATGTCAAGGTGAAAAGGTTACACTAATGGTGTAAGAATAAGTATGGTATAAACTTAATATGGACTTTAATGTTTGATACTAACATGTTTTATATTTGTTATCTTGTTCACTCTTTAATACTTTGTTTATTAACTGACTAATCTTGATTTATGTTGTATAACAATTGGTACAACAAATGCTTGGCATTTTCATAGCACATATTGTATGGTATAACCGATACCTGAGCTATGAAAGGAACTTGATTTGTTGTTAACATAAGTTATAATCATGAATGCTTGATGAAATTTACAAGTATTAGCATTAATTGAATAAGATGGCTAATATAATCATATTAACAATCTATAATCTGATTGGAACCTCATTTGTGTGTGGTTTCCAATTGAATGATAAGAGTTCATACTATACTTGTTTGACATACCATTAGTAGATCCTCTAACCTTGACATTCTTTGTTATTATTGTTTAATCCTTACGTTAATTTTTCATCTCAAGGTTCTCATCAACTTTTCTTCTTCTTCTTTATTATTGTTGTTGTTACTACTACTACTACTACTGCTGTTGTTACTATTATTATTATTATTATTATTATTATTATTATTATTATTGTTATTGTTATTGTTATTGTTATTGTTATTGTTATTGTTATTGTTGCTATTGTTGTTATTTATAATTGTTGTTTATAAGTTGTATAATTATCCTCCCTGTGGTTCGACCCCGGTCTTGTCGGGTTATTTATTACTTCGACACTCCTGCACTTGGGAGAAGACATCAATCTTTTCATCATGTCAGGCTATACAATTCGAGACCAGGATCCATTCGTGCTTGGGATGAAATGCAACAACAGTTTTTAAAGAAGTTTTTCCCATCTTATAGAACAAACTCTTTCAAAAGACAAATCACCACTTTCACTCAAAAACCAGGAGAAACATTTTACCAATGTTGGGATAGGTATTCAGACTTGCTTAGTACTTGCCTTCATCATGGTTCTAAAACATGGAGATTGGTTTCACATTTTTATAAAGGGTTAACACCTACAGATAGGCAAATGGTTGAATTGATGTGCAATGAAACTTTTAAAGATAAAGACCCTGATGAAGCAATGGAGTACTTAGACTTGTTAGCTAAAAATGCTCAAAATTGGGACACCGCGGGTACTTATAAGGCACCGAGTAAAACTCAACCTCATACATCTAGTGGAGGTATGTACAACCTTAGGGAAGATTATGACCTTTAAGCTAAGTTTACATCTTCAGCTAGAAAACTCGAGGCACTAGAATTGAGAAAGATTGGTTAATTAAAATCTATTGAAAACATTGTATGTCAAATATGTGAAACAAATGAATACTCAACCAATAATTGTCCAACCTTGCCTTCTTTTAAGGAATGTCTCCATGAACAAGCCTATGCTTTAAATAGTTTCTAAAGAGCCAATCACAACCCATACTCACAAACATACAACCCTGATTGGAGAAATCACCTAAATTTTAGTTTGAAGAGTGACAATGCACAAACTTCACAATCACAGTTTCAAGCACACCATAATCTCTAAAATTATTATGGATATGCATCACCTTATGCTCCACCTCCTACAAGAAATTTTGAGGAAACTTTGTATGTATTCATTGAAAAGCAAGAGACAATCAACACTCAACTTGTTCAAAACATAATAGATTGTAAAGATACTTTTGCAAATTTCACATCTGCTCGTAGTTTTCGAGAGAAAGGTAAGTTTCCATCTCAACCACAACAAAATCGTAAGGGGCATTACAACGCAAATACAAGTAGTCCTGGAAGTCAA
The DNA here is from genome assembly GCA_015708895.1 of Populus ilicifolia. NCBI lineage: Eukaryota > Viridiplantae > Streptophyta > Magnoliopsida > Malpighiales > Salicaceae > Populus > Populus ilicifolia. Next base: position 87,972 of record SRLM01000441.1, read on the forward strand.
CACATGAATCAAGTCAAATTAGTCATCACTTTTTGTAGTGGTAAGGTTATTTAAAAACCAATTCTTGAACCTTGTGAGAAAGATGATGAGTCAATCTTTAAGGGTAAGGAAGGGGTTGAATATGAACATTACAAAGAAAAAATTGATTCCCCACCAGCACTTTCATTTCCTCATATCATGACCAATTGAAAGAAATCGAGGATGAAAAAGGCACCGAAAATGTTGATGAGGATCTTTTATCAAAAGTTACAACATATTCAACACCCGACATCATACCAATCAATGATTACTTTCCGAATAAATCTCTATTTTCTCTTAGTTCAGTGCCTTGGTTTGCTAAAAATATCAATTTTCTTGCTTCAGGATTTTTGCCAGCTCATTGGAGTACTGAAGACAAAAGAAAATTTTTGAGTAACATGCAAAATTGTTATTGGGATGACCCTTACTTATTCAATTATTGTCGTGATCAAATATTTCAAAAATGCATTCCTGACAATGAGGTAAGTAATTTCATTAAATTTTGTCACTCTAAGGTATGTAGGGATCATTTCTCGTCAAGAAAAAGGACTGTAGAAATCTTACAAAGCGGATTTTACTAGCCCACCATATTCAAGGAATCATATGCATCCCGCAAAACCTGTGAAAATTATCAAAAGGTGAGATTTATTTCAAAACACAGAGAGTCTTTAGATAATCTTCTATTAACTCTTAAGTCTCATCATAGTCGAGATAAACATCGTACAATTCATGACTTATGAACCTATTTTCATAAAAAAACATGCTTGGCATAGTCTTGGGAATCTGACCAAAAAAGACCATGTTTGCGAGTTTTTAAGAAAACTGGATGGGAAGCCTATCCTCGACCCATAGAGGGCGTTTAAGTCATTCTTAGATGTAAAACCAAAGGAAGATGTGAGCCACAATCATAACTACCTATACATACACATGCTTTTTCAAAAGTAAATAAATAAAGAGAGAGAGAGAGAGTGTGTGAGACTCTAGCTGACCTGCATATAGGTGGTATGATTGCCTTTCTAATTTCTCATCTATAAAACCCTCTCTTCCTTCCTTTCATTTCTACTCAACCCATACATTCAACAAATGCAGAAGTATGTAGAAATAGCAAGTTCCTCAGGTCATCAAATAAGAAATATTTGTGTTTTCGGTGGATCTAGTCCTGGGAAAGAAAAGGACTTTTTAGAATCAGTAAATCATCTTGGTCACATGCTAGCTAAGAGAAAGATTCATTTAGTATATAGGGGAGGTAGTCTTGAGTTCATGGGAGGTGTGTCAATAGCTGCATTTTTAGGAGGTAGTCAACTTTTAGGGGTCGTCCCCGAAGCTTTAGCACAAGGGGACATCATTGGAAAAACAATTGGAGAGGAACTTTAGGTCTTTACAATGTCAGCTCGAATGAATGCAATGTTTAACCATGCTGATGCCTTCATTTCATTACCAGGTGGTCTAGGCACATTGAAAGAGATCTTTCTTATTTCCTCTTGGGCCTAACTGCACATTCACCATAAACCCATAGGTTTGTTAAATGTTAATGGTTATTATGATAAGTTGTTGTCTTTTCTTGATCATGCTGTGGAACAAGAATTTTCAACATCTTCTGCACGACAAATCATAATCTTTGCATATACTGCCAAACAATTGATTGACCAACTACAATCTTTCATTCCTCTAATTAATCCTTCCATGAGTCGTATAAATTGGTCAACTAAGGAAAGCCGTAAAAAGTTTAGATTGGATTTGAGCCTTCATTTGTGAATCTTATGGTTTTATTATTGTGTTTTGTTGTTTCTTATATTTGTTTTAGTGTGTTTCAGGTTTGTCAGTGTAATTAAGCTCGAAGGGATGTTTTAACATTTAATACCCTAAGTTAATTGACTTGGGAGCTATTGGCCCAACACTTGTTACATGAGTTGAGGAGAAAAGCTTAAGGGAATCAAACATTGCACTATCTACATATCAGTATCTGCGACTCGAGTTACTAAGCTCGTAGGGGTGTGTCTTAACACCTAATGCCCTAAGACCAATTGGTTTGGGAATCATTAGTGAAAGCTCATTATATGAGTTAAAGATGCATGATGTTTTAAATTATATGTATATATATTAAAAAAAAACAAAAATAATAATTTCAACCCAAGAAAGTTAACCTTAAACATTAGAACAAAAATTTTGTTTTCTTCCAAAAAAAGCCCCATAATTATTTGTTGATACATTAAGCACAAAACAAAGTTCTATGAATATGTTGTTAAGAGGTATTGAGCAGGTATATAAATTTAACGAGAGTTTGTTTATTTGAATAGATTAATGGAAGTTAAATGATGAATACCTTATTTTATGGAATTTACAAATTGTTTTTCTATTTTAACACTTTGATTACCAGGGAATAGTAATAAGCTAGTTGGGGAGTGTGATTGATACTTAAAACTGTATTTTTATCAAAGTTTTATATCATCATTTTGCACTTAAAGTAACAATAACTCCTTAACTAAAACATGTTTTATAATAATATATCTAATAATATAAGATACCTTTAATTTATGGTGAATGTTCATTTTAAATACAGGCCTATCACATAAATGAAAGGATTGATTGATGAATATAAGATTTGAAATTGAAAGGATAAAGAGATGGCCAAACTTAGAAAAGAGATGTCGGTGCAATCTAAATCAGAACACTGTTCGATAATTGGGTCATATCGGGAGTTATAAATCTCTAATTTAGGTCTACTTTATATGGATGGAAAGGTAAGACATAGGCCTACAACTTTTATATGGAGCCCAAGATCTAAAAATGTCATTTTCATATCCAAATTATCGCAACAACAAAGAAGCCTAAATCTGTCCCCAGCCCTCTGTTCAATATTTTGGCCAAATATGGAGTTGTAGATGTCAAAATGATCTGAATTGTTTACTAAGAAAGATGAGACAATTTCCTACAACTTTCATCAAGTGGTTTTAATTTTGATGTTATTAATGAAGTTTTGGGTAGACAAAAGAAAATTAGGATTGTCATCAAGTCAAGAGCTGGTCACCTACTCATCAATTAGTTATCAAATCAATAGTTCCTAATTTTGGCCTATAAAAGGAGGCATTTGCAATGGCGCAAGAATAAGTATAGTTTAAACTTAATATGGACTTTAATGTTTAATACTAACATGTTTTATATTTGTTATCTTGTTCACTCTTTAATACTTTTCTTGTTAAATGATTAATCTTGATTTATGTTGTATAACACTTGGTACAACAAATGCTTGGTAGTTTCATAACTCATATTGTATGGTATAACCAACACCTGAGTTATGAAAGAAACTTGATTTGTTGTTAACATAAGTTATAATCATGAATGGTTGATGAAATTTACAACTGTTAACATTAATTGAATAAGATGACTAATGTAATCATATTAACAATCTATAATATGATTGGAACCTTCTTTGTGTGTGGTTTTCAATTAAATAATAAGAGTTTATACTATACTTGTTTCACATACCATTAGTGGATCCTTTAACCTTGACATTATTTGTTATCGTTGTTTAATCCTTTAATTTTTTATCTCAAAGTTCTCATCAATTTTTCTTCTTCTTCTTTATTATTGTTATTATTATTATTATTAGTACTACTACTACTACTACTAGTATTATTAGTGTTATTATTGCTACTATTATTATTATTCTTGTTGTTGTTAACCTCCCTGTGGCTCGACCCCAGTCTTGCCGGGTTATGTATTACTTTGACACTTCTGCACTTGGGAGAAGACATCAATTTTTTAGTCGTGTCATCACCTGTGGAAGTTATTTCATGGATGAATTCTGAGTCTGCAGTGACTCAGTTTTTTTGACAATTTCTAAGCCAACAAGGTCTTTGAGTGCTCATGACTCCACGTGTAACTTGTGGAAGTGGCTTTGTTGATGATTTTTGAGTCGATGGTAACTCATACCTCTTTGACTATTTTTGAATCAATAAGTGCTTTGAGCGCTTATAAATCGAGGCGTTACATGTGGAAGCATTTTTCATTAATGGTTTTTTCATCAATAGCGACATAGGTTTTCTTAACAATTTTTGAGTCAACAGGGTCTTTGAAGGCTCAAGAGTCCACTTGTCACTTGTGAAAGTGGTTTCGTTCATGATTTATGAGTTGACAGCAACTCAGCCCTCCTTGGTAATTTTTAAATGAACAAGTTCTATGAGCGCTCATAAGTCGAGATGTCACCTGTGGAAGCATTTTCATTGATCATTTTTTCATCGATAATGACTTAGTTTTTGTTGATAATTTTTGAGTCAACAAGGTCTTTGTGCACTTACAAATCCTCCATCACTTGTGGAAGGGGTTTCGGTGACAATTGCTAAGTCAGCACGACCCAAACCTCCTTGCCTATTTCTAAATCAACAAGGGCTGTGTGCACTTATGAATCTAGACATCACTTGTGGAAGCACTTCTGTTCATGATTTCTGAGTTGGCTGCGACTCAGGTTTTATTGACTGCTTCTAAATCAATAGGGGCTGTGTGTGCTTCTAAATCCACGCGTCTCCTTGAAAGCTGTTTTGGTGATGATTTCTCAATCTGCAGCAACCTAGCTTTTGTTGACAATTTTTGAGTCAATACGGTCCTTGTGCGCTTTAAGATCCACTTGTCACTTGTGGAAGCTATTTCAGTGACGATTTCTAAGTTTGCAGTGACTTAGTTGTTATTGACAACTTATTAGTCAATAAGGTCTTTGAGGGCTCATGAGTCCACGCATCACCTGTAGAAGTGGTTTTATTAACGATTTCTGAGTCAACAGTGGCTCAGCCCTCCTCGCCTATTTCTGAATCAATGAGGGCTCTAAGCACTCATAAATCGAGAGGTCAAATGTGGAAGCACTTTCATTGATGATTTTTTTTATTGACGAAACTCAGGTTTTGTTGACTATTTATAAGTCTGCAGCAACTCAGTTTCAGTTAATAATTTGTGAGGCAACAGGGTCTTTGATGGCTCATGAGTCCATGTGTCACCTATGGAAGTGGTTTTATTGATGATTTCTATGTCGGCAGCAACTTAGCCCTCCTTGGCTATTTCTAAATCAACAAGGGCTGTCAGCGCTCATAAATCAAGAGATCACCTGTGGAAGCATTTTCATTGTTGATTTTTTTATCAATAACGACTCAGATTTTTTTACTTTTTCTGAATCCACGCGTCGCCTTTAGAAGTTGTTTTGCTGATGATGTTTAGGCTTCAAGCGACTTAGTTTTCATTAACTTTTTTTGAGTTAACAGTCTCTTTATGCGCTCATGAGTTAACATGTCACCTTTTGAAGCTATTTCAATGATGATTTTTTAGGCTACAACAACTCAATTATCATTGACAATTTCTAAGTCAATGGGGTCTTTGAGTGCTCACCATTCCATGTGTCACCTATGGAAGTGGTTTCACTAATGATTTCTGAGTCGGTAGCAACTCAGTCATCCTTGTCTATTCTAAATCAATAGGGGTTGCATGCGCTCATGAATCTAGACGTCACTTGTGGAAGCACATTCATTAATGGTTTTTGAGTTGGTAACAACTAAGATTTCTTTATCTATTTTTAAGTCAACATGGATTATGTGTGCTAACGTATCCATATGTCTTCTTTGGAAGTTACTTTGTTGATGGTTTTTAAGCCTGCACAACTTAGTTTCATTGGTAATTTCTGAGTCAACAAGGTCTTTGTGCCCTCACGAATCCATGCTTCACTTGTGGAAGGGGTTTCGATGACAATTGTTGAGTCAGTAGTAACCTAGACCTCCTTGCCTATTTCTAAATCAACAGGGGCTATGTACACTTATTTATGAATCCAGACATCACTTGTAGAAGCACTCTCATTCATGATTTCTGAGTCTGCTGCGACTTAGGTTTTGTTAACTACTTCTAAATTAATAGGGGCTATGTACACTCCTAAATCCACGTGTCTCCTTTAAAAGCTGTTTTGGTGATGATTTCTTAGTCTGCAACGACTCAGCTTTTGTTGACAACTTCTAAATCAATAAGGTTTTTGTGCGCTCTAGAATCCACTTTTCACCTGTGGAAGTTATTTCAGTGATGATTTCTAAGTCTGTAATGACTTAGTTGTCATTGAAAATTTCTTAGTCAACAAGGTCTTTGAGGGCTTATGAGTCCACGCATCACCTATGGAAGTGGTTTTGATTGATACTTAAAATTGTGTTTTTATCAAGGTTTTATATCATTATTTTGCATTCAAAGTATCAATAACACCTTAACTAAAGCATGTTTTATAATAATATATCTAATAATATAAGATACCTTTAATTTATGATAAATGTTTATTTTAAATGCAGGCCTATCACATAAATGAAAGGATTAATTGATGAATTTAAGAACTGAAATTGAAAGGATAAAGAGATGGCCAAACTTAGAAAAGAGATGTCGATGCAATCCAAACCAAAACACTGTTTGGTAATTGGATCATATCTGGAGCTATTGATCTTAGATTTAGGTCTACTTTATATGGATGGAAAGGTAAGACATAGGCCTACAACTTTCATATGGAGCTCAAGATCTAAAAAGACCATTTTCAAGTCCAAATTGTTGCAACAACAAAGAAGCTCGAAAAGAAAAATCACCACTTTCACCCAAAAACCAGGAGAAACATTTTACCAATGTTGGGATAGGTACCGAGACTTGCTTAGTACTTGCTCTTATTATGGTTTTGAAACATGGAGATTGGTTTCATATTTTTATGAAGGGTTAACACCTATAGATAGGCAAATGGTTGAATTGATGTGCAATGGAACTTTTAAAGATAAAGATCCTGATGAAGCAATGGAGTACTTGGACTTGTTAGCTGAAAATGCTCAAAATTGGGACACCGAGGGTATTTATGAGGCACCGAGTAAAACTCAACCTCATACATCTAGTGGAACTATGTACAACCTTAGGGAAGATCATGACCTTCAAGCCAAGTTTGTATCTTTAGCTAGAAAAGTCGAGGCACTAGAATTGAAAAGGAGTTGTCAATGAAAATCTGTTGAAAACATTGTGTGTCAAATATATGAAACAAATGAACACTCAACCAATAATTGTCCAACCTTGCCTTCTTTTAAGGAAAGTCTCCATGAATAAGCTCATGCTTTAAACAAGATTCAAAGGGCCAACCATAACCCATACTCACAAACATACAACTCTGGTTAGAGAAATCACCAAAATTTTAGTTGGAAGAGTAAGAACAACAATGCACAAACTTCACAACCACCATTTCAAGCACACCATAATTTCCAAAATTCTCATGGATATGCTCCTCCTTATGCTCCACCTCCTAGAAGAAATCTTGAGGAAACATTGCATGTATTCATTGAAAAGCAAGAGACAATCAATACTCGACTTGCTCAAAATATGACAAATTTTAAAGATACTCTTGTAAAATTAACATCTGCTCTTAGTTTCCAAGAAAAAGGTAAGTTTTCATCTCAACCACAACAAAATCCCAAGGGGCAATACAATGCAAATGCAAGTAGTTCCGGAAGCCAACACATGGATCAAGTCAAATCAGTCACTACTCTTCGTAGTGGTAAGGTTATTGAAAAACTCTCTCTTGAACCTTATGACAAAGATGATGAGTTAATATCTAAGGTTAAGGAAGGGGTTGAATCTGAAAATTGCAAAGAAAAGACTAATTCTCTGCTAGCACTTTCATTTCCTCAAGCCATGACCAAACAAAAAAAAGTCAATCACAACTCTGAAATCTTTGAAATTTTCAAACAAGTAAGGATCAATATACCTTTTTTGGATGCTATTAAACAAATTCCTTCCTATGCTAAATTTTTGAAAGATCTATGCACTATGAAGAGGAAACTAAATGTGAAAAAGAAAGCCTTTCTAGCCGAACAAGTAAGTGTTATTCTTCAGAACAATAATGCTTTGAAATATAAACACCCTGGTTGTCCTACAATTTCTTGCTTTATTGGAGAGCATAAATTTGAAAGAGCCTTACTTGATCTTGGTGCTAGTGTGAATTTACTTCCATATTCAGTTTTTCAGAGTCTCAATCTAGGTGAGTTAAAACCAACTTTTATAACTCTTTTACTTGCTGATAGATCTGTAAAAGTTCCTAGAGGAATAATTGAAGATGTCTTAGTACAAGTCGATAAATTCATTTATCCTGTGGATTTTGTTGTCTTGGACACACAACCTGTTGAGGCATGTAATTCATTTCCTATTATTTTAGGATGTCCGTTTCTTGCAACTTCTAACGCATTGATTAATTGTAAGAATGGACTGATGAAGCTATTATTTGGAAACATGACATTGGAGATGAATATTTTCAACATTTGCAAGCAACCTGGAGATGATAATGATTTACAAGAAGTAAATCATATTGACGAATTAGTTTATGATCAGCTTGAATCTACTTTAAGTAAAAATGAGTTAGATGAATCGAAAGATTTGCAAATGATTTATTCTAAGAAAGAAATCACAAATGAAAAAAGCACCGAAAATATTGATGCGGATCTTTTGTCAACAGTGACAACAAATTCGACATCTGACATCACACCAATCAATGATTACTTTCCTAATGAATCCTTACTTTCTCTTAATCCAATGCCTTGGTATGATAAAAATATTAATTTTCTTGCTTTAGGAGATTTGTCAGCTGATTGGAGTACAAAAGACAAAGAAAAGTTTTTGAACGAAGTGAAGAACTTTTATGGTAATGACCCTTAACTTATTCAAATACTATCCTGATCAAATATTTCAAAGATTCATTTCCGACAATAAGGTAAGTAGTGTCATTAAACTTTGTCATTCTGAAGCATATGGAAGTGATTTCTCGTCAAATAAGATTGCTGCAAAAATCTTTCAAAATGGATTTTATTGGCCCACCATGTTCAAAGACACGCATGCATTCTGCAAAACTTGTGAAAATTGTAAAAAAGTTGATACTAGTCAAAAAGTTTTGTTTTATAATTCTCAACTCTATGCATTCCCTAGAGAGCTAAGACCAAAATGGAGGAATTCTTATGGGGCCTGTGATATTGAGAATTCAATGAATGACAATGATTTTAAGGAAAATGAACATCGTTCAAAAGCTTACTTTGATAATTTTCCTAGTAAAAATGAATCAACTTGTTTGAATGATCTTGTAGATAAAGGTTGATTATTTTATTTTCTCACATTGTTTTTGTGTTTCTTTTTAAGTGATTTTTGCAGTTTCTTTCACCCCGATCAAATGGCGGATAATGATACTCCATGACTTAAGTCGGTTCTTTCAGTTTCCCACAATAACTGATATCTGCATATACATTTCTGCAATTCTTTTAATCTCTCTTCCAATTCTCATTTGAAAATGGATACTAATCTTGTAAAATTGAAAAAATATATTCCCACTCTGCCTCAGAATGCGATTATAAAAATTTCCCGTGTTAGATGTGCAACATTGAGATTGTTAATGAATCATGAAATTCCTGAAGATATTCATTGGTTGGTTGAAGTAAAGATCTGATTATCAGGTGAGTCCTCTAATCCTTCATTTCACACATGCCTGGAACAAGTAAAAGCACTTTTGCAAAGAAGCGTCGTGCAAAATGACTGAAAGTCTGTCATCGATGTGCTAGATGGACTTGTAATACACAATGTCGTTCTTTAGGAATGGTATCTATAAATCGTGAAGATAAAATACAATTCATTAAGGATGGCCTGAGTAAGGAGTCTTTAGATAACCTTCTATTGACTCTTTAGAGAGTGAGTGAGACTCTAGCTAGCCTACATATAGGTGTTATGATTATCTTTCTAATTTCTCATCTATAAAACCCTCGTTTCCTTCCTTTCATTTCTACTCAACCCACACGTTTAACAAATACTGAAGTGTGTAGAAATGAAAAGTTCCTCAGGTCATCACATAAGAAATATTTGTGTTTTCGGTAGATCTAGTCCTGGGAAAGAAAAGGAGTTTTTAGAATTAGCAAATCATCTTGGTCAAGTGCTAGCTGAGAGAAAGATTCATTTAGTATATGGGGGAGGCAGTCTTGGGTTAATGGGACGTGTGTCAATAGCTACATTTTTAGGAGGTAGTCAAGTTTTGAGAGTCGTCCCCGAAGCTTTAGCACAAGGGGACATCATTGGAAAAACAATTGGAGAGGAACTTCAGGTCTCTACAATGTCAGCTCGAATGAATGCAATGTTTTACCATACTGATGCCTTCATTGCTTTACCAGATGGTCTAGGCACATTGGAAGAGATCTTTCATATTTCCTCTTGGGCCCAACTACACATTCACCATAAACCCATAGGTTTGTTAAATGTTAATGGTTATTATGATAAGTTGTTGTCATTTCTTGATCACGCCGTGGAACAGGAATTTCTAACATCTTCTGCATGATAAATCATAATCTCTGCTGCTACTGCTGAACAATTGATTGACCAACTACAATCTTTCGTTCCTGTAATTGATCCTTCCATGAGTCGCATAAATTGGTCAACCAAGGAAAGCCATAAAAAGCTTAGATTGGATTTAAGCCTTCATTTGTGAATCTTTATGTCTTTTGGTTTTATTATTGTGTTTTGTTATTACTTATATTTGTTTCAGTGTTTGTTATTTCAGGTGATATCTTTTATACTCTATCTTTCTACCTTTAAACATTGAGGACAATGTCTTCTTTTAGTTGGGGGGGAGGGTAGTAGCTAAAAAAAAACTGTGTTTTCTATTTCATAAAGCATGTGCAAAATGATTGTTACTATGATGGTAGAGTAAGGAGAATCTTTTATGACTCTTGAGACGCATCTTAGTAATAATTCGTAACAAGGTCTATCATAATACTTCTTGAAATATTCAGATTTACAAACTCTTGCATCGTTATCACTTAAATCTGCTTATATACTTATTTAACATGTATTCTCTTAAACCTTAATTTACACACACACACTTCAACATATGATTGTGGGTTCCATATTGGATCATTACATTATTTATGTTCTTTTGTTAAAGGTAACAACTAAGGGAAAGGGATAGTATATATTTAAAAAAACAAAAACAAAACAAAAAAAAATGATAATAATAAAAATGTAGATAAGTTTGGTTTCGTAGCCTCCATAATCTAAGTAATTAAGCCCGAAAGGGTGTTTTAACACCTAATACCCTAAAGTCAACTGACTTGGAAGCTATTAGCTCAACGCTTGTTACATGGGTTGAGGAGAAAAGCTTAAGGAAATCAAACATTGCACTATCTACATATTAGTATCTGCGACTCGAGTTACTAAGATTGTAGGAGTGTCTTAACACCTAATGCCCTAAGACCACCTGGTCTAGGAGTCATTAGCTAAAAGCTCGTTACATGGGTTAAAGATGCATGGTGTTTCAAATTATATTTATATATATATATTAAAAAACAAAAAAAAAGAAAGAAAAGAAGACAAAATAATAATCTCAACACAAGGAAGTTAACCTTAAACATTAGAACACAAATTTTGTTTTCTTTCAAAAAAAGCCCCATAATTATATGTTGATACATTGAGCATAACAGAAAGGTTTATGAATATCTTGTTAAGAGGTATTGAGCAGGTATATAAATCTAACAAGAGTTTGTTTATTTGGATAGAGTAATGGAAGTTAAATGATGAATACCTTGCTTTGTGGAATTTGCAAATTGTTTTTCTATTTTAACGCTTTGATTACTAGGGACTAGTAATAAGTTAGTTGGGGGGGTGTGATTAGTACTCAAAAGTGCATTTTTATCATGGTTTTATATCATCATTTTGCACTTAAAGTATCAACAACTCCTTAACTAAAGTACATTTTATAATAATCTATCTAATAATATAAGATACCTTTAATTTGTGGTAAATGTCTATTTTAAACGCAGGCATATCACATAAATGAAAGGATTGATTGATGACTTTAAGAACTTCAATTGCAAAGGCAAAGAGATTATCAAACTTAGAAAAGAGATGTCGGTGCAATCCAAACCGGAACACTATTTGATAATTAGGTCATATCTGGAGCTATAGATCTCAGATTTAGGTCTACTTTATATGGATGGAAAGATAAGACATGGGCCTACAACTTTCATATGGAGCCCAAGATCTAAAAAGGTCATTTTCAAGTCCAAATTGTTGGAACAACAAAGAAGCCCGAATCTATCCTCCAGCCTGAGCATTGTTCAGTATTTTGGCCATATCTAGAGTTCTAGGAGTTGAAATGAGCTAAATTGTTTATACAAGAAATCTGAGATAATTTACTAAAACTTTGATGTTTTCAAGTGGCTCTAATTTTAACGTCATCAATGACGTTTTGGGCAGACAAAAGAAGATAAGGATTGTCACCAAGTCAAGAGTTGGCCATCTACTCATCAATTAGTCATCAAATCAATAGTTCCTAATTTTGGCCTATAAAAGGAGGCATTTGAAATGTATTTAGGCATCTTGAAGGCCAGATCAAGATCATGCTCTTGTTTTCTCTCTTTGTATTCTTTATGCTTTGTTTTCATTAATATCAAGATTATGCCTTTCATTTCCTTTCCTTTGCTTTGTTAACTCTTATCTTATTTATGTCCTTATTTTGTTTATCTATTTTTCTTTCTTTCATTATGTCTAGCTAAGTTAATTATGTCAAGGTGAAAAGGTTACGCTAATGGTGTAAGAATAAGTATGGTATAAACTTAATATGGCGTTTAATGTTTAATACTAACATGTTTTATATTTGTTATCTTGTTCACTCTTTAATACTTTGCTTGTTAAATGACTAATCTTGATTTATGTTGTATAACAATTGGTACAACAAATACTTGGCACTTTCATAGCCCATACTGTATGGTATAACCGACACCTGAGCTATGAAAGGAACTTGATTTGTTGTTAACATAAGTTATAATCATGAATGCTTGATGAAATTTACAAGTATTAGCATTAATTGAATAAGATGACTAATGTAATCATGTTAACAATCTATAATCTGATTTTAACCTCCTTTATGTGTGGTTTTCAATTGAACAATAAGAGCTTATACTATACTTGTTTGACATACCATTAGTGGAACCTCTAACCTTGACATTTGTTATTATCATTGTTAATCCTTACTTTAATATCTCATCATCATCATCACCATCTTCTTCTTCTCTTTCTTTATTACTACTACTACTATTGTTGTTTTTGTTGTTGTTGTTGTTGTATTGTTGTTATTTATAATTTGTACGATATCCTCCCTATGGTTCGACCCCAGTCTTGCTGGGTTATTTATTACATCGACACTCCTGCACTTGGGAGAAGACATCAATCTTTTCGTCGTGTCAATTATCATAAATTAAACATGGTGACTAGGAAGGACCATTTTCTACTTCCATTTTTAGACCAAGTGCTTGAAAGAGTAGCTGGAAGAGCTTTCTATTGTTTTCTTGATGGATACTCAGGTTACAACCAAATTGAGATTTCTTTAGAAGACCAAGAAAAAACCACTTTCACTTGTCCTTTTGGTACCTATGCTTATAGAAGAATACCTTTTGGTTTGTGTAATGCACCAGCCACTTTTCAAAGGTGTATGATGAGTATCTTTAGTGACATAGTGGAAAATTTTTTGGAAGCTTTCATGGATGATTTTTCAATTTATAGGGATTCTTATGAGTTGTGTCTAATGCATTTAGAAAAAGTCCTTGAAAGATGTGAAGAGAGCAATCTTGTACTCAATTGGGAGAAGTGTCATTTTATGGTGACACATGGCATTGTCTTAGGTTACATTGTCTCTTCAAAAGGAATAGAGGTAGATAAGTCAAAAGTGGAAATCATTCAAAAATTACCTACCCCTAGGACTGTGAAAGATGTGAGATCCTTTTCACGACATGCTGGTTTTTATCGAAGATTCATTCATTCTTTTAGTACCATTGTCAAACCATTGTGTAACTTATTGTCACAAGATGTCAAATTTGATTAGAGATCAAAATGTCAAGAAGCTTTTGAAAAGCTTAAAGGGTTGTTGACAACTGCACCAATCATACGAGCTCCTGATTAGTCTTTACCATTTGAACTAATGTGTGATGCTAGTGATTTTACGATTGGGGCTGTTTTAGGGCAAAAAAAATACAAGAAACCTCATGTCATATAATATGTTAGCAAGACTTTGAATGATGCTCAATTGAATTACACTACAACTAAAAAAGAACTCTTAGTTGTGGTCTTTGCATTAAACAAGTTTAGGTCTTATTTGGTTGGATCTCTTGTTATTGTTTTCACTGATCATGCAACATTGAAATATTTGCTCACAAAACAAGATGTCAAACCACGTTTAATTCGATGGATCCTCCTACTCCAAGAGTTTAACCTTGAAATTCAAGATAAAAAGAGAGTAAAGAATGTAGTGGTTGATCATTTGTCTCGTCTTTCAAGCTATGAGACCATAATTGATGAATCTCCAATAAATGAACTCTTTGCTGATAAAAATTTATTTTATGTAGGTACTGTCTCCTACATTGGTTCTCCATGGTATGCTGACATAGCAAATTACCTAGCCACAAGTCAGATTCCTTCTCATTAGTCTAAACTTGACAAACAAAAATTCTTGCACAATGTGCGCACTATTTTTTGGGATGACCCCTACCTATTTAAATATTGTCTTGACCAAATTATTAGGCGGTGCATCCCTGATCATGAAATTCCAAGTGTCATTAATTTTTGTCATGCATTAGCTTGTGGTGGGCATTTTTCTTCTAAGAAAACCATCGCCAAAATCTTGCAGTGTGGTTTTTATTGGTCCACCATGTTTAAAGATGTTCATGCCTTCTGTGTTGCATCTGACCGATGCCAATAACTAGGTAGCCTCACTAGGTGTAACATGATGCCCCTTAACCCCATCCTTGTTTTGGAAATATTTGATTGTTGGGGGATTGATTTCATGGGACCTTTTCCAAGCTCATTTGGTTACCAATTCATCCTTGTAGCTGTTGATTAAGTGTCTAAATGGGTGGAGGCCATTGCATCTCGAACCAATGACCATCGAGTTGTGGTCAAATTCTTGAAAGAAAATATTTTCTCTCGTTTTGGCATACCCTGAGCTATGATTAATGATGGGGAAAAACATTTTTGTAACAAGCCCATTGGGATTTTGATGAGAAAATATAGTGTAATTCACAAGGTTAGTACCCCCTATCACCCACAAACTAGTGGCCAAGTTAAGTTGACAAATAGGGAGATCAAGAACATTTTAGAGAAAATAGTCAATCCAAACCGTAAAGATTGGTCCCTACGACTAGTTGATGCTTTGTGGGCATATCGCACTACTTATAAGACCTTTTTAGGAATGTCTCCTTATAAGCTAGTTTATGGAAAGTCTTGTCATCTCCCTATTTGAGATTGAGCACCGTGCATATTGGGTCATTCAGCAATTCAATGACAATGAAAACGAGGTTGGTAAAAATAGAAAGCTTCAATTGGATGAATTAGAGGAGCTGAGAAATGATGCATTTGAAAATGCAAAAATTTCAAAACATAAGATGAAAACTTTACATGATAAACATATTCTTAGAAAATCCTTTCATGTTGGTCAAAATGTTCTCTTGTATAATTTATGATTACATCTCTTTCATGGGAAGTTGAGGACAAAATGGATTGGTCCATTTGTGATTAAATCCACCTCTGAGCATGGTGCATTTGAGGTAGAAAACTCCAAGAATAGAAATATTTTCAAAGTAAATGGTCATTGATTGAAACCTTATCTTGAAAACATTGTGGCTGAAGTTGAGACATTGGATCTTGAAGATCCAATACCATTGTAGTATCAGAAGCAATGAGTTTTTATTTTTATTTTTATTTTATTTTTTTCTTCTTTCTTCCATCTCTTATATTTTCTTGTTCATGCATTCAAGACAATGCATTATTTTAAGTTGGGGGGTGTGAGGTTTTTTATTTTCCAAAAAAAAACATCAATGTTTTCTTTTAGTTGTGATATGTAGGGTAAAAAATAATCAAGCAAGAAGTCAGCTCATGCCCAATTCAATCAAACATTCATCCTTGAAAATAGAAGGGGAGTAACAATTTTCTAATCTTTATACTTTTCTTCTCTTTCTCTTTTACATTGAGAATAATGTAAAACTTAATTTTAGATATTTCATTATGTTGAATGCTTGAGATAACCATGCTTGTTAAAAAATAAAAAATAAAAACTTACATTCGTATGTGAATGAGACTTGTTTAGGATCATCATTACATTTTTGGATTTATTATTATGTTAAACATTACATGCTTTAATTTGGGATAGATAATATCTTATAAAGCAAGATATAGCATACTTTTTTTAAGATTACTGAAGTACATCTTTCCTTGTAAAAGTTGTGTGAGTTGTGTGATTATGCATAAAAGATGAGTATGATGCTTTACTTGTGATTATCCCTTTTGATCCAGTCCTAAACAAGGTTTAAGTAAATAGAGTAATAATTATTAGACAAATAAATAAATAAATGTGTACAAAGTTCTATCTATTCCAATGTTTTGAGTTGCTCAGTAACTAGGGGTATTCATCACAAATGTTTATCTTTACATCAAACGGCAACTTAAAATATAAGTATGCAAAGCACTTTAAGTTTGTGACTTTGTGAGTAACTAGGTGCATTCATCACAAATGTTTGTATTCGTGTCAAAAGGGAAGTGACTACTTAAAGAAAAAGAATAAATCATATCTTCAAAAACAAAACAAAGAAAGAAAAAATATATAGATATTTCTCTAGTTTGCTACCTTGTTTACGTTGGTGAGAAAGGAAGATTACAAGTTGAGTTTTCGTATGAATCAATTATGTTGGTTGCACGATACATATGACTGAATTCAAAAATTTTGTATGGATGTTTGATTTAGAGAATGTGAGTATGCTTATTTTTCTTTATTTGCTATTGTGTACACTAAGTTAAAGATACCAATGTTTGTATGATAGGTCCTTCAAGTGTGATGAATCGAGCCTAATTATAATTGTTATTATTCTTTTTATTTCAAAGGTTTTATGTTTTGTTTTGCTTGAGGACTAGCAAAATCTAAGTTAGGGGGTGTGATTGTGCATCAAAAGTATCCTTAAGTCTTTTATTTTACATATGTATTTATTGTTTTTATTTGGTTTTTTTTATAATAATTGATGTGGTTTTTAGTAATGAATCTTGTTTTAATGTTTCGATAGGTTTTTGGAGCTTAAATGAATTAATTCAGGGAATTCAACATTGGAATTCAAAAAAAAAGAATTGAAGAGACATTTAGTTGAAGATTGAAGCAAATCTTGTTTCAAATAATTTCTCCAAATTTATCCCAAAAATCAATTCTATTCCAATTCTAGAAAAGAATATCATATGATCTATTTCAAGCCCAAACTTGTCTTATGTTGTGTGCAAACTTTAACCATTAAAAACTTAAAGCTTCAGTGTCAATCTTAGCCCAAATAATAGGTATATTTGTATACTTATTTGATGCCCCAAATCAGCCCTAAATCAACCTTCAAATCAGCCCAAAAACAATCCATGATCTTACATGTCCACACAACAACAATTGATTTATTTTGGGTAATTCATTGATCCAAGAAGGCAAGCACATGGATGGAAAGCTGGAGGGGATATTTTTACATTATTTTGGGTCAACAAGAAGAAAGAGATAGCTTATAAATGAGAAAGAAAAACATGCACCAAAGTGGTTGTAAAGTTGTCTTGATTGGATTTTTCAAAATACCTTTCAATGTTTTGCCCATAACTTTTGACTCAGATGTCCAAATGAGCTGTTCTTTATTGATTTGAAAAGCTGACAGAATTTCCTATAAATATGTCTCTAATAGACATCTCGAGAAGAGGCTTCTAGGAGGGTCAAATTGCTATTCAAAGTTAGAGTCAGATTTGTGTCCGAATTTTTTTCTGAAATTGTGTTGTGTTCTTCATTATAGATTTTGGTTCTTTAGTTTGTAAAACTTATTATTTCAGTTTGATTCAAGTTATTTCATGTTTATTAAAGTGTTCTTATATAAAATCATGGTTGGCTAATCTCTTTCTTGGATCCGAATTATGGATGATGGTGATTGAGGTGAGTTCTTTAGGATATGAATGAATCTTAATGTTTTTCTTATTTTCTTCATGAATGATTTATTATTGCAAAGAAATTTTAGAAATCATTTAGGTAATGTTATAATCTTGAATTTTTATGCACAAACTTTAGTTTTGGTATAGAAATTGCTTGATTTAATGTCTTAATATGAAAGTACTTGTTCATTCTTAAGCAATAATCAATTTTTATCTTTCTAAACTTCATTGTGATATCTTCCAATCTAATATCACCATCGTTAATATTAGATTGAGTTATCTTATATATGTTGAAGAAATCATCAATACATCACCATTAAAATTGATTTGGATCAAGACTTACTTTTTCTTGTCTTTTAAAATCTATTTACACTTTTTCATCTTTGAAAACAAATCCATCAATTATTTTCAACCAATTTATTGTTAATTTAATTTCTCTTGAGTTTTTTTTATTACCTAGCTTAATTTCCAAATCTAGCTCTCTGTGGATATGACTTCGATCTTACCAAGTTAATTGCTACATCGCACACTCGTGCACTTGCGAGTTAAAACAAGCTAATCATAAAAAGCGGTCAAGCAGAAAACATAAGTTTTTAAATTTTATGGTTAAACAAACTACTCACTTGGTGAACTAATTAAATACAAGTTCATTTTATCAAGGTTTTATGTCATCATTTTGAACATGAAGTATCAATAACTCCTCAACTAAAGCATGTTTTATAATAATATATCTAATAATATAAGATACCTTTAATTTGTGGAAAATATTCATTTTAAATACAAACCTATCACATAAATAAAAGGATTGATTGATGAATTTAAGAACTAAAATTGAAAGGACAAAGAGATGGCCAAATTTAGAAAAGAGATGCTGATATAGTCCAAACCACACCACTGTTTGGTAATTGGGTAATATCTGGAGCTGTAGATCTGAAATTTAGGTCTACTTTATATGGATGGAAAGGTAAGACATAGGCCTACAGCTTTTATTTGGAGCTTAAAATTTAAAAAGATCATTTTCAAGTCCAAATTATAGCAACAACAAAGAAGTCCAAATATATCCTCCAGTCTTAGCACTGTTCAATTTTTAGCCCATATCTACAGTTCTAGAAGTCCAAATAACCTCAATATTTTACACAAGAAAGCTGAGATAATTTCCTACAACTTTTATATCAAGTGATTTCAATGTTAACATTATCAATAATGTTTTAAGCAGATAAGAGAAAAAAAGGATTGTCACCAAATCAAAAGTTGGTCACCCACTCATCAATTAGTTATCAAATCAATAGTTCTGAATTTTGGCCTATAAAATGAGGTGTTTGCCATGCATTTAGGCATCTTGGTTTCCAGATCAAGATCATGCTCTTGCTTTCTCTCTTTGTATTTTTTGTAATGTCTATGCTTTACTTTTATTAATATCAAGTTTATGCATTTCATTTACTTTGTTAACTTTTATCTTATTTATGTTCTTATTTTGTTTATTTATTTTTTCTTCCTTCTATTATGTTTAGCTAAGTTTATTATGTCAAGGTGAAAAGGTTACACTAATGATGTAAGAATAAGTATTGTGTAAACTTAATATGAACTTTAATGTTTGATACTAACATATTTTGTATTTATTATCTTGTTCACTCTTTAATACTTTGCTTGTTAAATGACTAATCTAGATTTATGTTGTATAATACTTGATACAACAAACATTTGACACTCTCATAGCACATGTTGTATGGTATAACCAACACCTGAGCTATAAAAGGAACTTGATTTGTTGTTAACATAAGTTATAATCATGAATGTCTGACAAGATTTACAAGTATTAGCATTAATCAAATAAGATAACTAATGTAATCATGTTAACAATTTATAATCTGATTGAAACCTCTTTTGTGTGTGGTTTCCACTTGAATAATAAGAATTTATACTATACTTGTTTGACTACCATTAGTAGAATCTCTAACCATAACATTTGTTATTATTGTTGTTTAATCTTTATATATTTCATCTCAAAGTTCTCATCAAATTCTTCTTCTTCTCCTTCTTTTTTTTTATTATTATTACTATTATTATTTCTACTACGACTACGACTACTAGTATTATTGTTGTTGTTTTGTTATTATTATTATTGTTATTGTATTATTGTTATCTATAATTTATACAATTAACCTCACAGTGGTTCAACCCCAGTCTTGCTGGGTTATTTGTTACTTTGACATTCCTGCACTTGGGAGAAGACATCAATCTTTTAGTCGTGTCAATAAATCGGTTAAATAAATTGCTTATTGGGTGAACTAATAGGAAAACACAAGTTTTGAAATAAATCAACAATCCTTAAACTCATAACATGTAAATGATCAGCACAAAAAAAAATCAAGCAATTGACTTGCACAACTAATGGTAATGAGTATTCATCAAATCCTCTCGTATCAAAATTTAAATCACACATTCATAATCGCAATGTAAAAATTCAAGATTTTATCTAACAAAATATTAATCGTCAAATATCATACACAGTTATTCAACGAATTTTGAAACAATCACACATGGCAACAATTAATTGAATTATCAATCATGCAATCACACATCAATTTAATAAACATTTCACAAAGATGCATCATGCATCATCAACAATAAGGTAATCAAAAGATAATCATGCATGACAACAGTTTATCAGGTAATCAATCATGCAAACCACAATCAATTCATCATTCATCAAGTCATGATTTGATTAATCATCGAGACCAATATTAGTCTTGGATAATACTCAAAAACCAAATCACAATCTTATCCTTCTCATTTCATTGCAAAGCATTGATTTCATCTATATTTTCTCCTAAGCAATTACCTAATGGTCTCAAATCCCTCAAGCTTAGTGTGCATTGGTGCACCATACACTTCAATAAGCCAAATATAAATAAATATACATGCAATAGTAATTATTTTTAATTAAAAATAAATAAATTTTGGGTTCAAAAAATTAACATTTTGCCCCTCCAAGACTGAGAAATTACATTTTTTTCCCCTACAATGTAGTTCATTGTTCAAGTGCGTGTATTCGCGTTACGCCATTGTTGTTGATGCTATAGTGACTCCGATGAGATGATGATGATCTGGCCAGCCAGGGAGGTAGATCTCGACCTCTTTCATCCATGGTTGTCATGTGTCTCACTACCAACTAGGGGATATATCGGCAGCGATGAAGTCTCGGTTTGACCATCGATTTCTTTTTTTTTTTGGACTTGTTTGGGATTATGGTAATAATAGCAATTTAAAATATTTTTTAATTATAAATATATCAAAATAATATTTTTTTATTTAAAAAAATATTTTTGAGATCAACATTTCAAAACAATTTAAAAATATAAAAAAATTATTTTATATAAAAAAATAAATTTTGAAAGAACACAATTTGCACCGTATTACTAAACATGTTTTTCATGCCGTTACCCGCAACAATGGTGAAAATGTCAAGAAGGGTTTTGGTGCACAATTTGCACCATGATGGCGTCGTGATGGGTGGTTGTTTGACAAAGAAACGACTGGTTATCAACGACAAGGAATATGGGGGACAAGGAATGGAATAGGTTGTGGCAAGCCTAGAGTAGACCTAGTAAGCTTGCCTCGGGATTACGATTCTGATCACTTCAGGTCTGATCCAACGATAACAATCAAATATCATTTAAATTGATATGGCAATGATTTCTTGGGCTAGGATTACATGTAAAAAGTCTATGGTAGATATGTGAGAACTTTTCTAAAGATGATTTTGATTGCTTCATATATGATAATCTTTTATGATGGCAAATAACATTGTATGAGCGAGTGTATTTAAGCCCTCTTTGATCTCACAGTTGATATATATTAGAAGTCTAATCCAACGACTACAGGTTCTCTTAACTATGATGAGGTATGATTGAGCCTAAATCATGTTTTTTAAACCAACAGATGAGATTCAATATCTTTCTAGAATATCTTTCTAGACTTTCATATCAATGGCTGGGGCTTCGTGATGGTTTTAATGTAAATGATCATATTTCTCTCCCTAAAACAAAAATTGTTCGTTTTTTTAGTTGTTTTGATAGGGTGAGCGAAATGGAGAAAAACTTGCACGGTTTTTCAAAATTTCCTTCAGAGCATGATCATCCTCTCCCTGTGTGAAAGGTGGGCGTCCTGCGCAGTGGCCCGTTTACATGCGAGAGCACTGCCGCAGTAATTACATGCATTTTTTATGCATTAATTACTTTTTTTTTTTGCATTAATTTACACACGTGCAAATTTAAAACCATTGTTAGAAGACAAATTTTGACCGCCGAAAATCAAGTTTGCTAATTCTTTTTCCTAATTTCGACATGGTAAACTCTCTTTTGACAGTAGAATCATGATTTTAACCAAATAACTGGTATTGACTGTTTAAAAAAAAAATTAGCTAATTTTGATTGAAAAATTAATTTTGATAAAAAAAAATAGATTTCAACTTGACAACTTTGGTTTGACAAGAAAACAAGGTTTTTTTTCACTTTTAAAGAATTTGATTTTCTCATGACAACTCAGTTTTTCTTTTTATTTCCATCAAAAAAATTATTTTTGAGCTAGAAAATTTCTTGAATATTATTTTTTTATTTTTTGTGACAAGCCAAAATAGATAGTGATAATTTTCATGTCCAAATTAGGCTCAAAAGCTTTTATTTTAAAGAGTTCCTTATTTTCCATGTTATTAACATATTTATTTTCAAATTAGATTTCAAAATTTTGTTTAATTAATATTTATTAGCAAGTAAGGTAGTAGTTCAACTAACAATAATCAAGTGATGAGTAAATTAGAAGAAAAAAACATTCATGGTTCAATCCTATCATTTGCATTTCTCAACCTGCATGTAAGTGTGTTGTCGACTGGGAATCTTAAGTTGATGAACTCTCTCTTATGGTTTAATTTTTGAAAGTAACCACCCACTCGTGGATCACATTCAAGAATATGTTCATAATAAAAAAAATGATTTATTAGATAGGCCAATTTAGATTCCTATTTAAGCACTTTTATATGATATATGTGTAAGATTTTTTGACGTTTATAATTTATCATAAAAAAAAAATTCATTTCAACCCTAATTTAAGGTTTGCAAAACCCTTGTTCCTTTCTTATAACTAAGATTGTTTTCATGCCCAATTTAAGCACATAAATTGTTTTTCCAAAGTATTCTGTGTATTTCTTATTGTTTGTGTATTCATTTTCTAATTAGGATTGGAAATTTTATTTGATATGAAATTTAGTAGCTAAGTTAGATTAGCTTTTTTATTTTAACACTTTTATATGATATATGCAAAAAGAATTTAAACATTCATAATTTATCAAATAAAAATTCTCACTGTAGTTTAGAAATAATTTGAAGGTTTGTAAAATTATAATTTCTCTCTTACTATTATAATTGTTTTCATGCTCAAATTAAGGTTGAAAGTTTTTTTTTTTACATTATTCTTTATTTTTCTTGATATTAACAGATTCATTTCCTAATTAAGCTTGAGAATTTTATTTAATCAAGATTTATTAGATAGGTTGATTTAGATTATTTATTGAAAGTTTGCAAAACCCTTGTTTCTCTCTTACAATTGAGATTGCTTTCATGTCCAACTTAGACACATAATTTATTTATTTATTAATTATTCTTGTATTCCTTGTTGTTAATGGATTCATTTTTTAATTAGAATTGGGAATTTTATTTGTTGTGGGATTTATTAGCTATGTCATTTTTCTTTCTATTTGAACACTTTTTATATGCTATATACATATACATTTTCACATTCATAACTTATCATATATATAAGAACTACATCTCTACAATTTAGCTATAATTTTAGGGTTTGCAAAACCCTAGTTTCTCTCTTACAAATAAAAAGTTCACATGCCCAAACTAGGCATAAATGTTGTTTGTTCACAATATTTTTTATTTTATTTATTATTTATAGATTCATTTTCTAGTTAGGTTTGAGGATTTTATTTAATCAAAATTATTAGCTAGGTTAGTTTAGCTTCCTATTTAAACATTTTTGTATGCTATTTGTTCACAATATTTTTTATTCTACTTATTATTTATAGTTTCATTTTCTAATTAGGTTTGAGGATTTTATTTAATTGGGAATTATTAACTAGGTTAGTTTAGCTTCCTATTTAAAAATTTTTGTATGCTATTTCTGTAAGATGAAATTCATAATTTATCAAATAAAAATTCTCTCTATATTTTAGAGTTTGTGAAACCCCAGTATTTTTCTGACAACTTTGATCATTTCCATGTCCAAATTAGGCTTGGAAGTTTTGGTTTAACAATATTCCTTATTTTCCTTGTTATTACTGAATTCATTTCCTAAATAGATTTTATAATTTTATTCAATTAAAGATTTATAAAAAAGATTAGTTTAGATTTTTATTTAAAATCTTTTATGTGCTATACACATAAGGCTTTTTGATATTCATAATTTATCAAGTAAGATTTATATACGAATGATTTAACTATGATTTCAAGATTCATGAAACCCTAATTTATCTCTTATAACTAAGAGTTTACATACCCCCAACCAGGCTTAAATATTATTTGTTCACGTATGTTTATTATTTATGGATTCATTTCCTAATTAGTTATGGGAATTTTATTTAATCAAAAAATTATTAGCAAGGTTATTTTAGCTTTCTAAAAGTCAGAAGGCCTTTTGCATGTAGCATATAAAAGAGTTTAAATAGAAATCTAAACTAATCTTTCAAATAAATCCAAACTAGTTTTGCTTACAACTATGATAGTTTACATGCTCAAATTAGACTTAGACATTTTTTTGCATAATATTTATTGTTTTTCTTGTTATTAACAAATTCATTTTCTAATTAGGTTTCATGATTTTATTTACTTAATAATTTATTAAAAAATCAATTTAGATTCCTATTTAAATTTTTTATATGCCATGTGCACTAGACATTTTGACTTTCATAATTTATCAAATACAAATTCTATCTCCATTTCAATTGAAATTTTAGAATTTGCAAAATCTTCCTACAACGAGATCATTTTATGTCCAAATTGTATATGTAAATAGTTTTTTTTTTTTTAGAGGTATTGATTGTATTCCTTGTTGGTTAAAGATTCATTTTCTAATTAGATCTAGGAGTTTTGTTTAATCTGAGATTTATTAACTAAGTTAGTTTAGCTTTTTATTTTAAAATTTTTGTATGTTTTATACGGAAAGCTTTTCGATATTCATAATTAAAGCCCTAGATTCTCTCTTACAACTTTGATGCCCAAATTAGCTCAAACATTGTTTATTTACAATATCCTCCTCATTATTATTTATGGATTCAGTTAAAGAATTATCCAGCCACGTTAGCGTTGCTTCAGAGTTTTTTTTTTTTTCATTTTACTTGTTATTTATGGATTTATTCACTAATTAGGCTTGAAAGTTTTATTTAGTCAAGGAATTATTAGCTAAGTCAGTTCAGCTTCCTATTTAAGCGCTTTTGGATGCTATTTTGGGGTCTAAAGGTATATTTTCACGTGCCAATGCACTCAAACCTCTTCTAAAGCGTTCCGGGGAGTTTTGTTAAAAACTACGAACCTTTTCACGTGAAAGAGCTTCAAGTTCCCACATACTTCTCGTGTCCAAGTTCGTCAAAAAATTCTCATATCTACGGCCATGCGAGATCCATGTCCAATCAAAACCCAGTGCAATTTGTAAATTTGATGTACAATATTTATGGAGAAGTTATATAGTCGAACCATTGCATGATATTGTAAAACTAGAACACCAGAAAAAGCCTTGGAACATAATTATACAAGATGCTTATCCGTTTCAAGACATTTCTGATAAATAGACATGCAATCGTTCAAAAGAACGAATCATTTGACAAGAACAAACTATAGCACCTTAGCTAACACATTACACAAATCTGTTAGTTAATTGAACTCACTCAAAAGGGGTAAGGGAAACAAGAACGTAAAGAAAGGGCCTAATTAAAACATCGATCTAGGTAGACATCATGACATGATCACTTGACTGTAATGCTTGAGTAGCAAAGAATCTTACATCAACATCTGGGTCCTCACTTAGCTCAACCAAACATGGACGAATTGTCTTCTCCACCACCTGCATTGTTAGAGAACATTGTTAATACCTTCTGATACGGCAAGCAGAGTAAAAATAGAAGAGTTGAACAGGGACCCTAACTTGAATAATAGAATGATTTCTCTTCACCTTACCTTGAACATATTAATCAGGTTTAAGGTAAATTATGTATGTATTTTATTAGAGAATTTAGTACTTCCATAAATATCACTAAGTGAAATGTAGTAATTAAATCTTTTGAAATGAAGAGCAATAATGTTTTCAGAAACAAAGTAGAAATTTCAATTATTGTACTTACAGACTGATCAACTATAGGAATAAGTGATTGCAACACCTTAGCCACATTAAATTTGATGTTGGGTACCCTGTGACATGCAACTCTCTATTCAAGTTACAACAAACAAATCAAACAAATTAAGCTTATGCAAGAAACTAATTCACCTGTCTTTTGATGCATTGATGACAATAGGAAGAAGCTGGGAACAGGTAATTTCCGAACCCATTACAGGAGAGAGCAGAGAAACTGCATGTAAAATAGTCATCCGATACAGATAGTGTGGGTTGTTAATCAAGTCCAAAACCTGTCAGCCATAGTCAAAACAGTAGGTCAACTGACTTGGGAGAGTCTCGGGGGAGGGGGGGGTGTAGAAATGCTGGCCAATGTGTTTTTCTTGTTCTTTCCCTATGATGTTTCCACTACCAAAAAGTCCAAAGAATTAGCCTCATATTTCTCCATAGATACGCTTTGCTCATATCATGTAACATTTTTACTCAAGAGAAGAGAAATGAAGGCATGGTGATAAATACTGTGAAAACTGGCAAACCTGAGGAACTATGTGCTGCATTGCCCAATCTGGCCCAAATTCTTCAGCAAGGCGCTTCACATTGTTAGCAGCTGCATCACGAATTGAGTAAACCTATACAAATAGCCAGTATAGTTAGTTAGAAGCATATTGCAAAAAAAAATGAGAACACTGCTTGAAAAATATAAAGAAAAGCCATAAATCAAATGATAAGATACCTTCTTCCACTAAACAGACCACGCATTATGCATATAATTAAATAGAGGGAGTGAGGAAAATGGGCTAAAAAAAGATAGCAGTAGAAGGAATCACATTCTTGATCATATTTCATTTTGAGATAAAGTTCAAGGGTTTGATGATTTTGTAATCTCAGCATCAAATATTTAACGAGGTAAGCAAGCATCCGGGAACCATTTGCTGATAATGAAAAATGAGGTGGTCTCCAGCATTACTTCATGTATAAGAAAGACCAGGATAGGCCTCAGTACAAAATCACAGAGCTCAACAAACCTTATCTTTCAACCATTGCATGCACAAAGCACCAAGCTTATCATCGAAAAACCCTACTCCCAATTGACTTGCCAGCAATGGTATGTATTCTATAATTGCAAGCCGAACTCTCCAATGTCTATCCTCTGCAAGCTCCACAATTGCTGGCAATAGAGATTGGGAAAGCAAATCAATTCCAATCACCTGCAAAGGAATTCAAACAATAAAAAAAATCTGGCTAAAGTACCTTAAAAAGGAGAAAAAAAAATCCACGTATGAATTGCAGGTCTATGAGGTTTACGAATAGATCAAAAAAATTGCTGGGCCCAATTAACCCTCAAAATGTCATTTACGAATCTCTGTCAAATCAGAATTGATAGGAATAGACTTTAAAGCTGCTTTCTTAATCCACATATTTGGGACACAATTCTGGTTGAGTTCAGTTATGCTAATTAGAGTTACCAGATTAGGCAATATTTTATATATAACAATAATTTATATTTACAGGATCTTTATGGTTGGTGGAGCAACGTTAGGGACTTTGAATGATTTGATAGAAAAAATCATGCATGTAATTATAATAATTAGGCTGCAAATAAGGAGAATTCTAACTATTTAAAGAAAGGCAAACCCTCCATTGAGAGGCATTCAAACCAAAACCAATTTCAATCTTCTTAACATGGTATCAAAGCATCTAGCTTAAATTTCTAGAGTTTTTGAGAAATTCTCATCTTGCTTTGTGGGCTGATTCAGTTCATTTTTTTAGTTCAGGATTTCCTTTGGCTTGGGCTGAATTGTATCAGCATCTTGTTTTGTGGCATTAGTGTTTTTATTAATCTTGTCTATTTTTTTTAGGCTATTGTGTTTTCTTAGTCATGTCAAAAGAGAGAACTTCCATTGTTCGCATGAATAGCAAGAATTACTCTTCTTAGGATTTTCAGTTTCGGATATTCGTTAAAGGAAAAGAATTATGGAATCATTTGGATGGATTCTTTACGATTCCAACTGATCCCATAGAATTGGGTTCTTGGGAAAGCAAGGATGCCAAGGTTGTTTCATGGTTGTTGAGTTCCATTGAACCTCATACAGTCAACAATCTTCATTCCTTCAATACTGCTAAGAAAATGTGGGATTCACTTCGACAAATGTATCATCAAGATAACTCTGCTCGAAAGTTCCAATTAGAGTTGGACATTGAAAATTATCGCCAAGGGAATCAATCAAATGAGCAGTATTGTTCGGGTTTCCTAAACTTATGAAGTGATTATTCTAGGTTGGTGCAATCTAAGGTTCCAAAGGAAGCATTGGGGGACAATACAAGCGGCCCACTCCAAGACCATTTCTGAATGAAGCTTCGCCCAGAATTTGAGAGTGTAAGCGCTGGGTTGATTAACCGCAAACTTGTTCCAACCTTGGATGAGTGCCTCGGAGCGTTTCTGCATGAGGAACATCGTCTTGCCTCACAACATGGCATTGCCTAAGACACTCTCAGTAGTGAGATATTCAATATGGCCTATGCAACTCAAGGAAAAGGTAGATTCAAATCCCCACCACAATGCTACAGTTGCAAAGAGTTTGGGCATATAGCAAAGAATTGTAGTAAGAAATTCTGCAATCATTGCAAAAAGAAATATCACATTATTAAGGACTATTGCATACAACCTTAGAATTGATTTGCCCAAGCCTTGTATACTGCTAACCAATCCAACCTTGTGACCACGCCTCTAAATCAACCAGTTGTCCCAGGGTCTTCTACTCTTACACCAGAGCAAGTCCAACAGATGATAGTTTCTACTCTCTGCTATTGGACCTTAAGGTAAGACAAAGTTACTCCACTCTCCCTGATTAATTGACTATGCGGCTTCCAATCACATAACTGGCAATTCCAAAGCAACAGGATGTTCATAAGTATGATGGTGAGCAAAATATTCAAATAGCTGATGGCGTACTATTCATATTACTGTCATTGGCAATCTAGGGTTTGCCTTTACCAATGTTTTTGTGTCTCAACTTATCTGACTATTTAATCTTTATTGACAAATTGGTAGAAAATAATTATTCCCTTCATTTTGACCAACGTTGTTGTCATATGCAGGATCACGTATCGAAACAGGTAGTAACAATAGGGCCTAAAGTGGGACGTCTTTTTCCTCCAGTCTTTTTCTATATCTAGTTCGATATCTTTGGGTTGTTCTTCTATTACCAGTACTAGGTCATCTTTGGCATAAGAAATTAGGACATCCTAATTTTGTTATTTTGAAACATCTTGTTAAAAATGGCTACTTGAATAATATACATTAGTTTTACTCCCATTTGGCTTTTGATTGTGCTTCTTGTAAACTTGGTAAAAACAAATCCTTATCATTTCCCATGCAAGGAAGTCAGGCTTTTGCTTGTTTTGAAATTATTCAAATTGATGTTTGGGGTGTGAGTCTTGTTCTTTCTCAAACGTAATATAAATACTTTGTAATATTTATTGATGACTATAGTCGATTCACCTAGGTCTATTTCCTTCATTCTAAAGCTTATGTGTTTTCTATTTTCAAAACATTTGTTGCTCTTGTAGAGACCATTTTCTACCAAAATTAAGATCTTGCATTCCGGTAGGAGAATACATGTCTCGTGACTTGCAATCCTTCCTACAACAAAAAGGTATTATCTCTCAACGTTCATATCCTTACACTCTTCAACATAATGGAATTGCCGAAGAATCAACATCTTTTTAGAGATTGTTCATACCTTATTGCTTGAATCTTTTGTACCTCCTTGATTTTGAGTACAAGCTTTATCTATAGTTGTCTATTTGATTAGTCATCTGCCTTCTCAAACCTTGAATCTTGATTCTCCATATTTTTGTTTGTTTGGAGTCCCTCATGGCTATAATAATCTTCATGTTTTTGGTTGTTTTTGCTTTGTTCACTTACCTCCCATCAAACGTCACAAGCTTGTTGCTCAAGCTGTTCAATGTGCTTTTCTTGGCTATAGCAATTCCCATAAAGGATTTGTATGTTATGATATGAATAATAACAACATTCTCATTTCACAAAATGTGATTTTCTTTGAAAATTAGTATTTCTTTCCATCTCATGTAGATTCTATTTCTTTTGCTTTGCTTCCTTCTTTTAATGATGTATCTGCTACTGTTGATCATTTTAAGCCAGGAATTGTTTATCAACAACATCGCCCACTACCTCTTTCTACTTTGAACCAACATTTGATCCTATTTTACAAAAGCCTCGACGGTAACTCAAGTTTCCCAACCTCTAGATAGGTATGGCTTCTCATATTCTGCTCTTCAAGCCACTATTGATACTATTTATGTGCCTAAATCTTATTCTAAAGCCTTTACTCAAGAGCATTTGTGAAAAGTTATGCAAGATAAACTTTAGGCTCTTAAAGATAATCAAACTTGGGACATCATTACTTGTCCCTCTGGGGCAAAATCTATTGGATGCAAATGGGTATACACCATTAAAATGAGTGTCGATGGATCTCTTGACCAATATAAAGCTCATCTAGTGGCACTCGAAAATCCACAACAATATAGCTAGATTATGAGAAAACATTTGCTCTTGTGCCAAGATGAGTGTTGTTCGTACTATTATGGCCATTGTTGTCTCGAAGGATGGTCGCTTCATCAGATGGATATGAACAATGCTTTTCTCTATGGTGATCTAAAAGAAGAGATTTATATGACTCCTAGCTTACTCCCACTCCTCGTTATGCTATTACACTAGTGTTATTCAAATTGTTGCCAATCTAGTTTTCCATTAGAACACCAAGCATATTGAGGTGGATTGTTATTCCATTCATGAATCACTTGTTCGTCAGGAGATTACTCTTCCGCAAATTTCCACCAAACATCAAACTGCTAACATCTTTACCAAGGCTCTCTCTCGTCACTGCCATAAATTCATGATTGACAAATTGATGCTTCTTGATTGACCAACATCAATTTAAGGGGAGATGTTACCAGATTAGGCAATATTTTATATATAACACTAGTTTATATTTACGGATCTTTGTGGTTGGTAGAGCAATGTTAGGGATTTTGAATGATTTGATAGAGAAAATCATGCATGTAATTATCATAATTAGGTTGTAACTAGGGAGAATTCTAACTATTTAAAGAGAGGCAAACCTCCATTGAGAGGCATTCAAACCAAAACCAATTTCAATTTTCTTAACAATTAGCAGGTTCTCCAAATGCTCTACAGTAGACATTTTTAATGATTTTCCCAAAGTGTCCAATAATGAACAAATCATCAATCTATAATAAGAAAGCAACTGCATTCATTTTGTCAAGGGGGACATGATGCTATTCAAGTTCAACCTTGGATTCCTTATAATAAACATTCAGTTATATATTTGAGATTGGTTGTTGATATAATTCAGTCTATGGTTCACCCTTGAGTTTTTCATGATGGGTCTTTACCTAGGGATGCACTTGGTCAAATTGAGGTTCTTATGGATGATGGGTTCGACCCAATTCTTTTGGTGAGTAATTCGACCAGATCAAGACAAGCAATGCATGGGATGTTTTTGGGCTACAAAGAAAGTTTATTTGGAGTATATTTTGGGTTTGATTTGGTCCCTATTAATGAAAATGGGTTTGAGCAACATGGCGTCTAAAGTTGGCTTGGGTTAATTAAGATGTTGGGATCAAATCAGATTTGTTTGGCGTTGATTTTCCTAATTCCACAAGGACCATAAATCAGAAAAATATTCTCCTAAAATTCAAAGAAATTTCATTCCTTATTTTCCCTATTATTTAGGAGAATATTTATCAACAAAGGAGGAAGTTTCGTGGTCAACAGAGGAGGCTGTGAGATCTGATTTCCCAAGTTATGAAGGATTAATTAATGATTCACCTAGTCTAGAAAGGAAACTAAATTGGCAGGGATATCCGAGGGAGATTTTCTTCATTAATTGTTCATGTAAAACAAGGAAACCAAGCACAACAAAGCAAGAAGACTTCAGAATTAATTCCACATTTAGATCAAATTTCCTAGTCTATTTGGTACTTTTTTGAGATGGCAAATCTGATTCTAGCATATTTAGAATATTAATTTTGGATTTTTATTATTTTTATTATTTTCTTCTTAGTCTTTGGTTTATTATTACTTATTTGAGTCAATTTTATAAGTGGACTCAAATCAGCCCCACATATGAGGATCCAATAGGGTTATTTGAAGGATTATGTAAGTGTTTTGTATGATGAAAAGCAAGGGGCCATGGATTTAAGAAATAAACTTTTGTTTTGCTTCTTGATGCAACACATTATCTTTGTTGGGACAGATCAAATTTGACTTATCAAGGTATAATTGACTTTGTGGCATCATTCAATTTAATTTCAATCGTGTTGGTGCCTTAAAACAGGTTTCCATTGCGTCACACTTCTCAAACTTGATTTTCAGTTTTCTTGGAGAAGTATCATCTTCGCTAGAGGTTACTTGACCACGTGATCAAAAGGTTCGTATCAGGACATTTAGGTGACCAATAAGAATATGGGAATCACCACCTAGTTTTGAAGGAAACTACATCTATAAACTAGTCTATGAGATTCTAAGATTAAGGGAATTGATTATGCTAACTAGGAAGATAAACATCACCCAAAGGCATCCTACAAGGTGGTTGCTATAGGTTTCTTGCAAGGGGAATCAATCATTCATCTATATTATTTGGCTCATTTGACTACATTATCTAGCAATGTGTTATTTATTATTTGAGCCTGGATGTGTGGATACTCCTTTATAGTTGTATGTTTAGCACACATTATATAGTCCTAATGAAAACTCTCTTACAAGGCCCCCACATTGTCCAGGTTACCTAGCATTACCAGTGGAGTAACTCAACCCTCATTATGTGTCATTTAATGCTTCAAAGAAATACTAATCAACTCAACCCTAATTATGTGTCATTTAATGCTTCAAAGAAGTACTAATCATAAACAAAACTATTTCAGTTAGATTAGTCCTCATAATAATCTCCTAATTCTAGGCTCAATATGGTAAAGTTTAGAAGCATTTTGTAGTTCATTTTTACAAATGAGTGGTAATAAAATCACACTGCTAATTCTCATCATTTGATGCAGTAAATTGTTTCAAGATCTCTCGCAGAACAATAGCATGCCTGAAGAACTTTCTAAGCAAATGAAGTTATGGAATTGAATAGCATGCATGAAGAACTTTCCAAGCAAATGAAGTTATGGAATCAATTTTAACAGCTTCCACATACCTGATTAACTTGATCAAGTTTGCTGATAATATTCAATCTAACATCCGGAAATTCATCTTTCAAGAGTGAGAGGAAAATTGGAAGCAGCTGCTCAATTGTTGCATCCTAGCACAATAGCAGAAACTGTGTTAAGTACGGTGAAAGATACAAGCATGCTTCTTTGTGGAATAAATACCATAGAATGCAATAAAAGTGAAAAAACTCCTGAAAGCCAATGGTAAAAACTCAAGGATCAATGTCCTCCAGGATAAATAGAAAACCAATAATACAAATAATAAAGAAATCTACAAGCTAAAATGGCTACTATAATAATGACATAATCAATGTTCCTGCGTTATCCACTTGCAAAAAGCCATGTTAGCTCATGCTCCAGTTCAAATTTTAACTAGATCAACAGATAAGGTGGTAAGAAAAAAACAACTCATGTACGTTGGCAAAATCATCAGTAAGGTGGTAAGAATACAAATAAAAATGACATAACCGATGGTACTATAAGAATGACAGAAATCTACAAGCTAAAAAAGCTACTATAATAATGATACAATCAATGCTCTTGCATCATCCACTTGCAAAAAGCCATACTAGCAGCTCATACTCCAGTTCAAATTTTACTAGATTGACAGATAAGGTGATAAGGAAAAAACAACTCATGTATGTTAGCAAAATCATCAGCAAGAAAACATGAAATTCCATTTGACAGAAAATTAAAATTAAGCAGTTTCCTGAAAAAGTTTACATTTTATCTGCAACTGTTTCTGATAAACATCACATAAGTTTATGCTGCACCAAACTCTACTTCAATAGAAATGTATGAATAAATAAATGAACTCCACTTTCCTTCTTACTGTCTTATGTAATAATGAATGACATGATACTTACCTTCCCCAAAACAGGAGCCATTCCCATTATAACAGAAGCTAAAGCAGAACGAACATGTTGGGATGAATCTGTGGATAAATCCTACAGAAGACAGAGAACAAATTATAGCTACCAAAAGCAAGTGCTATTTAAACTGTAAAAATACCAGAAGAAAGCTATATGATTAAAAAAATAATTTTGCAAGAATAAAATTGAATTATTTCGATTGTATACTTTTACACAAGGAAGAATATGCTGAATTGCAAGTTCTGGATTCAAAATCCTGCAAAACTTGGTTACTTTTCCTGCTGCAGCTATACGTACTTCAGCTTCATTATCACGAAGTAGCTGAACGTATGCAGGAACCAAGTCAGACCTGAAATATCAAAGTCAAATATATGAACTTAAATCCAAGGAACAGGTCCATTAATAAGCATTTAAGAGCATTTTCCTACATTATTGAATCATAACAACTTAACCTCTGACATTGATTTGGGATGAAGGAGAAAAAAGAAGCAACTAGATTGCAGGACATGCAATCCATTTCAAACAAGTAACAGCTAATCCAAGGTGGTTTTAAAGTGATTACGGTAGGCTCAGGACCAACAGCTTCACAGCGCTCATACAACTGATTAATCCATTTCAAACAAGTAACAGCTAATCCAAGATTTTAAAGTGATTACCTGGTAGGCTCAGGACCAACGGCTTCACAGAGCTCATACAGTTGATTTGCAACCATGTAGCGAACACGCCAGGACTTATCCTGCTTGGGAAAACATTTGGATCATGCATAATGGTCAAAACAAAAACCATGAACAGAGTTTTCCATTTAGTCATGAGATGACAATATAAAACAGAAAATAAATTTTTTTTCCACGCATTGTTGAAAGCTTGGATCATGGATAACCACAATACAAAGAAACTAACAATTAGAAAAGCTGAACCATGTTATACCTGTGAGAAATTAACTATGACTGGAAGGATATGCGCCACACAATCTTGAGGTTCCAGCAATTTTCCAAGAGCTGCACAACCCTCAACAGCCAATAATCGAACAGAATCTTGATCTGAAACAAAGACAAATGGAGACATGGTTATACTTGCACTCCATAACAAAGAAAGAGAATACTGGTGCCAATTACGATTCATTTCTATTCAGAAGAAAAGAGTACAGATCAGAACCTGTTTATGATTTTTAATCAATTAAAGTTTCCAAGGTTTTGCTGTATTTTTAAAAAGATGAAGAGAGAGAGGACTCAGAGAAGTACAAAAATTACTAAGAATAACAATAATCAATGACATGGCCTATCAGATAGGTTAACCAAGATTTTAAGGATTTTCAAGCTAACAAAAACACAATTGGGAGGCACTTTATCCTAGACCATTTAGAAAAAGCAAATGTTCATAAATATATAGAAGACAGAATTGTAGAAGACAAAATTGATAAAGATAAAAGCTGGAATTCAATTTCGTTATTGCACTTCAATGTTCTACAAAACATACATCAAGAGGCACAGAATGGAATCACAAGCAAAAGAATTCATTTCCTGGAATAGTTTTATTCCAAAACCTGAAATGCATTCCTTAGTTCTAAAGGCTTAAATGCATATTCCCTAATCAGAATCAAAATCAGCCAACAAAATAATGAAAGCAAAATCAACTAGTTAGCACAAACATAGAACTTGATTAGAGTGAAAAATGGAAGGATGTTCATACCATCCTGAGTCAAATCCTCAAATATAGACATTATATCAGTCTTCAAATGAACAGGCTCAACAGTAGCAGCAAACTTTCCTAGATTAGTGGCAGCAGATCTACGAACCATGGGCATATCATCTTGACAAAGCTGACTGTATAGGGCTCGTAATTCAGTCTTTAAAGTCTCTGGAGCACTGGGATAGGCAATATGAAACAAACCACAGGACGAAACCCGTGCAGTAAACCATTCACCCGCTGCCAATCTCTGAACAGCAAAGATCACATCCCGTCAATACGTATCAGTTAAAAAACAAACAAAATTATCAGCAAAATCCAAACCTTAACGAGCGGAATAAAATGGTCGACTAAGTCTTGCTCTATCATCTGTGTTCCGATTCTACATAAAGACTCGACTGATTTATCTCTAACACAAGTTTCCTCGACGGTGCAGAGCGTCTCGAGAGGCGGAAGCAGCACATTGGCATACTCAACACCGCCAACATAGGGAATAAAAACTCCTAATTCATCAGCCATAGCGAGAAGCACTTCGTCGTCGTCGTCGTTATTCTCGCTTAGGAAAGGAATTAATTCCTTGCGAGTTCGCTCCTCGCCGAGGGCACGAGCGATGGTAGAAAGGCGACGAATTGAATTCAATCGGAGCTGAATGTCCTCGTTTTTTAACTCGTCGATTAGAACGGCGATCGGGTATAGAGGCTCGTCGATCGTCGCCATCTTGCTAGAGATCTTGCTGCAATTGCAAAATTCTAAAATTAAAATTAGAGTTAGTTATTAATGAATAATAATTAATGAAAGATCCGAATCTAATTAAAGAAAAGAAAAGAATTTAAAGGTTTTGGTGTTGGTACCGTTAGAAATGGAGAGACGAAGGCTTCTTCTTCGATGGGATGGGATGGGATGGTGGATCTGTTAAATGGATAGACTTAATTTTTTTTTGTTAGTGTTTTTTTTTTAGATTAACGTGGGTGTCCGGACCAGCTTTCGCGCACCACGACTAATCCTACAGGCCCTGAAGTTAATGACCATGTAAGCCTCTAGTGGTCATCATATGAGCAACCAAGGGCTCGAACCTGAGACTATAGAGGGAGCAAACCCCTTGATCCCAAGTCCTTACCACTTGGTCACCACCTAAATAGTTTTTTTATTAGTATTTATGCTTATGGTAGAGGGAGATACAAAGCAATTCGTTTGAGGTAGTTTTTTTAGAAGTATTAGTTTCTTCTTCTTTTTCCAAGCAGTAATTACTACTGTTTGTTTATTTAGATTTAGTAAAAAAATTAAATATATAAAAAATTTTATGTGTTTTTTTATATAAAGTTTTCAAGTATGAATTACAAAATTTTATACATATTTTTAATTAAATAATTAAAAAAGTATTTTAAAAAATAAAATAATAACTAAAAATAAAATAAAAAACTCGATATATATATATATGAGTTATTTATTTAGTTGTGTTTAATAATTTTATTTATTAAAATAAATTTTTGATTGAATAGAAATATACAAATACATTAAATTGATTAAATAAAACTAATCAAAAAAAATATTATACAATGTTACTAAGTCAATAATTGATGACTCACTTATCAATTAATCATCAAATTAATAGTTTTTAATTTTAGCCTATAAAGGAGGCATTTGTCATGCATTTAGGCTTCTTGGTCTCCAAATCAAGATCATACTTTTTATTTCTCTCTTTGAATTGCTTATATTTTGCTTTCATTAATATCAAGTTTATATCTTTCTTTTCCTTTTCTTTATTTAGTTAACTTTTATCTTATTTATATTCTTATTTTATTTATTTATATTTCTCTCATTTATTATGTTTAACTAAGTTTATTCTATCAAGGTGAAAAGGTTACACTAATGGTGTAAAAATAAGTATAGTATAAACTTAACATGGATTTTAATATTTGATACTAATAACAAATGTTTGACACTATTATAGCCCATATTGTATGGTATAATTGACATATGAGCTATGAAAGGAACTTAATTTGTTGTTAACATAAGTTATAATCATGAATGTCTGATAACATTTACAAGTATTAGCATTATTCAAATAAGATAATTAATGTAATCATGTTAACAATTTATAATCTAATTGGAATCTTCTTTATGTGTGATTTTCAATTGAGTAATAAGAGTTTATACTATACTTGTTTGACATACTATTAGTGGATCCTCTAACCTTGACATTAGTTGTTATCATTATTTAATCCTTATATTGATCTTCTATCTTAAAGTTCTCATCATCTTCGTTTTCTTTTTTGTTACTACTACTACTAATACTATTATTGTTATTGTTGTTGTTTATAATTTATACAATTAACTTTCCTATGATTCGACCTCAGTCTAGCCGAGTTATTTATTACTTTGACATTCCTACACTTAGAATAAAACATCAATCTTTTTATCGTGTCAACAAGTTTGGTAGATTAACCCTAGTTTATTCAGGTGATTTTTTTTAGTTTTTTTCTAAATTAATTGTTTTTTTATCTTTCTTCAACATTGGGTTGATTGAAAAATTGTGTTTCATATTTTTTAAGTCTTTAGTTCAAGAGAGGAGAGAAATAAAATTAATATTGACATCAATTCATGTTATCAAAATGGTCGATCTTGGTTTCAACTAGTTTTGTATGACAAGAAAAGTTCCACTGTAAGGGTTTTTCCAACCTTTAAATTGCCTAAAAAACACATATAAAGTTCAATTTGATTTTTATATGGTCTTTTAGGTTTTTAAAGTCATTGATGAATTTAATGTTTTTTTAAATGTTTTTAGGTAAAAGTAAGTTGAAAAACTGGTTTCTAAGTAACAAACATCAACATTGATTTTTTACATACTATAGTGGTTGAAATCTGGAAAAAGTCAAACGACGTGTTATTAAACGCATGCGTATCCTTCTCAAATGGGTTATGTTTGTTGAACCTTTTTTTTAATTGATACCATTTTAAATATATATTTTTTTAAATAATTTTTTAATTTATATTTAAATTAATCCTCTATAATTTTTTAATTTTTTTAAATAATATTTTTTAAAATTATTTTATATATATTTTACTTTTAAGAGATTATTATAGTTCATTTATATTTTTTAAAGTTTTATATAAATGAACTGTATTTTTTAAATTAAAAATATACATTTTTTATAATATCTCTAGCAAGTGTAACATTGTATAATATTTTTTTATTAGTTTTATTTAATCAATTTAATGTATTTGTATATTTCTATTAATCTATCCAGATAAACAAACTCTCATTAAATTTATATATCTACTCAATACCTCTTAAACAAGATATTAATAAACCCTTTTTTTGTACTCAATATATCAACACATAGTTATGGGGTTATACTTGAAAGAAAACAAAATTTTTGTTCTAATGTTTAAAGTTAACTTCTTTGGGTTAAGATTTTTTTGTTTTTTTTTGTTTTTTTTCTATATATATATATACATGTAACTTAAAACACAATACATCTTTAAACCATGTAACGAGCTTTTGACTAATGACTTGTAGATTAGTTGGTATTAGGACATTCGATGTTAAGACACCTGTACGAGTTTAGTAACTCAGGTTGCAAATACTGATACGTAGATATTACAATATTTGATTCCCTTAAACTTTTCTCCTCAACCGATGTAACAAGCGTTGGGTCAATAGCTTACAAGTTAGTTGACTTTAGGGTATTAGGTGTTAAGATACCCCTTCAGACTTAATTGCTTAGGTTAAGGAGGCTATGAAACCAAACTTATTTACATTTTTATTATCATCATTTTTTCTTTTTCTTTTTAAATTATATATTATCCATTTCTCTTAGTTGTTATATTTAACAAAATAACATAAATAATGTAATTATTCAATGTTCAACCCACAATTATATGTTAAAGTATGTGTGTGAAAATTAAAGTTTAAGAATACATGTTAAATGAGTATATGCATAGAATTAAGTAATAACAATGCGAGAGTTTGTAAACCTGAATATTTCAAGAAGTATTATATGAATATTGCAAATAACCATTGAAAAATATTTACTAAGATAAGTCTTAAGAGTCAATAAAATTCCTTCTTACTTTGCTATCTTAGTAACAATAGTTTGCAAATGATTTATGAAAAAAAAACAGTTAGTTTTTTTTAATATCAATTGTTATCCTCTCTCCCCCAACCAAAATGAAACATTGTCCTCAACGTCCTAAGGTAAAAAGATAAAGTATAGAAGGTATCACCTGAAGCATCGAACACTAATAAACCTGAAACACACTTAAACAAATATAAGAAATAACAAAACAAAATATTATGCTATTAATAAAACTAAAAGACAAATTTTTATAAACTAAAACTGAAATCATAGTTGTGATTTGGCTCACATCTTCCCTTAGTTTTACATCCAAGAATGACTTAAACACCTTCTAAGGGTCGGGGATAAGCTTTCTATCCAGTTTTCTTTAAAACTAGCAAACATGGTCTTTTTAAGTCAAATTCTCAAGATTATGCCAAACATGTTTTTTATGAAAATGGGTTCATAAGTTATGAATTGCAAAATGCTTATCTCCACTATGATGAGACTTAAGAGTCAATAAAAGATTATCTAAAATCTCTTCATGTTTTGAAATAAATCTCACTTTTTGACAATTTTCATAGGTTTTGCAGAATAAATGTGAATCCTTGAACATGGTGAGCCAATAAAATCCACTTTGTAAGATTTTTGCAGTCGTTTTCTTTGATGAAAATGATTCCAACATGCCTTAGAGTAACAAAATTTAATGACACGATTTACCTTATTGTCAAGAATGCAACTTTAAAATATTTTATCAGGACAATATTTGAATGAGTACGGATCATCACAATAAAAGTTTTACACGTCACTCAAAAAAATTCTTTTGTCTTAGGTACCCCAATAAGTTGGCAAATCTCCTAAAGTAAGAAAATTGTTGTTTTTATCATATCAAGACATTGGACTAAGAAAAAGTAAGGATTCGTTAGGAAAGTAATCATTGATTAACATGATTTTGGATGTTGAATTTGTCGTCACTCTTGATAAAAAATCCACATCAATATTTTCGATGCCTTTTTTATCCTTGATTTCTTCCTGTTTGAAAGTTTCAAAGATTTCACAATCGTGATTAACTTCCCTTTATTTGTGATTAGTACTCAAAAGTGCATTTTTATCATGGTTTTATATCATCATTTTGCACTTAAAGTATCAATAACTCCTTAACTAAAGTACATTTTATAATAATTCATCTAATAATATAAGATACCTTTAATTTGTGGTAAATGTCCATTTTAAATGAAGGCCTATCACATAAATGAAAGGATTGATTGATGACTTTAAGAACTTCAATTGCAAAGGCAAAGAGATGATTAAACTTAGAAAAGAGATGTCGGTGCAATCCAAATCGGAACACTGTTCGGTAATTGGGTCATATCTAGAGCTATAAATCTCAAATTTAAGACTACTTTATTTGAATGGAAAGGTAAGACATAGGCCTACAACTTTCAGATGGAGCCCAAGATCTAAAAAGGCCATTTTCAAGTCCAAATTATTGCAACAACAAAGAAGCCCGAATTTGTCCTCCAGCCCGAGCACTGTTCAGTATTTTGGCCATATTTGGAGTTCTAGAAGTCAAAATGAGCTGAATTTTTTACACAAGAAAGTTGAGACAATTGCCTAGAACTTTTATGTTTTCAAGTGGCTCTAATTTTGACGTCATCAATGATGTTTTGGGCAGACAAGAGAAGATAAGGATTGTCACCAAGTCAAGGGTTGGCCATCTACTCATCAATTAGTCATCAAATCAATAGTTCCCAATTTTGGCCTATAAAAGGAGGCATTTGCCAAGGATTTAGGCATCTTGGTGTCCAGATCAAGATCATGCTCTTGTTTTCTCTCTTTGTATTCTTTATGTTTTGTTTTTATTAATATCAAGTTTATGCCTTTCATTTCCTTTCCTTTCCTTAGTTAACTTTTATGTTCTTATTTTGTTTATCTATTTTCCTTTCTTTCATTATGTCTAGCTAAGTTAATTATGTCAAGGTGAAAAGGTTACACCTAATGGTGTAAGAATAAGTATGGTATAAACTTAATATGGACTTTAATGTTTAATACTAACATGTTTTATATTTGTTATCTTGTTCACTCTCTAATACTTTGCTTGTTAAATGATTAATCTTGATTTATATTGTATAACAATTGGTACAACAAATGCTTGACACTTTCATAGCCCATACTGTATGGTATAACCGACACCTGAGCTATGAAAGGAACTTGATTTGTTGTTAACATAAGTTATAATCATGAATGCTTGACGAAATTTACAAGTATTAGCATTAATTGAATAAGATGACTAATGTAATCATGTTAACAATCTATAATCTAATTGGAATCTCCTTTATGTGTGGTTTCCAATTGAACAATAAGAGTTTATACTATACTTGTTTGAAATACCATTAGTGGAACCTCTAACCTTGACATTTGTTAGTATCATTGTTTAATCTTTACTTTAATATTCTATCTCCAAGTTCTCATCATCATCATCATCTTCTTCTCTTTATTATTATTATTATTGTTGTTGTTATTTATAATTTGTACAATAACCTCCCTGTGGTTCGACCCCGGTCTTGCCGGGTTATTTATTACTTCGACACTCCTGTACTTGGGAGAAGACATTAATCTCTTTGTCGTGTCAATTTGGTCATGGTAGTCATGGTATGAGGAAATGGAAGTACTAATAGGGAATTAGTCTTTTCCTTGCGATATTCAAATTCAACCCCTTCCTTATCCTTAGAAATTGACTCATTATCTTTCTCACAAGATTCAAGACTGAGTTTTTCAATAATCTTACCACTGCGAATAACGATGACTGATTTGACTTGATCCATGTGTTGACTTCCAAAACTACTTACATTTGCATTGTATTGCCCTTTGGGATTTTGTTGTGGTTGAGATGGAAACTTACCTTTCTCTTGAAAACTAAGAGCATATGTGAATTTTGCAAGAGTATCTTTAAAATTTGTTATACTTTAAGCAAGTTGAGTGTTGATTATCTCTGTATCTTTAAAATTTGTTATGCTTTAAGCAAGTTAAGTGTTGATTATCTATTGCTTTTCAATAAATACATATAAAGTTTCCTCAAAATTTCTTTTAGGAGGTGGAGTATAAGGAGGTGCATATCCATGAGAATTTTAAAAATTATAGTATGCTTGAAACTATAGTTATGGAGTTTGTGCATTGTCATTCTTCCAACTGAAATTTGGGAAAACCAAGGTTACATGTTTATGAGTATGAGTTATGATTGGACTTTTAAAAATTGTTTAAAGCATGAGCTTGTTTATGGAGACATTCCTTAAAAGAAGGCAAGGTTAGATAATCATTGGTTGAGTGTTTATTTGTTTCAAAAATTTGACACGCAATGTCTTGAATAAATTTTAATTGACCACTCTTTTTCAATTCTAGTGCTTCAACTTTTCTAGCTAAAGATGCAAACTTGACTTGAAAGTCATGATTTTCTCTAAAATTGTAGATACCTCTATTAGATGTATGATGTTGGATTTTACTTAGAGTCTTATATGTGCCTGTAGTGTCCTAATTTTGAGCATTTTTAACTACCAAGTCTAGATACTCCATTGCTTCATTAGGGTCTTTATCTTCAAAGGTTCCTTTGCACATCAATTCAACCATTTATCTATCTTTAAGTGTTAAGCCTTCAAAAAAAATATGAAACTAATCTCTATTTTTTCAAAACCATGATGAGGATAAGTATTAAGTAAGTCTCGAAACTTATCCCAACATTGATAAAATGTTTCTTTTGGTTTTTGAGTGAAAGTGGTGATTTGTTTTTTGAAAGAGTTTGTTCTTTAAGAAGGAAAAAACTTTTTTTAAAATTATTATTGCATTTCACCCTATGCACAAATGGATCTTGGTCTCAAATTTTATAGCCATGTTTTAGCTTTATCTTTTAATGAAAAAAGAAAAAAGCTTTAACATGATGGTGTTCATGTTACAATTTGAGTCATTATACGTGTTACAGACCTCATCAAATTCCCTTAAATGCAAGTGTAGATTTTTTAAATCTAAGCCATGAAAAAAAAGTTAAAAGTTAAATAATATCTAACTTAAAATTAAAATGAGATGCAGCAAGAGAGAAAACTATGTATAATAGTGCACTTGTTCTTGTGGGATTCATGTGATCTCTTATATTTTTGTAATGCTTAAGTTTTGCTTTCATTAATATCAAATTTATGCTTTTCATTTTCTTTTTTTTACTTAGTTAACTTTTATCTTATTTATGTTCTTTTTTTTTTCTTTCTTTCTTTATGTTTACTTAAGTTGATTACATCAAGGTGAAAAGGTTAGACTATTGGTGTAAGAATAAGTATAGTGTAAACTTATTATGGACTTTAATGTTAGATACTAATATGTTTTGTATTTGTTATCTTGTTCACTCTTTAATACTTTGCTTGTTAAT
Organism: Populus ilicifolia; assembly: GCA_015708895.1. NCBI lineage: Eukaryota > Viridiplantae > Streptophyta > Magnoliopsida > Malpighiales > Salicaceae > Populus > Populus ilicifolia. The sequence goes on from SRLM01000441.1 coordinate 132,644, forward strand.
TGAACAATCTAGATTTATGTTGTATAACACTTGGTACAACAAATACTTGGCACATTTGATAGCCCATACTGTATGATATAACCGACACCTTAGCTATAAAAGGAACTTGATTTTGTTGTTAACGTAAGTTATAATCATGAATGCCTAACGAGATTTACAAGTTTTAGTATTAATCAAATAAGATAACTAATGTGATCATGTTAACAATTTATATTCTAACTGGAACATCCTTTGTATGTGGTTTTCAATTGACTAATAAGAGTTTACATTATACTTGTTTGACATACCATTAGTGAAACCTCTAACCTTGACATTTGTTATTATCATTGTTTAATCCTTACATTAATATTTCATCTCAAAGTTCTCATTATCTTCTTCTTCTTCTCCTTCTTTTTCTTTACTATTATTGTTGTTGTTGTTGTATTATTGTCATTTATACTTTATACAATTAACCTCCCTATGGTTTGACCCTGGTCTTGTCGGGTTATTTATTTCTTTGACACTCTTGCACTTAGGAGAAGACATCAATCTTTTAGTCGTGTCAAGTTTTTGGCGTCGTTGTTGGGGAAGTAAGTTCTTGTATAAATTATAGTATTTATTTTATTTTTCTTTTCACTTTTGTTGTATGTAACTTTATTTCTTTTCTTTTGTTTCTTCTTCTTTTTATTCTATTCCTATACGTGCATGAGAGTGTGGTCACATACATTAAGTTGTAAACTTTGTAGGGTATTCTCATCATTTTCAGAAAATATGGTCAAAGAAGATAATCAATCACATCATATGAGAATAATGAAAATAACCATGTCAGAATACTTAGAGACCACATGATCCTATAAGAACAATTGCACCATCATGCATAGTTTTCCCTCCTGATACATCTCATTGTAATTGTAAGCTAGTTATTATTCAACTTTTATCTTCTTTTCATGACTTAGATTTAGAAAATCCATACTTGTATTTAAGGGAATTTGAAGAGGTCTACAACATATATAATGATTCAAATTGTAGCATGAACACTATTAGATTAAAGCTTTTTCCTTTTTCATTAAAAGATAAAGCTAAAACATGGCTATAAAATTTGAGACCTGTATCCATTTGTACTTGAGATGAAATGCAACAACAATTTTTAAAAAGTTTTTCCCTTCTCAGAGAACAAACTCTTTTAAAAGACAAATCACCACTTTCACTAAAAACCAGAAGAAACATTTTACCAATATTGGGATAGGTATCAAGACTTGCTTAATACTTGCCCTCATCATGGTTTTGAGATATTGAGATTGGTTTTATATTTTTATAAAGGTTTAACACCTAAAAATAGGCAAATGGTTGAATTGATATGCAATGGAACTTTTGAAGATAAAGACCTTAATGAAGCAATGTAGTACTTAGACTTGCTAGCTGAAAATGCTCAAAATTAGGACACTATAGGCAAGCATGAAACTCCAAGTAAAATCAACCTCATACATCTAGTGGAGGCATGTACAACCTTAGGGATCATGACCTCTACGCCAAGTTTGCATTTTTAGCTAGAAAAGTCGAAGCACTAGAATTAAAAAAGAGTAGTGAATTAAAATTTGTTCAAGACATTGCGTGTCAAATTTATGAAATACATGAACAGTCAACCAATGACTGTCCATCCTTGTCTTCTCTTAAGGAATGTCTCCATGAACAAGCCTATATTTTAAACAATTTCCAGAGGCCCAATCATAACCCATACTCACAAACATACAACCCTAGTTGGAGAAATCACCTAAATTTTAATTAAAAGAGTGACAATGCATAAACTTCACAACCATAATTTAAAGCATATCATAATTTCTAAAATTCTCATGGATATACACCTCCTTATGCTCCACCTCCTATAAGAAATTTTGAGAAAACTTTGTATATATTTATTGAAAAGAAAGAGACAATCAACACTCAACTTACATCAAAGTATAACAAATTTTAAAGATACTTTTGTAAAATTTACAAAGGGGCAACATAATATAAATGCAAATAATTCAAAGGGGCAACATAATATAAATGCAAATAATTCTAGAAATCAACACATGGATCAAGTCAAATCAGTCATCACTATTCGTAAGAAACATGATGAGTCACTCTTAAACCTTGTAAGAAACATGATAAGTCAATCTTTAAGGGTAAGGAAGGGGTTGAATCTAAGCATTGTAAAGAAAAGACTGACTCCCTAGCAACACTTCCATTTCCTCATGCTATAACCAATCAGGAAGAAATCGAGGGTGAAAAAGGCACCAAAATGTTGATACAGATCTTTTATCAAAAGTGACAATATATTTGACACCCGACATCACACTAATCGATGATTACTTTCCTGATGAATCTCTATTTTCTCTTAATTCAATGCTTGGTTTGCTAAAAATATCAATTTTCTTACTTTAGGATTTTGCCAACTCATCAGAGTACTGAAGATACAATTTTTTTGAGTAATGTGTAAAATTTTTATTGGGATGACTCTTATTTATTCAATTATTATCCTGATCAAATATTTCAAAGATGTATTCCCAACAATGAGGTAAGTAATGTCATTAAATTTTGTCATTCTAAGGCATGTGAGAATCATTTCTTGTTAAAAAAGGACTGTAGAAATCTTACAAAGTGGATTTTACTGGTCCATTATATTTAAGGAATTACATGCATTTCGCAAAACCTGTGAAAGTTGTCAAAGGTGGGATTTATTTCAAAGCATAGAAAGTCTTTAGATAATCTTCTATTGACTCCTAAGTCTCATCATAATTGAGATAAGCATCATGCAATTCATGAATTATGAGCCCATTTTCATAAAGAACATACTAGACATAGTTTTGAGAATCTGACTAAAAAAAACCATCTTTGTCAGTTTTTAAAAAAACTGGATGGGAAGCCCATCCCCGACCCATAGAGGGTGTTTAAGCCGTTCTTCGACGTAAAACCAAGGGAAGATGTAAGCCACAATCACAACTACCTATACATACACATGCTTTTTTAAAAATAAATAAAAAGAGAGAGAAAAAGAGTGTGAGACTCTAGCTGGCCTACATATAAGTGGTATGATTGCCTTTTTAATTTCTCATCTATAAAATCCTCTCTTCCTTCCTTTTATTTTTACTTAACCCATACATTTAATAAATATAGAAGTGTGTAGAAATGACAAGTTCCTTAGGTCATCACACAAGAAATATTTGTGTTTTTGGTAGATCTAGTCTTGAAAAGAAAAGGAGTTTTTAGAATCAGCAAATCATCATGGTCAGGTGCTAGATGAGAGAAATATTCATTTAGTGTATGGAAGAGGCAGTCTTGGGTTAATGGAAGGTGCGTCAACTGTATTTTTAAGAGGTAGTCAAGTTTTGGGGGTCATCCCCGAAGTTTTAGCATAAGGGGACATTATTGGAAAAGGAATTAGAGAGGAACTACACGTCTTCATAATGTCTGCTAAAATGAATGCAATATTTAACCATGCTGATGCCTTCATTGCCTTACTAGGTGGTCGAGGCATAGTGGAAGAGATCTTTCATATCTTCTCTTAGGCCCAACTGCACATTCACCATAAACCCATAAGTCTGTTAAATGTTAATGGTAATTATGATAAGTTGTTGTCTTTTCTTGGTCATGATATGGAACATAAATTTTAAACATCTTCTACATGATAAATTATAATATCTCCTACTATTGCTGAATAATTGATTAACCAATTACAATATTTCATTCCTGTAATTGATCCCTCCACGAGTCTCATAAATTGGTTATTTAAAGAAAGTCGTAAAAAGCTTAAATTAGATTTGAGTCTTCAGTTGTGAATCTTTGTGTCTTTTGCTTTTATTATTGTGTTTTGTTGTTTCTTATATTTGTTTACTGTGTTTCAGGTTTGTCAGTGTTTGTTATTTCAAGTGATATCTTTTATACTCTTTCTACCTTAGGACATTGAGGACAATCTCTCATTTTAGTTAGGGGGAGAGGGTAATAGTTGACAAAAAAATTACTTAACTGTGTTTTCTATTTTATAAAGTATGTGCAAAATTGTTACTACTAGGATGACAGAGTAAAGGAGCTCTTTTGTTAAAGTGACTCTCGAGATGCATCTTAGTAATCATTCTTAACAAGGTCTATTATAATGCTTCTTGAAATATTTAGGTTTATAAACTCTCGCATTATTATCATTTAATTCTACTCATATACTCGTTTAACATGTATTCTTAAACCTTATTTTTTACACACACACACTTTAACATATGATTGTGGGTTGCACATTGGATTATTACATTATTTATGTTATTTTGTTAAAAGTAACAACTAAGGGAAAGGGATAATATATAATTTGAAAAAAAAAACAAAAAAAGAGCAAAACAAATGATGATAATAAAAATGTAGATAAGTTTAGTTTTGTAGCCTCTATAACCTAAGTAATTAAGCCTGAATTGATATTTTAACACCTAATACCCTAAAGTCAACTTACCTAAGTAATAAAAATGGGAGTTATTGGCTTGTTACATGGGTTGAGGAGAAAAAATTAAAGGAAATCAAACATTACCCTATCTACGTATCAATTTTGACAACTTTCTATTTTAATGCTTTAATTACTAGGGACTAGTGATAAGCTGGTTGAGGGGTATGATTAGTACCTAAAAGTGCATTTTATCAAGGTTTTATATCATCATTTTACACTTGAAGTATTAATAACTTCATAATTAAAGCAAGTTTTATAATAACATATCTAAAATATAAGATACCTTTAATTTGTGATAAATATTCATTTTAAATGAAGGCCTATCACATAAATAAAATGATTGATTGATAAATTTAAGAACTAAAATTGAAAGGTCAAAGAGATAGTGAAACTTAGAAAAGAGATGTTGGTGTAGTCCAAACTAGAACACTGTTCGGTAATTGGGTCATATCTGGAGCTATAGATCTCAAATTTAGGTCTACTTTATATGGATGAAAAGTTAAGACATAGATTTACAACTTTCATATGAAGCCCAAGATTTAAAAAGGTTATTTTCAAGTCTAAATTGTAGCAATAACAAAAAAGTCTGAATTTGTCCTACATTGTGCGCACTATTCAGTGCTTGACCCATATTAGGAGTTCTAGAAACCCAAATGACCTCTATTTTTTTCTAAAAAGATGAGATAATTTTCTACAACTTTTATGTTTCAAGTGGTTCCAATTCTAACGTTATCAATAATGTTTTGGGTAGACAAGAGAAAATAAGGATTGTCACCAAGTCAAGAGTTGGCCACCCACTCATTAATTAGTCATCAAATCAACAGTTCCTAATTTTGGCCTATAAAAGGAGGCATTTGCCATGCATTTAGGCATCTTGGTTTCTAGATCAAGATCATGCTTTGACTTTCTCTCTTTATATTTTTTGTAATGTTTATACTTTGCTTTCATTAATATCAAGTTTATGCCTTTCATTTACTTAATTAACTTTTATGTTATTTATGTTTTTATTTTGTTTATTTATTTTTCTTTCTTTCATTATGTTTAGCTAAGTTTATTATATTAAGGTGAAAAGGTTATACTAATGGTGTAAGAATAAGTATAGTGTAAATTTAATATGAACTTTGATATTTAATACTAACATGTTTTGTATTTGTTATCTTGTTCACTTTCTAATACTTTGCTTGTAAAATGACTGATCTAGATTTATGTTGTATAACATTTGGTATAACAAATACTTAGCACTCTCATAGCCCATAGTATATAGTATAACCGACACCTAAGTTATGAAATGAACTTGATTTGTTGTTAACACAAGTTATAATCATGAATGCTTGATGAGATTTACATGTATTAACATTAATCGAATAAGATAACTAATATGATCATATTAACAAATTATAATCTGATTGGAATGTTCTTTGTATGTGGTTTCCAATTGAATAATAAGAATTTATACTATACTTATTTGACATACCATTAGTGGAACCACTAACATTGACATTTGTTATTATCATTATTTAATCCTTATATTAATATTTCTTCTCAAAGTTCTCATCATCATCATCATCATCATCATCTTCTTCTTCTTTATTATTATTGTTATTACTGCTAATACTAATACTAATACTAATACTAATACTAATACTAATACTAATACTACTATTATTATTATTATTATTATTATTATTATTATTGTTATTGTTATTGTTGTTGTATTATTGTCATTATAATTTATAAAATTAACCTCCTTATGGTTCGACCCTAGTCTTACCAGGTTATTTATTATTTCGACTCTCCTGCACTCTAAAGAATACATCAATCTTTTAGTCATGTCAATAATGCATTGAGAGGATAACCACTAAGCACCATCAATTTTATTATTTTGCTGATAATAATTAATAGCTTGTACTTGTTCCTTATGGCTAGGCAATTTATCAAACCTATTTTTATTTAATTATATAAATTTTAGAATAAGTACTTTTAAGAATTATTATATTTTAAAAATAAATATATATTTCTTTATATTAAAATTTTATTTTTTACTAAAATATTTTTAATTTTAAAAATCAAGTATTTGTTTTTTATAAATAACATTATTTTTAATAAAAACTGAATTCGAAGGATAAAAACTTTCGAACCTATAATTAAAATAGAAACAACTCAAGAAAACTAAAATCAAATTGAAAAGTACCTAACCCAATGATTACATGAAGTAAGAAACCAATTTTATTATGATGAAACCTCTTAATAACCACACGGTCGGGTAACTGACATGACTAAAAGATTGATGTCTTTTTTCAAGTGCAGGCTGTCGAAGTAATAAATAACCTGACAAGACTACAATCGAATCACCATGAGGTTAATTGTACAAATCATAAACAACAATAATAGTAACAACAACAACAACAATAATATTAGTAGTAATAATAGTAGTAATAGTAGTAGAAAAGAAAACGAAGGAGAAGAAAAAGATGAGAACTTTGAGATGAAATATTAATGTAAGAATTAAGCAATGATAACAATAAATGTCAAGGTTAGAGAATCTAATTATAGTATGTCAAACAAGTATAATACAAACTCTTATTATTCAAGTGGAAATCACACACAAAGAACATTCCAATCAGATTATAATTTGTTAATATGATCACATTAGTTATCTTATTCGATTAATGTTAATACATGTAAATCTCGTCAAACATTCATGATTATAACTTATGTTAACAACAAATCAAGTTCCTTTCATAGCTCAGGTGTCGGTTATACCATACAGTATACGCTATGAAAATGTCAAGCATTTGTTATACCAAGTGTTATATAACATAAATCTAGATTAGTCATTTAACAAGCAAAGTATTAAAGACTGAACAAGATAACAAATACAAAACATGTTACTATCAAATATTAAAGTCCATGTTAAATTTACACTATACTTATTCTTACACAATTAGTGTAACCTTTTCACCTTGACATAATAAACTTAACTAAACATAATTAAAGAAAAAAAAAATAACATAAGAATATAAATAACATAAAAGTTAACTAAGTAAATGAAAGGAAATGAAAGACATAAACTTGATATTAATAAAAGCAAAGCATAATTATTACAAAAAAATACAAAGAGAGAAAGCAAGAGCATGATCTTGATCTGGAAAAAAAGATATCTAAATATGTGTTAAATGCCTCCTTTTATAGGTCAAAATTGGAAACTACTGATTTGATGACTAATTGATGAATGTGGAGCCAACTCTTGACTTGGTGACAATCCTTATCTTCTCTTGTTGCCCAAAACATCATTAATAACGTCAAAATTGGAGTCACTTGAAAACATAAAAGTTGTAGGAAATTATTGCAGCTTCCTTGTGTAAACAATTCAGGTCATTTGGACTTTTAGATCTCCAAGTATGGGCCAAACACTAAATAGTACTCCGGTTGGAAGACAGATTCGAACTTCTTTGTTGTTTCTATAATTTGAACTTAAGAATGACCTTTTAAAGTCTTGGGCTCCATATGAAAGTTATAGGCCTATGTATTACCTTTTTATCCATATAAAGTAAACCTAAATTTGAGATCTATAGCTCCAAATATGACCCAATTACCAAACAGTGTTCCTGTTTGGACTGCACCAACTTCTCTTTTCTAAGTTTGGCTATCTCTTTGTCCTTTCAATTTCAGTTCTTAAATTCACCAATCAATCCTTTTATTTATATGATAGGCCTGCATTTAAAATAAATATTTACCATAAATTAAACGTATCTTATATTATTAGAAATATTATTATAAAATATGCTTTAGTTAAGGAGTTATTGATACTTTAAATGCAAAATAATGACATAAAACCTTGATAAAAAATGCACTTTTAAGTACTAATCAGTAACCTACAATCAAGATTGAGATCTGATTTTAAGAAGTCAAAATAGACTTAATATAAGTGTGATACAATAAAAACTTGTCTCAAATAATCAGCACTAGATTATTATCTCATGTGTAGGTATGGAAACCCATGTATTATTAGTTTACAGCAGAGTTATACCTCAAATTGAAACCTTAAGAAAATAATATCGAAATAAGCTCAAATTTCATATATAGTGTGATGTCACCCCAGTAGTAAATAAATAAAATTTCAATTAATTATGAGGTGTATTGCTTAGGGTTCTTTTTGAGTTATGTTTTTATGGCAGAATTGCAATAAGCTTTGAATAATGTCTCTATTTTTTATATATAACTTTTATGCTATTAATATGTTAGAGCTTATAAAACAAATAATTAATTTTTTAACTAGTATGTCATAGACACAAAGAAGAAGAAAAGGAAGAAGAACATTAACCCAAAAATCGAAAATCTTAATGAAACTCTAGGAAAACAAAAATATTAGAAAGTTATGACCTGCTATCGAAGCCTAGCTCTAATACCAACTTCTGCAAACCTTGTGATCATGTGGTCATGCAAGCTACAATAAGAATTGAAGTATGATCTCAAAAAGCAAAAAATAAATAAATCTGATAGGAGTGTGACATAATGAAAACATGTCCTAAGGCAACAATACTATTGGAATGAAGTCGAATGACACGACGAAGCTAGTTAATTTTCAATAAGTCAAATTTAATTCGTGTAAGAATCAAAGAATGCAAAAATCTCTCTCACATGTTGAAACTATATAATTCGGAAGTATTATTCCTCAATGTTGTCAAAATTTAGCCTTAAATAATTCTAAAAAACAAACTCTAATGGATATGCCCTTGTGACCTAAGTTGACCCACTTATAAAATTAACCAGAAGCTTTTACTACTAAACCCAAACCTTGATCCAAACAAGCTTGAGATCTTAACAAAAAACAAAGTATTATCTAAGTCTAAACAAGCCTTTAGCTATAACTAACAAAAAAAATAAAAATAAGGTAGTCTTAGGTATTTGTCTACGTATTGATCATAGAAACCAATATATCATTAAACATCACCAACCCTTCTTTTTTTTTTTATGTAGCTAGGATGGATAAGAAATCCTTATAAGAAAAGAATTTTTAAACATTAATGAATCCTTGTTATTTGAAAATTATATTACAGCACATTAAAGATCCTTTTAGAACTAGAAAATTCCAAAAACAAGTTACCACACCCTTGTAAAAAAATAATTCTTTCCAAATAGGAAGTCCACAACTCAAAGTGAAGTAAATAACAAAATTTATATAGCTTATTCTTACTTATATCGCAAGTCCTTCTTCAACTTTGATATACCTGAAACTTTACCTAATATAAATAAATACCTTTGAAATCTTTTGCTAAAGTTTCAGCTTGATCTAATGGTTTGATATAGAGTTATGATCAATAGCGTAAAAATAAATGGTAGGAAATTTTATGGCACAATCTAAATTTGACTTTGCTTGAATCGTATCATTCTCTCTCTTCAAAATGATTCATCCTTGAATCACCAACAAGTTTAACAAAAAAGTTCTTAGCTTTTTGATGAAGCCTTTGAAATTCTTTTCTTGCACGCACTTGCATCCAAAATCCAACAATATTATATGAAAGTTGTAGCCTATAATAATTTAAAAAAAAATACATCTTACCATCCATTTGTGTACATATTTTTGAATGATTATCATTGCTACCCTCTTTTATTTTCCATTCTTTAAGTTCTTTATTTGTTTCTTTATAAATCTTTGCAATTCTTTCAGCCTCGTGCTTTTTATCTAACCTTATATAAGAATTATGATCATAAATATTTAAAACTCATAACCTCCGTTTTTTTTCCTTATTGAATCTCCTTTGATCAACCCATATTAACCTTTCAACCCTACTACCATTGTTCGATTTCAAATTACCCTTAACCTTCCTCATATTGTAGGTACTTGTATCAGCTTCACTATCATGTTTCTCCACCTTCTTAAGCCTATCACACACATTCCCCTCGATAAAATTCACCCTCTTTATAATCTTTGTCGTGGCTTAAATTTGGAACTTTACATCACCCACATAAAGGGGTGGTGTTTTATTTTATTCTGACATGAATTGGTTAAAAGGAAACAAGTTGTAAGGTTAAAAGTGTAATATATATATATATATCACTTTTAACCTTATAACTTGTTTTTTTTTTGTTTTTTCAAACTGAAAATCTAACTAATCAAAGTTAAAAGCCTTTGGAATATATTCAAATTATGAATATAGACTCAGTAATCAATAAATATACTAAAAAAAAGCAAAATTAAACTATAATTATGATTTTATGAGCAGCAATGCAAATTCATACAAATTATGGACAAAACAAAGACGAGAAATAAAACATAAATGAAAACTAATAAAGAAACTTTTATTTGACTCCTAAATAACCCCAATATAACAAAAAAAAAAGATTTGGTCAAAACAATCAGTAGACAAACACATTTTGGAACTTAACACAAATTTGACTTGTTACATAATTTTAAAACACAAGAATTAAAACAAGACCTAACGATATCGAAATAACCTTAAATTAAAGTATCCTAATATCCAATAAACTACAGCTCTTAGTTTATAAGTCGTTATCTTACGGTAAGGTATCAAAGCCTATGTATTATCAGTTTAGGGCATAATTAAACCCCAAAGTGAAAACTGAAGAAAACTATATTAAAATAAGCCAAAATTTAATATATAGTGCAATCTCACCCCCAATAGTAAATATATGAAATGTTAATTAATTTTGAGGTGTCTTACTTATGGTTTTCTATGAGTTATATTTTTACGGCAAAATTACAACAAACTTTAAATAAGGTCTCTTTCTTGTTCTTTTTTATTTTACTTTTATGCTATTAATATGTTAAGACAATAACAAAACAAAATATTAAAAATTTTAACTAGTATGTCGCAAACATAAAGAAGAAGAAAAAGATTAACCCAAACACCGAAATCATAATAAAACTTTAGGAAAACAAATTTTTCATAAAGATATGACCTATTATTGGAGCTTAGCTCTGATATCAACTAATACGGACCTCATGATCAAGTGGTCACACAATCCACAGTTAAGATTGAGATTTGATTGCGACAAGCTGAAAGTGGTCTGATAGGAGTGTGACATAATGAAAACATATCCTAAGGTACTAACACTATTAGAATGAAGCTGAATGACACCATGAAATCAGTTAATCTTTGATAAATCAGATTCAATTCATTCAAGAACCAAAAAATGCAATAATCTCTCTCACATTTTAAAACTAAAAAATTCATAATTATTATCCATAGAGATATCTACCTAAGGTTCAGTAGGCACAAATAATGGTATATATAGTCCATGCGGTTATACTCTAGATTTTGGCTTTCTATATGCAATTCATTGTACACAAATTTGTTACACCTCCTTTTTCATCTTTGGCCAATAAAAAAACCCATGCAATACATCCAAAGTTTTCACAACCCCATAGTGACCCATTAAACAACTCTCATATTCTTCACGAATAAGCAATTCATATAAAGAAGGATGGTCAACTTTTGGCTAAACATAACTTGAGAATACAACTCCAGAAGATGTTGTATGGCCACGGTGCCATATTTTCTCATTTTGATGAGAACAACAATGCTACTAATGATCTCATTCAGTTGATGAGTTTTGAAAGTATTGTTGGGTTAGATGAATGTAGAGGAACTAAAATACCTTTTAGGTAAGATAGGGCAAGCAACTAATACTAGTCGTATGGTATTTAAAACAACAACTAGGTAAGCAAGCAGTCCACTCCTTCTTTAAAGTCAAAGTAGGAAATATGCCAGCTGTCTTATTGTAGCTAATATTGCCATATTCAAATTTTGTATTTTATAGGACACATCCCTTGCAAAGTGTGTAACACTAGTAGTAATAGTAGTAGTACTAGTACTAGTAATAGTAATAGTAGTACTAATAATAATAATAATAATAAAGAAGTTGATGAGAACTTTGAGATGAAAGATGAACGTAAGGATTAAATAATGATAACAACAAATGTCAAGGTTAGAGGATCCATTAATAGTATGTCAAACAAGTATAGTATAAACTCTTATTATTTAATTGGAAACCACACACAAAAGAGGTTTCAATCAGATTTTAAATTGTTAACATGATTATATTAGTTATCTTATTTGATTAATGATAATACTTGTAAATCTCATCAAGCATTCATGATTATAACTTATGTTAACAACAAATCAAGTTCCTTTCATAGCTCAGGTATCGGTTATACCATACAGTATAGGCTATGAAAATGTCAAGCATTTGTTATACCAAATTTATACAATATAAATCTAGATTAGTCATTTAACAAGCAAATTATTAAAAAGTGAACAAGATAACAAATACAAAACATGTAGTATCAAATTTTAAAGTCCATGTTAAATTCACACTATGCTTATCTTACACTATTAGTGTAACATTTTCACCTTGATATAATAAATTTAGCTAAATATAATGAAAAAGAGAAACATAAATAAACAAACTATGAACATAAATAAGATAAAAGTTAACTAAGTAAAGGAAATGAAAGAAAATAAAAGGTATAAACAAGACGTCAATGAAAGAAAACTTAAGCATTATAAAAATACAAAGAAAGAAAGCATGGACATGATCTTGATCTGGATACCAATATGTCTAAATACATGGTAAATACCTCTTTTTATAGGCCAAAATTAGAAACTATTGATTTGATGACTAATTGATGAGTGGGTGACCAACTCTTGACATGGTGACAATTCTTATCTTTTCTTGTCTACCCAAAATGTCATTGATAATCTCAGAATTGGAATCACTTGAACTCATGAAAGTTTTGAGAAATTGTCTTAGCTTTCTAGAAAAAAAAACAATTGAGGTTATTTGGACTTCTAGAACTCTAGCTATGGGCCAAACACTGAACACTGTGCAAGTTATAGGACATATTTCGACTTTTTTGTTATTGCTATAATTTGGACTTGAAAATAGTCTTTTTAAAACTAGACCTCCATATGAAAGTTGTAGGCCTATATCTTACCTTTCCTTCCATATAAATATACCTAAATCTGAGATCTACAGCTCTGGATATGACCTAATTACCAAATAGTATTCCTATTTGGACTGCATCAATATCTCTTTTCTAAGTTTGATCATCTCTTTATCCTTTCAATTTCAATGCTTAAACTCATCAATCAATCCTTTTATTTATGTGATAGGCCTGTATTTAAAATGAAAATTTATCACAAATTAAAGGTATCTTATATTATTAGATATGTTATTATAAAACATGCTTTAGTTAAGAAGTTATTGATACTTGAAGTGCAAAATAACGATATAAAACCTTGATAAAAATGCACTTTTAAGTATTAATCAATGTGTCTTCTACACCCATTAGTCCTCTACATCCTCATGTCTAATGTGTCAGTAGTAAGGACCTTAACATCAAGCAATCCAATGATTACAAGTTAAACTTTTTAAATGTTGTTAAAGGTGATGTAAGCTCAAACATGAAAGCTGGGGACACGACTAAAAGATTGATATCTTCTCCCAAGTGCAGAAGTATCAAAGTAATAAATAACCTAGCAAGACCGGGGTCAAACCACAGGGAGGTTAATTATACAAATTATAAACAACAATAATAGCAACAATAACAATAACAATAATAATAACAATAACAATAACAATAGTAATAGTAATCGTAGTAGTAGTAGTAGTAGTAATAACAATAAGAACAACAACAACAACAACAACAATAAAGAAGAAGAAGAAGAAAAGTTGATGAGAACTTTGAAATGAAAAATTAACGTAAGGATTAAACAATGATAATAACAAATATCAAGGTTAGAGATTCCGCTAATGGTATGTCAAACAAGTATAGTATAAACTCTTAATATTTAATTGGAAACCACACACAAAAGAGGTTTTAATTAGATTATAGATTGTTAACATGATTACATTAGTCATCTTATTCAATTAACGCTGATACTTGTACATTTTGTCAAGCATTCATGATTATAACCTATCTTAACAACAAATCAAGTTCCTTTCATAGTTCAGGTGTCGATTATACCATATAGTATGGGCTATGAAAGTGTCAAGTATTTGTTGTACCAATTGTTATACAATATAAATCAAGATTAGTCATTTAATAAGCAAAGTATTAAAGAGTGAACAAGATAACAAATATAAAACATGTTAATATCAAACATTAAAGTCCGTATTAAGTTTATACTATACTTATGCTTTGCTATTAGTGTATAACCTTTTCACCTTGACATAATAGACTTAGCTAGACATAATGAAAGAAAGAAAAATAAATAAACTAAATAAAAACAGAAATAAGGTAAGAGTTAACAAAGCAAAGGAAAGGAAATGAAAGACATAAACTTGATATTAATAAAAGCAAAGCATAAGCAATACAAAAAATACAAAGAGAGAAAACAAGAGCATGATCTTGATTTGGACACCAAGATGCCTAAATGCATGACAAATGCCTGCTTTTATAGGCCAAAATTGAAAACTATTGATTTGATGACTAATTGATGAGTAGGTGGGCCAACTCTTGACTTGGTAACAATCCTTATCTTCTCTTGTTTGCCCAAAACATTATTGATAACATCAAAATTTGAGCTACTTGAAAACATGAAAGTTGTAGAAAATTATCTCAGCTTTCTTGTGTAAAACATTCAGCTCATTTTGACTTTTAGAACTCTAGATATGGCTAAAATATTGAATAGTGCTCGGCTGGAGGACATATTTGGGCTTTTTTTGTTGTTGCAACAATTTGGACTTGAAATGGCCATATGAAAGTTGAAGGCCCATGTCTTACCTTTTCATCCATATAAAGTAGACCTAAATCTGAGATCTATAGCTCCAAATATGACCCAATTACCGAACAGTGTTCTGATTTGGATTGCACTAACATCTTTTTTCTAAGTTTGGCCATCTTTTATCCTTTCAATTTGAGTTCTTAAATTCATCAATCAATCCTTTTATTTATGTGATAGGCCTGCATTTAAAATGAACATTTACCATAAATTAAAGGTATCTTATATTATTAGATATATTATTGTAAAACATGCTTTAATTGAGTTATTGATACTTCAAGTGCAAAATAATGATATAAAACCTTGATAAAAATACGTTTCTAAGTATCAATCACACCCCCCAACTAGCTTATTACTAGTTCCTAGTAATCAAAGCGTTAAAATAGAGAAACAATTTGCAAATTCCACAAAGCAAGGTATTCATCATTTAACTTCCATTAATCTATCCAGATAAACAAACTCTCGTTAAATTTATATACCTGCTTAATACCTCTTAACAAGTTATTCATACACCTTTCTTTTGTGTTCAATGTATCAACACATAATTATGGGGCTTTTCTTAGAAGAAAACAAAATTTTTGTTCTAATGTTTAAGGTTAACTTCCTTGGGTTGGGATTATTATTTTTGTCTTTTTTTTAATATGTATACATATAGTTTAAAACACCATGCATCTTTAACCCATGTAATGAGCTTTCAACTAATGACTTCCAGATACTGATATGTAGATAGTGCAGTGTTTGATTCACATATGCTTTTTTCCTCAACCCATGTAACAAGTGTTGGGCCAATAGCTTCCAAGTCAATTGACCTTAGGGTATTAGGTGTTAAAACATCCCTTCAGGCTTAATTGTTTAGGTTGGGGAGGTTATGAACCAAACTTATCAATATTTTTATTATTATCATTTTTTCTTTTTTTTTAATTATACACTATCTATTTTCTTTAGTTGTTACTTTTAACAAAAGAATATAAATAATATAATAATCCAATATGCAACCCACAATCATATGTTGAAGTGTGTGTGTGTAAATTAAGGTTTAAGATTACATGTTAAATAAGTATATGAGCAAAATTAAGTAATAACAATGTGAGAGTTTGTAAATCTGAATATTTCAAAATGTATTATGATAGACCTTGTTACATATGATTACTAAGATGCGTCTTAAGAGTCATAAAAAATTCTCCTTACTCTGCCATCATAGCAACAACAATTTTGCACATGCTTTATGAAATAGAAAACACAGTTTTGTTTTTAGCTACTACCCTCTCCCCCCAACTAAAACAAGATATTGTCCTCAATGTTTAAAGGTAGAAAGATAGAGTATAGAAGATATCACCTGAAATAACGAACACTAACAAACCTGAAACACACTGAAACAAATATAAGATACAACAAAACACAATAATAAAACCAAAAGACACAAAGATTCACAAATGGAGGCTCAAATCCAATCTAAGCTTTTTTACGGCTTTCCTTAGTTGACCAATTTATGCGACTCATGGAAGGATCAATTACAGGAATGAAAGATTGTAGTTGGTCAATCAATTGTTTAGCAATAGTAGCAGAGATTATGATTTGTCGTGCAGAAGATGTCAGAAATTCCTGTTCCACAACATGATCAAGAAAAGACAACAACTTATCATAATAACCATTAACATTTAACAAACCTATAGGTTTATGGTGAATGTGCAGTTGGGCTAAGAGGAAATATGAAAAATCTCTTCCAATGTACCTGGACCACCTGGTAAGGCAATAAAGACATCAGCATGGTTAAACATTGCATTCATTCGAGCAGACTTTGTGAAGACCTGTAGTTCCTCTCCAATTATTTTTCTAATGATATCCCCTTGTGCTAAAGCTTCGGGGACAACCCCCAAAACTTGACTACCTCCTAAAAATACAGCTATTGACACACCTCCCATTAACCCAAGACTGCCTCCCTTATACACTAAATGAATCTTTCTCTCAGCTAGCACTTGACCAAGATGATTTGCTGACTCTAAAAACTCTTTTTTTTTTTCCAGGATTAGATCTACCGAAAACACAAATATTTCTTATATGATGACCTGAGGAACTTTCCATTTCTACACACTTCAATATTTGTTGAATGTATGGGTTGAGTAAAAATGAAAGAAAGGAAGATAGGGTTTTATAGATGAGAAATTAGAAAGGCAATCATACCACCTATATGTAGGCAAGCTAGAGTCTCTCTCTCTCTCTCTATTTATTTATTTATTTACTTTTGAAAAAGCATGTGTATGTACAAGTAGTTGTGATTGTGACTCACATCTTCCCTTGGTTTTATGTCCAAAAAAGGCTTAAACGCCCTCTATGGGTTGGGTATAGGTTTCCCATCCAGTTTCTTAAAAACTGGCAAACAGGGTCTTTTTTAGTCAAATTTCTAAGACTAAGTTGATCATATTTTTTATGAAATAATGGCCATAAATCATGAATTGCACAATGCACATCTCCACTAAGATGCGTCTCAAGAGTCAATAGAAGGTTATCTAAAGACTCCTTACTCAGGCCATCCTTAATGAATTGTATTTTATCTTCACGGTTTATAGATATCATTCTTAAATAACAACATTGTGTATTACAAGTCCATCTAGCACATAGATGACAGACTTTCAGTCGTTTTGCACGACGTTTCTTTGCAAAAGTGCCTTTACCTATTCCAGGCATATGTGAAATGAAGGAGTTAGAGGACTCACCTGATAATCAAAACTTTGCTTCAATCAACCAGCAAATATCTTCAGGAATTTCATGATTTATTAACAGTCTCAATCTTGCACATTTAGCACGGTAAATTTTTGTAATCGCATTCTGAGGCAGAGCAGGAAAATACTTTTTCAATTTTTTAAGATTAGTGTCCATTTTCAAATGAGAATTGGAAGAGAGATTCAAAGAATTGCACAAATATATACATAGATATCAATTATTGTAGGAAACTAAAAGAACCGACTTAAGTCACAGAGTACCGTTATCCGTCATTTGACCAGAGTAAGAGAAACTAGCAAAAATCACTCAAAAAAAAACATAAGAAAATCAATCTTTATATACAGGATCACCCAATTCAATAGTCATGTTTAACTGAAAAATTATCAAAGTAAACTTTCAGACGATGTCCATTTATCTTGAAAACATTGTCATTCTTTAGATTCTCGATGTCGTAGGCCCCATATGGATACACATGTTTCGCAATAAAAGGACCGCTCCATCTTGATCTTAATTTTTCAAGAAATAAATGCAGTTGAGAATTATAAAGCAAGACTTTTTAACGAACATTGAATGTTTTTCTCAGTATTTTCTTGTCATGAAACTCTTTAATTCTTCCTTTATGAATTCTTGAATTTTCATATGCATCATTTCTTATTTCCTCAAGCTCATTTATTTGTAATTTTTGCAGTTGACTAGCATCATCCAGATTTGAATTGAAAGCTTTAATAGCCCAATAAGCTTTATGTTCAAGTTCCAGACGCAAGTGACAAGGTTTTCCATAGACTAGTCTATAAGGTTACATACCTAATGATGTTTTATAAGCAGTTCGATAAGCCCAAAGTGCATCATTAAGTCTTAAAGACCAATCTTTCCTATTAGGATTCACTATTTTCTTCAAAATATGTTTGATCTCCCTATTAGCAAGCTCTACTTGTCCACTTATTTGAGGGTGATAAGGGGTGGCAACTTTGTGTGTGATTCCATATTTCTTCATTAAAGACTCAAATGGCTTGTTGCAAAAATATGTTCCACCATCACTTATTATGGCTCGAGGGACTCCAAATCGACTTAAAATATTTTCTTTCAAAAACTTTATCTCTGTTTTGTGATCATTGTTTCAATTTGGAATTGCCTCTATCCATTTTGAAACATAATCTACTGCGACTAATATGTACAAGAAACCAAATGATGGAGAAAATGGACCCATGAAATCTATACCCTAGCAGTTAAAGATCTCAATGATAATAGGATTTAAAGGCATCATGTGATGTTTTGAAATTGATCCCAACTTTTGACAATTTTCACAAGACTTGCAGAATGCATGTGAGTCTTTGAACATGGTAGGTCAATAAAATCCATTTTGTAAGATTTTTACAATTGTCTTTCTTGATGAGAAATGGCCCCCACATGCCTCAGAATGATAGAATTTAATGACACTACTTACCTCATTGTTAGGAATGCATCTTTGAAATATTTGATCGGTATAATATTTGAATAAATAAGGGTCATTCCAATAAAAGTTCTTCACTTCGTTCAAGAACTTTCTTTTATCTTGGGTACTCCAATGAGCTGGCAACTGTCCTAAAACAAGAAAATTGACAATATTAGCAAACCAAGGCATTGTAGAGATAGAAAGTAAAGATTCATCGGGAAAGTAGTCATCAATTGGTGTGATGTTAGTTTTTGAATCTATTGTCAATCTTGACAAGTGATCTGCGATAACATTTTCATTGCCTTTCTCATCTTTGATTGTGATATCAAATTCTTAAAGTAACAAAATCCACCGCATCAATCTAGCTTTAGAATCTTTCTTAGAAAGAAGATATTTCAATGCTGCATGATCACTAAAAACAACAACTGGCGAGCCAACAAGATAAGACCTGAATTTTTCACATGCAAATACTACTGCAAGTAATTCTTTTTTAGTGGTGGTATAATTCATTTAAGTACTATTTAAAGTTTTACTTGCATAGTAAATTACATAAGGTTTCTT
The DNA here is from genome assembly GCA_015708895.1 of Populus ilicifolia. Taxonomy (NCBI): domain Eukaryota; kingdom Viridiplantae; phylum Streptophyta; class Magnoliopsida; order Malpighiales; family Salicaceae; genus Populus; species Populus ilicifolia. The sequence goes on from SRLM01000441.1 coordinate 152,553, forward strand.
ATCATTTCTTTATCCAAAAACAACACCTACGACATAATTACTAGCATCACACATTATTTCAAAAGGTAATGACCAATGAGGAGGTTGAATGACAAAAGCACAAGTAAGCAAGCTTTTAAGTTTAACAAAAGCTTCTTCACAATGTTCAGTCCATTCAAAAATATTATCCTTTGTTAGAAGATATTACGCTAAAATCTTTGATGAACCTTCTATAAAAACCAGCATGTCCTAAAAATGATCTAACATCTTTAATAGTTTTTGGTGTTGGCAAGTTTGCAATTAACTCGATTTTAGATTTGTCAACCTCAATTCCTTTTGATGAAACAATGTGACCAAGTACAATGCTGTTTGTTACCATAAAGTGACATTTTCCCCAATTCCGCACAAGATTCTTCTCTTCACACCTGGTCAAAACCTTTTCTAAGTTAGTCAAACAATCATCAAATTAATCGTCAAAAACAGAAAAATTATCCATGAAAATCTCAAAAAAATGTTCAACCATATCACTAAATATACTAAGCATGCATCTTTGAATTGTGGCTGGTGCATTACATAATCCAAAAGGCATCCTTTGATACGCAAAAGTACCAAATGGACATGTGAAAGTAGTCTTCTCTTGATCTTCCAATGCAATTTGAATTTGGTTGTAACCTGAATAGCCATCTAGAAAACAATAAAATTCATGACCTATAACTTTTTCTAGGATTTGATCCATGAAAGGTAAGGGAAAATGATCTTTTCTAGTCATTGAATTAAGTTTCCTATAGTCAATGCATATGCACCAACTAGTAACAGTTCTAGTGGGAATTAACTCATTGTTCTTATTTGTTATCATAGTGACTCTAGACTTCTTGGGTACAACTTGGGTAGGACTTATCCATTTGCTGTCAGAAATAGGATAAATGATTTCATTATCTAGAAACTTAATGACTTCATTTTTCACTATTTCATATTAGGATTTAGCCTTCATTGCATTTCTCTAAAAGGTTTAGCATTTTCCTCCAAATAATTTTTGAGTGTATAAATCAAAGGATTAATTCCTTTTATATCAGCTATGGTCCATCCCAATGCATTTTTGTGCATTTACAGAGTTTGTAATAACTTACCTTCTTGATGTGCATTAAGTTTGGAAGAGATTATTATCGGAAAAGTTTCATTTTCTTCCAAAAAGGAGTATTTGAGATTGGATGGCAACGACTTCAAATCAGGTTTTGGTGGTTGAACACTTAAAGGTATAGACTTGATTGATTATGGTGGCAATTCCTCAATTTACGACCTCCAATTACTTGTCTTTGATTCCTCTTAAAAATAAATCATTTGCAAATCATCAGATTCATCAATCTTAATTTCACTAGAAGTGGTTAGAAATTGATCATGAATTAATTTTTCAGTAAAGTCCACTTCTTGTAAATCATTATCATCTCTAGGTTGCTTACAAATGTTGAAAATATTCATCTCCAATGTCATATTTCCAAATGATAGCTTCATCAGTCCATTTCTACAATTAATCAATGTGTTAGAAGTTGCAAGAAATGGACGTCCTAAAATAACAGGAATTGACATACTTTAATAGGTTATGTGTCCAAAACAATAAAATCCACAAGATAAATGAATTTATCGACTTGTAGTAACACATCTTTAATTATTCCTCTAGGCACTTTTATAGTTCTATTAGCAGGTAAAAGAGTTATAGAAGTTGGTTTTAACTCACCTAGATTTAGACTTTGAAAAACTGAATATGGAAGTAAATTCACACTAGCACCGAGATCAAGTAAGGCTTTTTCAATTTTATGCTCTCCAATAAAGCAAGAAATTGTAGGACAACTCGGGTCTTTATATTTCAAAGCATTATTGTTCTGAAGAATAGCACTTACTTGTTCGGCTAAAAAGGCTTTCTTTTTCACATTCAGTTTCCTCTTCACACTGCATAGATCTTTCAAAAATTTAGTATAGGAAGGAACCTATTTAATAGCATCCAAAAAAGGTATATTGATCCTTACTTATTTGAAAATTTCAAAGATTACAGAGTTGTGATTGACTTTCTTTTGTTTGGTCATGGCTTGAGGAAATGAAAGTGTTATCGGAGAATTAGTCTTTTCTTTGCAATTTTCATATTCAACCCCTTCCTTAACCTTAGAGATTAACTCATCATCTTTCTCATAAGGTTCAAGAGAGAGTTTTTCAATAACCTTATTACTGCGAAGAGTAGTGACTGATTTGACTTGATCCATGTGTTGGCTTCCAGAACTACTTGCATTTGCATTGTATTGCCCCTTGGGATTTTGTTGTGGTTGAGATGAAAACTTACCTTTTTCTTGGAAACTAAGAGCAGATGTTAATTTTGCAAGAGTATCTTTAAAATTTATCATGTTTTGAGTAAGTTGAGTATTGATTGTCTCTTGCTTTTTAATGAATGCATGCAATGTTTCCTCAAGATTTCTTCTAGGAGGTGGAGCATAAGGAGGTGGATATCCATGAGAATTTTGAAAATTATGGTGTGCTTGAAATGGTGGTTGTAAAGTTTGTGCATTGTTGTTCTCACTCTTCCAACTAAAATTTGGGTGATTTCTTTAACCAGGGTTGTATGTTTATGAGTATGGGTTATGGTTGGCCCTTTAAAAACTGTTTATTGGTTGAGTGTTCATTTGTTTCACATATTTGACACACAATGTTTTCAACAAATTTTAATTTACCACTCTTTTTCAATTCTAGTGCCTCGACTTTTCTATCTAAAGATACAAACTTGGCTTGAAGGTCATGATCTTCTATAAGGTTGTATATACTTCCACCAGATGTATGAGGTTGAGTTTTACTCGGTGCCTCATAAATACCCTCGGTGTCCTAATTTTGAGCATTTTCAGCTAACAAGTCTAAGTACTCCATTGCTTCATCAGGATCTTTATCTTCAAAAGTTCCATTTCACATCAATTCAACCATTTACCTATCTATAGGTGTTAACCCTTCATAAAAATATGAAACCAATCTCCATCTTTTAAAACCATAATGAGAGCAAGTGCTAAGCAAGTCTCGGTACCTATCCCAACATTGGTAAAATGTTTCTCCTGGTCTTTTAGTAAAAGTGGTGATTTATCTTTTGAAAGAGTTTGTTCTATAAAATGGAAAAAACTTCTTTAAAAACTGTTGTTACATTTCATCACAAGCACGAATGGATCCTGGTCTCAAATTTTGTAGCCATGTTTTAGCTTTATCTTTTAATGAAAAAGGAAAAAGCTTTAATCTGATGGTGTTCATACTACAATCTAAATTTTATATGTGTTGCAGACCTCCTCAAATTCCCTTAAATGCAAGTATGGATTTTCTAATTTTAAGCCATGAAAAGAAGGTAAAAGTTGAATAATGTCTGGTTTAAAATTAAAATGAGATGCATCGGGAGAAAAAACTATGCATGATGGTGCACTTGTCCTTGTAGGATTTATGTGGTCTCTAAGTGTTCTAGCATGGTTATTCTCATTATGAAGTGATTGATTATCTTCTTCAACCATATTTTCTGAAAATGATGAGGATACCCTATAAAGGCTACCACTTGATATACGTGACCACACTCTTATGCACGTGTAGGAATAGAATAAAAGGAAAAAGAAAACAAAAAAAAAGAAACAAGAGAAAAGAAACAAAATTATATACAAGAAAAGTAAAAAGAGAAAATAAAATAAATTTTATAATTTATACAAGACTTACCTCCCCGGCAATGGCGCCAAAAACTTGACATGACTAAAAGATTAATGTCTTCTCCCAAGTGCGGGAGTGTCAAAGTAATAAATAACCCGGCAAGACCGGGGTAGAATCACAGGGAGGTTTATTATATAAATTATAAACAACAACAATAGAACAATAATAGTAGTAGCAATAATAATACTAGTAGTTGTAGTAGTAACAGTAATGATAATAATAATAATAATAATAATAATAATAATAATAATAATAATAATGAAGAAAAAGAAGAAGAAAAGTTGTTGAGAACTTTGAGATGAAAAATTAACATAAGGATTAAATAATGATAATAACAAATGTCAAGGTTAGAGGTTCCACTAATGGTATGTCAAACAAGTATAGTATAAATTCTTAATATTTAATTGGAAACCACACACAAAGGAGATTTTAATCAGATTATAAATTGTTAACATGATTACATTAGTCATCTTATTCAATTAACGCTAATACTTGTACATTTTGTCAAGCATTCATGATTATAACTTATCTTAACAACAAATAAAGTTCTTTTCATAGCTCAGGTGTCGGTTATACCATACAATATGGGCTATGAAAGTGCCAAGCATTTGTTGTACCAATTGTTATACAATATAAATTAAAATTAGTCATTTAACAAGCAAAACATTAAAGAGTGAACAAGATAACAAATATAAAACATGTTAGTATCAAACATTAAAGTCCACATTAAGTTTATACTATACTTATTCTTACACCATTAGTGTAACCTTTTCACCTTGACATAATAAACTTAGCTAGACATATGAAAGAAAGAAAAACAAAATAAAAACATAAATAAGATAAGAGTTAACAAAGCAAAAGAAAGGAAATGAAAGGCATAAACTTGATATTAATGAAAGCAAAGCATAAGCAATACAAAAAATACAAAGAGAGAAAACAAGAGCATGATCTTGATTTGGACACCAAGATGCCTAAATGCATGGCAAATGCCTCCTTTTATAGGCCAAAATTGGGAACTATTGATTTGATAACTAATTGATGAGTAGGTGGCCAACCCTTGACTTGGTGACAATCCTTATCTTCTTTTGTTTGCCCAAAACGTCATTGATAATATCAAAATTGGAACCACTTGAAAACATGATTACATAAATCATCTTATTCAATTAATGCTAATACTTGTAAATTTCATCAATCATTCATGGTTATAACTTATGTTAACAACAAATCAAGTTCCTTTCATAACTCAGGTGTCGGTTATACTGTACAGTATGGGGCTATGAAAGTGCCAAGCATTTGTTGTACCAAGTGTTATACAATATAAATCAAGATTAGTTATTCAATAAGCAAAGTATTAAAGAGTGAACAAGATAACAAATATAAAACATGTTAGTATCAAACATTAAAGTCCATATTAAGTTTACACTATACTTATTCTTACACCATTAGTGTAACATTTTCACCTTAACATAATAAACTTAGCTAGACATAAAAAAAATAAAAAAAATAAACAAAATAAGAACATAAATAAGATTAAAGTTAACTAAGTAAACAAAAGGAAATGAAAGGCTTAAACTTGATATTATTGAAAGCAAAGCATAAACATTACAAAAAATACAAAGAGAGAAAGCAAGAGCATGATCTTGATCTGGACACCAAGATGCCTAAATGCATGGCAAATGCCTCCTTTTATAGGCCAAAATTGGAAACTATTGATTTGATGACTAATTAATGAGTGGGTGACCAACTCTTGACTTAGTGACAATCCTTATCTTCTCTTGTTTGTCCAAAACGTTATTAATAATGCCAAAATTTGAGCCACTTGAAAACATGAAAGTTATAGGAAATTAACTCAGATTTCATGTGTAAACAATTTAGCTCATTTCAACTTCTAGAACTTCACATATGGCCAAAATACTGAATAGTATTCGAGCTGGAGGACAGATTCGGGTTTCTTTGTTGTTGCAACAATTTGGACTTGAAAATGACCTTTTTAGATCTTGAGCTCCATATGAAAGTTGTAGGCGTATGTCTTACCTTTCCATCCATATAAAGTAGACCTAAATCTAAGATCTATAGCTCCAGATATGATCCAATTACCGAACAGTGTTCTGGTTTGGATTGCACCGACATCTCTTTTCTAAGTTTGGCCATCTCTTTATCCTTTCAATTTGAGTTCTTAAATTCATCAATCAATCCTTTCATTTATGTGATAGGCCTGCATTTAAAATGAATATTTATTATAAATTAAATGTATCTTATATTATTAGATATATTATTATAAAACATGCTTTAGTTAATGAGTTATTGATACAGAAGGGGAGCTCCCTATGAAATTTTTAGGAGTGCCTTTTATCTCGTCCATACTAAAGGTTATTTATTGTAAGGGCCTCGTGGATCAAATCACCTTTAAAGTTCGACATTGGACTTGTAGAACACTCTCGTATGCAGGACGAGTACACCTGATTAATTTAGTTTTATTTTCCATCCAAGTTTATTGGGCATCTCTCTTCCTCTTACCTGGGCAAGTCATCAAAAATGTGGAGCAAATTATGAGATCCTTTCTTTGGACAGGATCAGATATGAGAACTACTAGGGTTAAAGTGGCTTGGGATCATGTATGTCTTCCCAAAAAAGAGGGGGGGCTAGGAATAAAAAGGATAACAAAATGGAACAAGATTGCTTTGTTGAAACACATTTGGAACCTGTGCAATGACTCGGATGGCTTAATCTGGTCTACTTGGATCAGATCTAATTTGTTGCGTGGTAGGAATTTATGGACAATTAAGATGCCAGAGAATTGCTCTTGGGGATGGAGAAAGATTCTAAAGCTCAGACCCTTAGCATGGTTGAAGATGAAGTACATCATAGGAGATGGCATGACAACCTCTTTATGGTTTGACAATTGGTATCCTCATAACCCGCTCGCGGATTCTTATGGTGAAAGATTCATTTATGATTCAGGTATGGAAAAGAACGCGAAGGTGAATATGTTGATTCATAACTCAGAATGGAAAATTCCTACCACTCAAGTTNTCTTACCTGGGCAAGTCATCAAAAATGTGGAGCAAATTATGAGATCCTTTCTTTGGACAGGATCAGATATGAGAACTACTAGGGTTAAAGTGGCTTGGGATCATGTATGTCTTCCCAAAAAAGAGGGGGGGCTAGGAATAAAAAGGATAACAAAATGGAACAAGATTGCTTTGTTGAAACACATTTGGAACCTGTGCAATGACTCGGATGGCTTAATCTGGTCTACTTGGATCAGATCTAATTTGTTGCGTGGTAGGAATTTATGGACAATTAAGATGCCAGAGAATTGCTCTTGGGGATGGAGAAAGATTCTAAAGCTCAGACCCTTAGCATGGTTGAAGATGAAGTACATCATAGGAGATGGCATGACAACCTCTTTATGGTTTGACAATTGGTATCCTCATAACCCGCTCGCGGATTCTTATGGTGAAAGATTCATTTATGATTCAGGTATGGAAAAGAACGCGAAGGTGAATATGTTGATTCATAACTCAGAATGGAAAATTCCTACCACTCAAGTTTTTGGTTGGCATCCCATTATAGAAGTTATTCCTCCCAATTCTAATCCTCTGATAGGGCAAAAGGATGAGATTGTTTGGCTGGATTCACCAAATCACAAATTCTCGATCAAAGTAGCTTGGGAACAACTAAGATTTCATCATCCGATGGTGGAATGGCATGACATTGTGTGGTTCAAGAATGTTGTTCCAAGACATTCTTTTCTTCTATGGATGGCTGTACAATAGAAACTCACAACTCAAGATAGACTTCATCGGTTTGGTATACATGGTCCCAATCAATGCTCACTCTGTCTTTGTAATAGTGAAGATCACAAACACTTGTTCTTTAAATGCTCTTATACTAAAGCAATCTAGTGGGCTGTTTGTGACAGAGTCAATATTCCAAGAATGACAAAAGGATGGGATGAATGGATTCGATGGGCCACTGTCACTTGGCATGGCAAAAGTTTCGTCAATTTTTCTCATAAACTCAGTTTCGCAGTTACAGTGTATCATATCTGGCAAGAATGGAATGCAAGGACCTTTGCAGGAATCTCTAGAACTCATAATTTAGTTTTTGATCAAATCGAATGTATCATCCGTGATAAGCTTCATTGGATGAGGAACGTTCTACCAACAGATGAAAACAAAAGGATCCAAAGGGCTTGGAGGGTCAACAACATAAATTCTTCATTTGATATTTAGCTGGTCGTATTAGTTTCCCTAACGAATTTAGTTAGGTCTGAGTTTTTGTTTGGTGGCTAGCCTGTAGCCATCTGTTGTTTTACATTTCTGTTCTTATTGTAAATCTAGGGTATGCCTCTTATACTCTTTGTACCCTTTTCTTTTAATACATATGTCAAATTACAAAAAAAAAATATAATTAATCCAAATTTATGTTATATAACCCTTAGTACAACAAATACTTGGCACTTTCATAGCCCAAGCATATGGTATAACCGACACTTGCGCTATGAAAAAAATACTTAATTTGTTGTTAACATAAGTTATAATCAGGAATACCTGACACTGTTTACAGGTATTATCATTATTCAAATAAAATAACTAATGTAATCATGTTAACAATTTATAATCTGATTAGAACCTCTTTTTCATATAGTTTTTAATTGAATAATAAAAGTTTATACTATACTTGTTTGAAATACCATTAGTGGATCCTTTAACCTTGATATTTGTTGTTATCATAATTTAATCCTCACATTGATCTTCCATCTCAAAGTTCTCATCAACTTTTTTCTTCTTCTTCTTCTATTACTACTACTACTACTACGACGACGACTATTATTGTTATGGTTCTTGTTATTATTGTTGTTGTATTTTTGTTATTATAATTTATACAATTAACCTCTCTGTGATTCGCCCCCGATCTTGTTAGGTTATTTATTACTTTAACGCTCCTGCACTTAGAAGAAGACATCAATTTTTTTGTCATGTCAAGTTTTTGATGTTATTGCTGGGGAGGTAAATTCTTGTATAAATTATAGTAGTTATTTTATTTTCTCTTCTCCATTTTCTTGTATCTAACTTTGTTTCTTTTATTTTCTTCTTCCTTTTATTCTGTTTCTATATATAGATAAGAGTATGATCATGTATATTAAGTGGTAGACTTTATAGGATACCCTCATCATTTTCAAAAAATATAGCAGAAGAAAATAATCAATTGCTTTATAATGAAAATAATGAGAATAACCATGTCAAAACACTTAGAAATCTCATGAATCCCACAAGAACAAGTGCACCTTCATAGTTCTCCCTCCTGATGCATCTTATTTTAATTTTAAGCCAAACAATTTTTAACTTTTACCTTCTTATTATGACTTAGATTTAGAAAATCTATACTTGCATTTAAGAGAATTTAAGGAGGTATGTCACACCTATAATAACTCAAATTGTTGGATAAATACCATCAGATTAAAGCTTTTACTTTTTTGATTAAAATATAAAGATCAAACATGGCTATAAAATTTGAGATCAGGATCTATTCATGCTTAGGATGAAATGCAACAACAGTTTTTAAAGAACTTTTTCCTTTATCATAGAACAAAAACTTTCAAAAGACAAACTACCATTTTCACTCAAAAGCTAGGAGAAACATTTTACCAATATTGGGATAGATATCGAGACTTGCTAAATACTTGTCCTCATAATGGTTTTGAAATATAGAGATTGGTTTTATATTTTTATGAAGGGTTAACACCTAAAGTTAGGCAAATGGTGGAATTGATATCCAATAGAACTTTTGAAGATAAAGACCCTGATGAAGCAATTTACTACTTAGGCTTGTTAGCTGAAAATGCTCAAAATTAGGACACTGCAAATACTTATGAGGTAACAGGTTGAGTGTACTTATAAGGTACTGAATAAAACTCAACCTCATATATCTAGTTAAGGTATGTACAACCTTAGGGAAAATCATGATCTCCAAACCAAGTTTGCATCTTTAGCTAGAAAAGTTGAGACACTAGAATTAAAAAAGAGTGGTTAATTAAAATTTGTTTAAGACATTGTTTGTCAAATCTGGGAAACAAATGAACACTTAACCAATAATTGTCCAACCTTGTCTTCTTTTAAGGAATGTCTCCATAAACAAGCTCATGCTTAAACAGTTTTCAAATGCCCAATCATAACCCATATTCACAAACATACAATCTTAGTTGAATAAATCATCCAAATTTCAGTTGGAATAATAATAGTAATAATGCACAAACTTTACAACCACACCATAATTTTCAAAATTCCCATGGATATGCACCTTCTTATACTCCCCCATCTAAAAGAAATCTTAAGGAAACGTTGTATACATTCTTTAAAAGTAAGAGACAATCGATACTCAACTTTCTCAAAACATGACTGATTTTAAAGATACTCTTGCAAAATTCACATCTTGTCTCAGTTTTTAAGAAAAAGGTATGTTTTCATCTTAACCACAGCAAAATTCAAAGAGACAATACAATGTAAATGCAAATAGTTCCAAGCAAACATATGGATCAAGTCAAATCAGTTTCAAATCAGTCATCACTTTTTGTAGTGGTAAAGTTATTAAAAAAACCCATACTTGAACCTTGTGAGAAAGATGATGAGTTAATCTTTAAGATTAAGGAAGGGGTTGAATATGAACACTGTAAAAAAAAAAAAGATTGATTCTCCATCAGCACTTCTATTTTCTCATGCTATGGCCAAACAAGAAGAAATCGATGATGACAAAGGCATTGAAAATATTGTTATAGATCATTTATCAAAATTGACAATAGATTCAACATCACACAAATCAATGATTACTTTCTTGATGAATCTTTACTTTCTCCTAGTTAAATGCCTTAGTTTGCTAAAAATATCATTTTTCTTACTTTGAATTTTTATCAGCTCATTTGAATAACCAAGACAAAAGAAAGCTACTTTTATTAGGATGACCCCTATTCAAATATTATCCTGATCAAATATTTTAAAGATCCATTCTCGACAATGAGGTAAGTAGTATCATTAAATTTTGTCACTCTAAGGCATGAGAGGATCATTTCTTGTAAAAAAACAACTACAAAAATCTTATAATGTGGATTTTATTAGCCCACCATGTTGAAGGATTCATATGCATTCTGTAAAATCTGTGAAAATTATCAAAGGGTAGGATTTAATTTAAAAAATAGAGAGTTTTTAGATAAACTTCAATTAATTCTTAAGTCTCATCATAATGGACATATGCATCATGTAATTTATGATATATGACCCCATTTTCATAATGAATATGCTCGATATAGGCTTGGGAATTTGTCTTAAAAAGACCTTATTTGCCAGTTTTTAGTAAAACTGGATATGAAGTCTATCCCTAACCTATAAAGGTCGTTCAAGTCGTTCTAGGACGTAAAACTAAGGGAAGATGTGAGTCACAATCATAACTACCTATACATACACATACTTTTTCAAAAAAAATAGAAAAATAAATTAAAGGAAGAGAGAGAAAGTATAAGACTCCAACTAGCGATATAGGTGGTGTGATTGTTTGTTGAAGTTCTCATCTATAAAATCTTTTCTTCCTTCCCTTCATTTCTACTCAACCTATTCATTTAATAGATATAGAAGTTTGTAGAAATGGCAGGTTCTTCAAGTTATCACATAAGAAATATTTGTGTTTTCGGTAGATCTAGTCCTAGAAAGGAAATAGAGTTTTTAGAATCAGTAAGTCATCTTGGTCAGGTACTAGCTGAAAGAAAGATTCATGTAATGTATAGGGTAGGCAGCCTTAGGTTAATATGGGGACTGTTAATAGCTGCATTTTTATGAGGAAGTAAAGTTTTAGAGGTTGTCCCTAAAGCTTTACCAAATAAGGACATCATTAGAAAAACAATTAGAGATGAACTACAGGTCTTCACAATGTTTGATAAAATGATTGTAATGTTTAAACACGCTAATGCCTTTATTACCTTACTAGGTGGTCTAAGCACGTTGAAAAAGATCTTTCATATTTCTTTTAAGGCCTAACTATACGTTTACCGTAAACTCATATGTCTGTTAAATGTTTATGGTTTTTATGATAAATTGTTGTCTTTTCTTGATCATACTCTAGAACAAGAATTTTTAACATCTTCGGCATGAGAAACCATAATCTCTGTCGCTACTGCTAAACAATTGATTGACCAACTACAATCTTTCACTCCTGTAAACCAGTATAAATTGGTCAACTAAGAAAAGCCGTAAAAAGTTTAGACTAAATTTGAAACTTCATTTGTGAATCCTTATGTCTTTTGATTTTCTTAATAGTATATTATTTTATTTTTTTATTTTTTTAAGTGTGTTTTAGATTTGTCAGTATTTGTTGTTTCAAGTAAAGTCTTTTATACTTTATCTTTCTACCTTAGGACACTGAAAACAATGTCTCATTTTGACTGGGGAAAGAGTGATGCGGATCAGCCTAACACCAAGCGTAATCATGCCAACAATCCATTAGAGGTGCCAATTGGGCCAATCACAAGAGTTACGGCTAAAAAGCTTAAAAAAGCATTAAATGGGCTTGTTTAAAACATATGGAACAAAATGGACCTAGAGGGGCTTGGGACATTTAAGGAGCATGAAGGACAGCCCTTAATCCATTTAATTCAGGTCCAAGAAGAGCCCAATTCATGTGGAACAAGGGGTTGATATGTCTAATACTAGCCTTGTTAGGCTTGTCTTTTTCTAATACTAAAAGGATAAAGAATCAGTAATTTATTCTAGGAAGTTGGCCATAGCTTATTCATAAAGAGGGGAGGACTATTTAATGCTTTTTGTCACTTAGAAAGGAAAGTAATTAAATGAGCAACACAAATTTTCCAAATCAGATTTTTCCAATTTTGTTTGGGACTTCTCAAGGGTGACAAATCTGATGCTAGCTTATCTAGGATGGTATTTTTGGATTTTTAGTATTTTTAGAATTTTCTTCTTAGTTTTTGGGTTATTATTACTTATTGGTTCAATTGTAAGTGGGCTTTATATAAGTCCACCTAAGGGAGGTCCATTAGGGTTTCTTTAAGTCTAGTCACTATAAATAGAGGGATAACCACACATGTAAAGAAGACTATTCAGATCAATAAAACTTCTTTGCTGCACTTATTGTGTGTTGGTAGGATAATCTCCTTCCTTGGTTCTCTGACGAACTGAAAACGACTTATTGAAGAACAACTGTTTTCATGGCCTCATCTTTATACTTCTCGTTCGTGAATCAATATTCGTTGGATGGAGGTTTTCTGTTGTCCATAGTGTTGGTGCCTAAGTACAAGTTATCTTTGTGTCGCCCTTCTATCAAACCTGATTTACATGGCTTTCCGGGAATTGGCGTCTTTGCATGTGGGTTGCGTGACCATGTGATCACGAGGTTCGCATCAAAGAGGGTAGTAGTAGATGTAAAAAAAAGGGTAGTGGTTGAAATTTAAATAAATATGTTTTCTATTTCATAAATTATTTGCAAAATTATTATTACTAAGATGGTAGAGTAAGGAGGAATTTTATTGACTCTTGAGCTGTATCTTGATAAATATTTTTTCAATGGTTATTTGCAATATTCATAACAAGTTCTATTAGAATACTTCTTGAAATATTCAGGTTTACAAACTTTCGCATTCTTGTTAATTGATTCTACTCATATACTCATTTAACAAGTATTTTAAACCCTCATTTTCACACACACACTTTAACAATAAATTATGGGTTGTAGATTGGATTGTTACATTAATTGTGTTCTTTTGTTGAAGATAACAATTAAGAAAAATGAATATTATATAAATTGCACGAAAAAAACTAAAATAAAAAATAAAGATAATAAAAACGTAGATAAGTTTGGTTTCATAACCTCCCTAACCTAAGCAATCAAGCTTGAATAGGTGTTTTAAAACCTAATACCCTAAAGTCAAATGACTTGGAAGCTTTTGGCTCAACCCTTCTTGTATGGGTTGCGAAGTGATTAATACTTAAAAATGTATTTTTATCAAGGTTTTGCATTTTGCACTTGAAGTATTAATAACTCCTCAACTAAAACATGTTTTATAATACATATCTAATAATATAAGATACTTTTAATTTATTGTAAATGTTCATTTTAAATGCAAGCCTATCACATGAATGAAAGGATTGATTGATGAGTTTAAAAACTAAAATTGAAAAGACAAAGAGATGCTAGTGTAGTCCAAATCGGAATACTGTTTAGTAATAAGGTCATATCTAGAGCTGCAGATCTCGGATTTAGGTCTACTTTATATGAATGGCAAAGTAGGACATAGGTCCACAACTTTCATGGGAGCCAAAAGCTTATTTTCAAGTCCAAATTGTAGCAACAACAAAGAAGTTTAAAACTATCCTATAGCCTGAACACTGCTCAGTGTTAGCCCATATTTGGAGTTCTAGAAGTTCAAATGACATCAATTTTTTTTCTTGGAAAACTAAGACAATTTCCTAAAACTTTCATGTTTTCAAATGGTTCCAATTTTGACATTATCAATGATGTTTTAGGTAGATAAGAGAAGATAAGGATTGTCACCAAGTCAAGACTTTATATGGTATCCTCATCATTTTCAGAAAATATAATCTAAGAAGATAACCAATAACTTTGTACTAAGAATAATGAGAATAATCGTGTTAGAACATTTAGAGACCACATGAATCCCACAAGAACAAGTGAACCATCATACATAGTTTTTCCTCCTCTTGACTCTCATTTTAATTTTAAGTTAGGCATTATTCAAAAATATAGGACGTAAAATAAAAGGAAGGTGTGAATAACAATCACAACTACTTATACATATATATATTTTTTTAGAAATAAATAGAGAGAGAGAGAGAGACTTTAGTTGTCCTACATATAGGTGGTATGCTTAATTTCTCATCTATAAAATCCTCTCTTTCATCTTTTCATTTCTACTCAATTCATACATTTAACAAATATAAAACTATATAGAAATGACACGTTTCTCAGGTAATCATGTAAGAAAGGAGTTTTTACAATTAACATATCATCTTGGTCAAATGCTAGCTTAGAGAAAGATTTATTTAGTGTATGAGGAGACAGTCTTAGATTAATGGGAGGCATGCCAATAGTTGTATTTTTAAAGGGTAGTCAAGTTTTGGGGGTTGTCCCTAAAACTTTAACACAAGGGGACATCAATGGAAAAACAATTAGAGAAGAACTACAAGTCTCAGTAATGTCTGCTTGAATGAATGCAATGTTTAACTGTACTAGTGCCTTCATTGCCTTATCAAGTGGTCTAGTCATATTAGACGAGATCTTTTGTATTTCCTCTTGGGCCTAATTTTACATTCTCCATAAACCCATAAGTTTGTTAAATCTTAATGGTTTTTATGGTAACTTGTTGTCTTGTCTTGATCATTCTATGGAACATGAATTTCTAACATCTTAGGTATGACAAATCATAATCTCTACTGCTATTGTTGAACAATTGATTGACCAACTACAATCTTTCACTCCTGTAATTGATCCCTCAATGAGTCATACAAATTGATCAACTAAGAAAAGCCATAAAAAGCTTAGATTTGATTTAAGCCTTCATTTGTGAATCCTTCTATCTTTTCGTTTTATTAACCAATATTTTTATTTTGTTGTTTCTTATATTTATTTAAGTGTGTTTTAGGTTTATCAATAGTCATTGTTTCTGGTGATGTCTTCTATACTCTTATCTTTTTACCTTAGAACATTCAGCACAATATTTCGTTTTGGTTGGAGGGAAAGGGTAGTAGTTAATATTAAAAAAAATTGTGTTTTCTATTTTATAAATCATTTGCAAAATTGTTGTTACTAAGATGATAGAGTGAGAAGGAGTTTTATTGACTCTTGAGATGTATCTTGGTAAATATTTTTCAATAGTTATTTGCAATATTCATAACAAAGTCTATCATAACACTTCTTGAAATATCCAAGTTTACAAACTCTCGCATTGTTATCGTTTAATTTTACTCATATACTCATTTAACAAATATTTTTAGACCTTCATTTTCATACACATACTTTAACATATAATTGTGGGTTGCATATTGGATAACTAAATTGTTTATATTCTTTTGTTAAAGGTAAACAACTAAGGGGATAATATATAAATTGCAAAAAAAAATGATGAGAATAAAAACATAAATAAGTATGATTTTATAACCTCCCTAACTTAAGTAATTAAGCTTGAAGGGGTGTTTTAACACCTAATACCCTAAAGTCAACTGACTTGAGAGTTATTAGCCCAACGCTTGTTACATGGGTTGAGGAGAAAAACTTAAGGGAATCAAATATTGCACTATCAATGTATTGGTATCTGTAACTTGAGTTACTAAACTCGTCCTTAAAACCAATTAGTCTAGGAGTCATCAGCTATAAGCTCATTACATGGGCTAAAGTTATACCATGTTTTTAAGTTATATGTATATTAATTAAAAAATAAAAAGAAGAAAAAGATAATAATCTCAGCCCAAGAAAGTTAACCTTAAACATTAGAATAAAAATTTTGTTTTCTTTCAAGTAAAGTCTCACAACTATGTGTTGATATATTGAGCACAAAAGGAAGGTTTATTAATATCTTGTTTAAGATTTATTGAGCATATATATAAATTTAATGAGAGCTTGTATATCTGGATAGATTAATGGAAGTTTAATGATTAATGCCCTGCTTTGTGGAATTCACAAATTGTTTTTCTATTTTAACATTTTAATTACTAGAGACTAGTAATAAGCTCGTGGGGGGGTGTAATTAGTACTTAAAAGTGTATTTTTATTAAGGTTTTATATCATCATTTTGTACTTAAAGTATCAATAACTCATTAACTAAAGTATGTTTTAAAATACCATAAGATACCTTATAGTAAATGTTTAGCTTGAATGCATACCTATCACATAAATAAAAGGATTGATTGATGAGTTTAAGTAATGAAATTGAAAAGACAAAGAGAGGGTCAAACATTAAAAAAAAATGTTGGTTTAACCCAAACTGGAACATTGATCGATGATTGGGTCATATTTGGAGTTGTAGATCTTACATTTATGTATGCTTTATATGAATGAAAAGTTAAGACATAGGCCTCAAATATTTATGTGGAAGGCAAAACTCAATTCTATTGTTCAGAAATCTAAATTTTAGCAACAACAGAGAAGTTTGAATTTATCTTATAGCCCAAATATTATTTAGTGTTTAGCCCATATATTGAGTTCTAGAAGTCTAAATGACCTTAATTGTTTTTTCTAGAAAGCTGAGACAATTTCTTAAAACTTTCATAATTTAAGTTTGTTCAAATTTTGATGTTAGCATTGATATTTTATCCATATAAGAAGATAAGGATTGTCACCAAGTCAAGAGTTGCCTACCCACTCAACAATTATTCAACAAATCAATACTTTCTAATTTTAGCCTATAAAAGGAGTCATTTGCTATGCATTTAGACATCTTGGTTTTCAGATCAAGGTCATGCTCTTTATTTCTTTCTTTATATTTTTTTAATGTTTAAGTTTTATTTCAAGTGAAATTTTCCCTATGGTCATATTGGTCCTTAGTTCTATTTCTAAAATCCCTTCATTTTTAGGTTATCAAAAACCTTCTCAATGTCTTATGGCCTCATCCTCAAAACCACCATCACTAATATGATTAACAACATCATCATAATTAGCCCACATTGGCCTTTCAGCCCTATTGCCACTGTTTGATTTAAATTAAGCCCCAACCTTTCTCATGTCTTAGGCATATATTCCAGCCATGTTACTATGTTTCTGCACCCTATCAAGTCTGTCACATATGTTCTCCATCACAAAATTCATCCTCCTTATCATTTGCATCATGGCTTGCATTTGGAACTTAAGTTCTTCCTCAAGATGGAGTGGTGTTTTGTTTTAATCTAGCATGATAATACATGCAAAAATTGGTTAGTGCTCACATTGCTCGTGTTTCACTCAAACACTCTTAATATCCTCACATGCTTACAACTTTCATCTCACCGTCTTGTGGTTCTTGAAACTAAAACCAACACCAAATCGAACCAATTTTAGCAACACAATCCAAATATGTATATATGATACAAGAGGCAATAAATACCAGGAAACAAAAAACCAAAATCAAAACTACGTAACCTTCCATGTTTGGACATAATTAATGGAGCCGAGCTCTAATACCAAATGATGCAAACCTCGTGATCACGTAGTCACACAACCCACATGTAAAAACATTAATTCTTGGAAAGCCAAGTAAATTATGTTTGATACAAGTGTGATAAAAAGATAATTTGTACCCACGTACCAATACTATTGAAAATAAAGAACCTCTATCCAACAAATATTGATTCATGAATAAGAAGTATAAGGATGACACCATGAAAATAGTTGTTCTTTGATAAGTCATTTTCAGTACTTTAGAGAACCAAGGAAAGGAGATTATCCCACCAATATAACAAGGGCGGTAAAGAAGTTTATTGATTTGAAAATTACGTAACCTTACATGTTTGGTTATGCCTTTATTTATATTGATTCTAGACTTAAAGCAACCCTTATAAACCCCCCTTAGATGGACTTATAGGAAGCCTGCTTACAATTGATTCAAATAAGTAATAATAACCCAAAAACTAAGAAGAAAATAATAAAGTATAATAAAAATCCAAAAATTACCATTTTAAATATGCTAGAATCAGATTTGTCACCCTTAAGAAGTACTAAATAAACTAGGAAAAACCTGATTTGGAAAATTTATGTTCCTGCCCCCCTTTGATATCCTTGATTAACTTGGATTTCCTTGTTTAACTTGGATAAATAAGAAAACAAATTTTCTCCTTTGTTGCTACTTTAATTACTTTCCTTCCTAAGTTAGGAAAAACATTAAATAGTCTTCCCATCTTTATGAATATGATACAGAGTTTCCTTACTTATGTAGGAGAATAAATTGTTGATTTTTTTATCCTTGTAGTATTAGGAAAAAAAACAAGCCTAATGGCATGACCAGAGAATTGATGTCTTCTCCTAAGTGTAGGAGTGTCGAAGTAATAAATAACCAATAAGACTAGGGATGAACTACAAAGAGGTTAACTGTATAAATTATAGATAACAATAATACAACAACAGTAACAATAATAGTAGTAAAGAAGAAGTTGATGAGAACTTTGAGATGGAAAATTAAAATAAGGATTAAACAATGCTAACAATAAATGTCAAGGTTAGAGAATTCATCAATGGTATGTCAAACAACTATAGTATAAATTCTTATTACTTAATTGAAAACCACACATAAGGGAGCTTCCAATCAAATTATAAATTGTTAACATGATTACATTATTCATCTTATTTGATTAATGCTAATACTTGGAAATCTTGTCAAGCATTCATATTTATAACTTATATTAACAATAAATCAAGTTCCTTTCATAGCTCAAGTGTCGGTTATACAATACAGTATGGGCTATGAAAGTACAAAGCATTTGTTGTACCAAGTATTATACAATATAAATATAGATTAGTCATTTAACAAGCAAAGTATTAAAGAGTGAACAATATAACAAATACAAAACATGTTAGTATTAAACATTAAAGTCCATATTGAGTTTACATTATATTTATTCTTACTCCATTAGTATAACCTTTTTACATTGACATAATAATCTTAGCTAAACATAATGAAAAAAAGAAAAATAAATAAACAAAATAAGATAAAAGTTAACTAAGTAAAGGAAATGAAATGAAAGGCATAAACAAGATATTAATGAAATCAAAACATAAACATTACAAAAAAAATAAAAAGAGAGAAAGCAAGAGCATGATCTTGATCTAGAAACCAAGATGCCTAAATGCATGACAAATGCCTTCTTTTATAGGCCAAAATTGGAAATTATTGATTTAATGACTAATTGATGAGTGGGTGGCTAACTTTTAACTTGGTGACAATCCTTATCTTCTTTTATCTACCCAAAACATCATTAATAACGTCAGAACTAAAACCACTTAAAACATGAAATTGTAGGAAATTATCTCAGCTTTTTAGAAAAAAAAAGTTATTTGGGCTTCTAGAACTCTAGATATGCGTCAAACACTGAACAATGTGCGAGCTATAGGACAGATAAGGACTTCTTTGTTGTTGCTACAATTTAGACTTGAAAATGATATTTTTAAATCTTGAGCTTCATATAAAAGTTATAGGCGTATGTCTTACCTTTGCATCCATATAAAGTAGACCTAAATTCAAGATTTACAACTCCAGATATGACTCAATTACTGAATAGTGTTCTGGTTTGGATTATACCACCATTTCTTTTCTAAGTTTGGCCATCTCTTTGTCCTTTTAATTTCAATTCTTAAATTCATCAGTCAATCCTTTTATTTATATGATAGGCTTGTATTTAAAATAAATATTTACCATAAATTAAATGTATCTTATATTAAGTGACATCTTCTTAAGTGGTGTGTTAAATGCTAAGAGTGAAGAAATTATTCGTATTCTTGGGTTTACAGAGAGGGAGCTCCCTATGAAATATTTGGGAGTGCCTTTTATCTCATCCAGACTAAAGCTTGTTTATTGTAAGGGCCTCATGTATCAAATCACCTCTAAAGTTCGACATTGGACTTGTAGAACACTCTTGTATGCAAGACGAGTACAACTGATTAATTCAGTTTTATTTTCTATCCAGGTTTATTGGGCATCTCTCTTCTTCTTACTAGGGCAAGTCATAAAAAATATGGAGCAAATTATAAGATCCTTTCTTTGGACAGATTCAGATATGAGAACTATTGGGCTAAAGTGGTTTGGGATCATGTATGTCTTCCCAAAAAGGAGGGGGGGCTAGGAATAAAAAGGATAATAGAATGGAACAAACCTTAGCCCCAAAAAGTGCCCACTGTCACTTGGCATGGGAAAAGTTTTGTCAATTTTTCTCCTAAACCGAGTTTTACAGCTACAATGTATCATATCTGGTAAGAACGAAATGCAAGGACGTTTGCAAGAATCTATAGATTTGATGACTAATTGACGAGGGGTGACCAACTCTTGACTCAGTGACAATCCTTATATCTTCTCTTGTCTGCGCAAAACATCATGGATAACGTCAAAATTAGAGCCCCTTGAAAATGAAGTTGTAGGAAATTGTGTCAGGTTTCTTGTATAAAAAATTCAGGTCATGTGAACTTCTAGAACTCCAGATATGGGTCAAACACTGAACAGTGCTCAGGCTGAAAGACAGATTCAGACTTCTTTGTTGTTGCTACAATTTGGACTTGAAAATGACCTTTTTAAGTCTTGGGCTCCATATGAAAGTTGTAGGCCTATGTCTTACCTTTCTATCCATATAAAGTAGTCCTAAATATGAGATTTACGGCTCTAGATATGACCTAATTGCCAAACAATGTTTCGGTTTGGATTGCATCACCATCTCTTTTCTACGTTTGGCCAGCTCTTTGTCCTTTCAATTTCAGTTCTTAAATTCATCAATCAATCTTTTCATTTATATGATAGGCCTATATTTAAAATAAATATTTACCATAAATTAAAGGTATCTTATATTATTAGATATATTATATAAAAACATGTTTTAGTTAAGGAGTTATTGATATTTTAAGTGCAAAATTATGACATAAAAACTTGATAAAAATAGACTTTTAAGTATTAATCAATTATAGATTGTTAACATGATTACATTAGTCATCTTATTCGATTAATGCTAATACTTGTAAATCTCCTCAAGCATTCATGATTATAACTTATGTTAACAACAAATTAAGTTCCTTTCATAGCTCACGTGTTGGTTATACCATACAGTATGGGCTATGAAAGTGCTAAACATTTGTTGTACCAATTGTTATACAATATAAATTAAGATTAGTCATTTAACAAGCAAAGTATTAAAGAGTAAACAAAATAACAAATACAAAACATGTTAGTATCAAACATTAAAGTCCATATTAAGTTTACTATTTATTCTTACACCATTAGTGTAACCTTTTCACCTTGACATAATAAACTTAGCTAGACATAATAAAAAAAAGAAAAATAAATAAACAAAATAAGAATATAAATAAGACAAGAGTTAACTAAGTAAATGAAAGGAAATGGAAGGCATAAACTTGATATTAATGAAAACAAAACATAAACATTATAAAAAATACCAAGAGAGAAAGCAAGAACATGATCTTGCTCTGGAAACCAAAATGCCTACATGCATGGCAAATACCTTCTTTTATAGGTCGAAATTAAAAATTATTGATTTGATGACTAATTGATGAATGGGTGACCAACTCTAGACTTGATGATAATCCTTATCTTCTCTTGTCAGTTAAAAATGTTATTGATAATGTCAAAAGTAGAACCACTTGAAAACATGAAAGTTGTAGAAAATTATCTCATCTTTCTTATGTAATTAATTCAAGTCATTTGGACTTTTAAAACTCCAAATATGGCCCAAACACTAAACAATATATGGGCTCAAAAACAGATTCAGACTTCTTTGTTATTGCTATAATTTGAACTTGAAAATGACTTTTTTAAGTCTTGGTCTCTGTATGAAAGTTATACCTTTTCATCCATATAAAGTAGACCTAAATATGAGATCTACAGCTCTAGATATTATCTAATTGCCGAACAGTGTTTCAGTTTGGATTGTATCGTCATCCCTTTTCTAAGTTTGGCCAGCTATTTGTCCTTTCAATTTCAGTTCTTAAATTCATCAATCAATCTTTTCATTTATGTGATAGGCTTTTATTTAAAATAAATATTTACTACAAGTTAAAGGTATCTTATATTATTAGATGTGTGGTTATAAAACATGTTTTAGTTAAGGAGTTATTGATACTTTAAGTGTAAAATGATAACATAAAACCTTGATAAAAAAATGTCCTTCTAAGTACTAATCATTACTTGAGGATTTTCTAATGATATTCCCAATCCCATGTAATTTAATTTTTGGCTTTATAGGTTTTGAGTATATTTTCAACTAGTTATTCTCGGGATTTACCTGATTATTTATATTGTTTTTTATTTGTTTAGAGTAAGCGACTTTGTCCTCCTATACCCCCTTGTAGGGTTTATATTCTTTATTTTATTTTGCTATTTTTTTTGTTAATATAATTACCTTGTAGGAAAAAAAAGATGTATAATGAGTATATTTTTATACTATATGGAAAGAATCATATAACTTTTAATGGATGTTTTTATTGTTTATGATAATTCTTTTTATTCATATCTTGAAAAGTTAACTTTTATTTTGAAAAGATGCATGAAAACCAACCTTGTTTTGAATTATAAAAAGTGTCATATTATGTTTGAACAAGGGATAGTTTTAGGTCATGTACTGATGCAGACCAGTCCAAAAACACTAGCAGGACCCATTACATGTTCTAAATGATCCAATAACTTGGTTCAAGACAAAGACATTGAAAGAGGCATTGAATGCATTGGTTTTGAATATTTCAACAAAGTCAGAATTGAAAGGTTAATTAAAGTATCAAAATGAGATCCTAGTACATCTTATCCATGTGAAAAAAGGGTCTAATACAACCTTATTTGGGTTATGTGGTGAGGACAACAAAGCAACAAAAAAACCCTGCTACAATTTGGAAACAACATTGGTGGCTACCTTTTCTTTTTATTTCTAGGTTGAGGGGCTACATGAAAGGCTATAAATAAGCCTTGAATCAGTTCTATAATATTTTACTTCCTCTTCATCTTTTTATGACAGAACATGGATTTAATATTAAAGGCTTTCTTTTATTTTGTTAGCTATAACCTAAGGCTTGTTTAAGCTTAATTAATATTTTATTTTCAAATAAGATCTATGGCTTGTTTGGATTAAGTTATGAGCTTTTCAATTTAAGGTTTAAAGGTAAGTTTTAAGTGAACTTCATATAAGTTGATATAAGGGGACCATTAAGGTTAATTTTTCAAGAACTATTTAAATTCATGTAAGCCAAAATTTTAGCATTCTTTAATGATTATTACTTCTGAATTTCTCAGTTTTAATGTGTCAAAGTGATTTTTCCATTCTTCGGTTCTTTTTTTTCGGTAATTTGACATATGTATTAAAAGAAAAGGGTACAAAGAGTATAAGGGGCATACCCCAGATTTACAATGAGAATAGAAATGTAAAATAACAGATGGTTACAGGCTAGCTACAGAACAAAAACTCAGACCTAACTAAATTCGTTAGGGAAACTAATACGACCAGCTAAATATCAAATGAAGAATCTATGTTATTAACCCTCCAAGCCCTTTGGATCTTTTTGTTTTCATTTGTTAGTAGAACTTTCCTCATCAAACCAAGCTTATCACGGATGATACATTCGATTTGATCAACAACCAAATTATGAGTTCTAAAGATTCCTGCAAAAGTCCTTGCATTCCGTTCTTGCCAGATATGATACACTGTAGCTGCGAAACTGAGTTTACGAGAAAAATTGACGAAACTTTTGCCATGCCAAGTGACAGTGGCCCATCGAATCCATTCATCCCATCCTTTTGTCATTCTTGGAATATTGACTCTATCACAAACAGCCCACCAGATTGCTTTAGTATAGGAGCATTCAAAGAACAAGTGGTTGTGATCTTCACTGTTGCGGAGACAGAGTGAGCATCGATTGGGACCATGTATACCAAACCGATGAAGTCTATCTTGAGTTGTGAGTTTCTGTTGTACAACCATCCATAGAAGAAACGAATGTCTTGGAACAACATTCTTGAACCACACAATGTCATGCCATTCCACCATCGGATGATGAAATCTTAGTTGTTCCCAAGCTACTTTGATCGAGAATTTGCGATTTGGTGAATCCAGCCAAACAATCTCATCCTTTTGCCCTATTAGAGGATTAGAATTAAGAGGAATAGCTTCTATAATGGGATGCCAGCCAATAGCTTGAGTGGTAGGAATTTTCCATTCTAAGTTATGAATCAGCATATTCACCTTCGCGTTCTTTTCCATACCTGAATCATAAATGAATTTTTCACCATAAGAATCCATGAGCGGGCTATGAGGATGCCAATTGTCAAACCATAAAGAGGTTGTCATACCATCTCCGATGATGTACTTCATCTTCGACCATGTTAAGGGTCTGAGCTTTAGAATCTTTCCCCATGCCTAAGAGCAATTCTCTAGCGTCTTGATTGTCCAGAAATTCCTACCACGCAACAGATTAGATCTGATCCAAGTAGACCAGATTGAGCCATCCGAGTCATTGCACAGGTTCCAAATGTGTTTCAACAAAGCAATCTTGTTCCATTCTGTTATCCTTTTTATTCCTAGCCCCCCCTCTTTTTTGGGAAGACATACCTGATCCCAAGCCACTTTAGCCCCAGTAGTTCTCATATCTGATCTTGTTCAAAGAAAGGATCTCATAATTTACTCCATATTTTTTATGACTTGCCAGGTAAGAGGAAGAGAGATGCCTAATAAACCTGGATGGAAAATAAAACTGAATTAATCAGTTGTACTCGTCCTACATACGAGAGTGTTCTACAAGTCCAATGTCGAACTTTAGAGGTGATTCGATCCACGAGGCCCTTACAATAAATAGCCTTTAGTCTGGACGAGATAAGAGGCACTCCCAAATATTTCATAGGGAGCTCCCCCTCTGTAAACCCAAGAATGCAAATAATTTCTTCCCTCTCGGCATTTAACACACCGCTTAAGAAGATATCACTTTTTATTTGGATTTGGATACAGACCTGATAGATCTTGAAACTTTGTGAGTACAATTTTGATCATACGAATTGAGTTTACATCTCCTTTGCTACAAATCATCAAGTCATCAGCAAAACAAAAATGAGAAATGTTGTCCTTCTTGCATCTCTGGTGGAACTTGAAGTTTTGGTTGGCACTCATCTTGTAGAATAGCCCCGAAAGGATTTCCATACATAGGACAAATAAATATGGACAAAATGGATCCCCTTGTCTCAACCCTTTCCCCTCTTGAAAATAACCTGCAAGCTCACCATTGACATTGATAGAGAATTGACATGATGTAACACAAACCATGATCCA
This sequence comes from Populus ilicifolia, assembly GCA_015708895.1. NCBI lineage: Eukaryota > Viridiplantae > Streptophyta > Magnoliopsida > Malpighiales > Salicaceae > Populus > Populus ilicifolia. The sequence goes on from SRLM01000441.1 coordinate 178,250, forward strand.
ATCAATGACTGTTCTTGGGAATCCCATTTTTCTTAACGTACCGTCAACGAAATCCTACTAAACAGAGTCATAGGCCTTCATTAGATCTACTTTCATGGCACAACGGGCAGGTCCTGTAGATTTATGATAGCCTTTCATTAGTTCCTGAGACAAAAGAATGTTTTTACTGATTCTTCGTCCAGAGATAAAAGCAGTCTGATGCGGACCTACTAAGGATGGCAAAACAGCTTTGATTCTCCCAGCTAGAATCTTAGCGATGCATTTGTAAACAGTATTGTAGCAAGATATAGGATGAAAATCTGTCAACCTCGTAGGATTAGCAACTTTAGGAATAAGGGAAATGGATGTAGCATTCATTTCTTTAAGCATTCTACGCTCCTGAAAAAAGTAGCTAACAGCGTTGATTACATCTTCCCCAACTATGTGCCACATTCTTTTGAAGAAACCTGCACTAAATCCATCCGGACCAGGGGCTTTATTATCCTTCAAACTAAACATAGCATGCTTAATCTCCTCCCTTGTTACATCTTGTGCTAATACATGTTGTTGCGTCGAAGACAGTTTCAAGTTAATTGTCGATTCCATCTCTTCCTCATTCAGAACCCTAGGCATCTGTTCCACTCTTAACACGCGTTGGAAGTACGCAATTACTTCTGATTTAACTACCTCATGTCCTTTGACAACCTCTCCATCCTCCCTTGTAAGTGAAAGAAGCTTATTCCTATGTTGTCTTCCATTTACTGATTTGTGAAAGTAGCTAGTATTCTGATCCCCCAAGCTAAGCCAATGTATCCTTGCCTTTTGTTTGAAAAAACTCTCTTCAGCCTTGACGATAGAAGCGTAGTTATGTACAGCATCCCTTTCTCGCTTGCACAAAGTTGGATTCCCATGCGCTGTAAGTAGAGCCTGTTGAGCCTTATCCATTTCATCTTTTGCATCTTTGACTCTATCTGAAATGTTGGAGAAGTGAGTCATATTGAAAAGTTTTAATTCCCGTTTTAGTTTTCTTAGCTTGCAACACAGCTGATACATTGAACAACCCCCCGAATTTTGTTCCCATACTTTCCTTACCAAGGGCATGAACTCGTCATGGTCCATCCATATATCGAAGAATCTAAATGGTTTTTTTATATTCTGATCATCACCAGTAACCTTTACCACCATAGGAGGTCTAACATACCCGATGGCAAAAATCTCGCTTCTGAAGATGGAAAGTTTGGATTCCATTTCTCATTGACAAGCACTCTATCTAATTTTCGTATAATTAGATTCTCAGGACATTAATTCGACCAAGTATAATGCAGGCCTGAATATCAAAGATCATCCACTTTCGCTTCTTGAATACATATTTCCAATCTGTCCATATGACCAGCCCACGAAGTAGACCCTCCTAACCTGTCTGATTGGTAGCGAATAGCATTAAAATAACCCATAAGAATCCATGGGCTGGACTCCCATCCATCACTACGTCTCACTATATTAGACCATAATGCCTCACATAAGGCAGCGTTATTATCTCTGTAAATAATTGAAGCATTGAAACAGATATTGGTAGCTAAAATAGTGACAGAAACATAAATAGCCTGGTCTAACATTCCGAAGACATCAATCTTCACCACATCAGCATTCCAACAAACCCATATACGACCACAACAAGAGAAATCATAATTATACAAGAAGGACCAATTACAAAGAAGAAGTTGAGAAACATTATCTTTATTCTCATCTCTAACCTGAGTTTCAACCAAACCAAAAAGAGTCATCCTCTCTTGATGGATGAGCTAACGCAATGCTGAATGCTTTATGGGATCATTCAAACCTCTAACATTCCAACATCCAATAATCATAGGAAAATTGAGAGGAGTACAAACATCAACACAAAGATTACCTCGACGTGCCCCTAGGCGAGGAGACAACTTTCTTATTCTTCTTTGAAGAGGTTTTTGAAACCTTTTTCTTTTTCTCTAGAGAGTTTCTAGCCTTAATAGCTAATTGATTAACAGTTTCCTTTTCGGTGGAATTCAGAGTTTGTGGGCTTGTCAGGATTGGTGACGTCAACTCCTTATCAGTTCGTTCCCCGTCTGTATCACCTCCCATTGCATCAATGTCTATATTCAGCGCATGACTATTAACGAAAAGAGCCTGGTTCACGGTTGCACAATCAGATGTATTTGAAATGACTAAACTTTGATCTGAAGCAGTACTTGTACCCCCCTGCTCTTGCTTCATGTCTCCTTGTGAACTCTTCAAAACAAGAAAAGAGGTAGGATTTTCATCTTCATAACAATCAGTATTGTGTGCATCTAGTGCAGCCTTCTCATTCATATTACAATTAGACATATTTTTACCAGCCCATAAATACACGTTTCACAATAAAAGGACCACTCCATCTTGATTTTTGTATTTCAGGAAATAAATGTAGTCGAGAATTATAAAGCAAGACTTTTTGGCCAACATTGAATGTTTTTCTCAAAACATTCCTATCATGAAACTCTTTGATTCTTGAATTTTCATATGCATCATTTCTTATTTCCTCAAGCTTATTTATTTGTAATTTTCATAGTTAATTAACATCATCTAGATTTGAATTGAAAGCTTTAATAGCCCGATAAACTTTATATTCAAGTTCCACAGGCAAGTGACAAGGTTTTTCATAAACAAGTTTATAAGGTGACATACCTAATTATGTTTTATAAGCAGCTTGATAAGCTTAAAGTGCATCAGTAAGTCTTAAAGACCAATCTTTCCTATTAGGGTTCATTGTTTTCTCTAAAATGCGTTTGATCTCCCTATTAACAAGCTCTACTTGTCCACTTGTTTGAGGGTGATAAGGGGTGGCAACTTTGTATATGATTTTATATTTCTTCATTAAAGACTCAAACGGCTTGTTGTAGAAATGTGTTCCACCATCACTTATTGGCTCGAGGGATTCCAAATCGACACAAAATATTTTCTTTAAAAAACTTTATCACTATTTTATGATCATTGTTTCGACTTGGAATTGCCTCTATCCATTTTGAAACATAATCTACTATGACTGATATGTAAAAGAAATCAAATGATGCAGGAAATGGACCCATGAAATCTATACCCAAACAATTAAAGATCTTAATGACAAGAATACGATTTAAAGGCATCATGTGATGTTTTGAAATTGATCCCAACTTTTGACAATTTTCACAAGACTTGCAGAATGCATGTGAATCTTTGAACATGGTAAGCCAAAAAAATCCACTTTGTAAGATTTTTACAGTTGTCTTTCTTGATAAGAAATGGCTCCCACATGCCTCAGAATGATAAAATTTAATGACATTACTTACCTCAATTTCAAGAATGTATCATTGAAATATTTGATCAGAACAATATTTGAATAAATAAGAGTCATCCCAATAAAAGTTCTTCACTTCGTTCAAAAACTTTCTTTTATCTTAGGTACTCCAATGAGCTGACAATTATCCTGAAACAAGACAATATTAGCAAACTAAGACATTGTAAAGATAGAAAGTAAAGATTCATCGAGAAAGTAGTCATTGATTGGTGCGATATCAGTTTTCAAATCTGTTGTCAATCTTAACAAGTTATCTGCAATAACATTTTCGCTGCCTTTCTTATTTTTTATTGTGATATCAAATTTTTAAAGTAACAAAATTCAACACACTAATCTAGCCTTAGAATCTTTCTTAGAAATAAGATATTTCATTGCTACATGATCACTAAAAACAACTACAAGTGAGCCAACAAATGAGACTTGAATTTTTCACATGCAAATACTGTTACAAGTAATCTTTTTTCAGTTGTAGTATAATTTATTTGAGCATTATTTAAAGTTTTACTTGCATAATAAAATCACATAAGGTTTTTTATCATTTTTTTTATCCCAAAACAATACCTACAGCATAATCACTAGCATCACACAATATTTCAAAAGGTAATGACTAATCAGGAGGTTGAAGAACAGGGGCACAAGTCAGCAAGTTTTTAAGTTTAATAAAGGCTTTTTTACAATCTTCAGTTCATTCAAAAATATTATTCTTTGTTAAAAGGTTACTTAAAGGCTTATTTTCTGAAAATAATGAGCATACCCTACAAATTCTACCACTTAATGTGCGTGATCACACTCTCATGCACCTATAGGAATAGAATAAAAGGAAAAGAAAACATAAGAAGAAGAAACAAAACAAAAGAAACAAAATTAGATACAGGAAAAGTGAATAGAAAAAATAAAATAAATAATATAATCTATATAAAAATTTAACTTCTAGGCAATGGCTCCAAAAACTTATATTAGTAGATATGACCCAATTATATAAAAACATATATCTACAGTTCTAGATATAACCTAATTACCAAACAGTGTTCTAGTTTGGACTCCACTACTCTTTTCTAGGTTTGGCCATCTCTTTGTCCTTTCAATTTCAATTCTCAAACTCATCAATCAATCTTTTTATTTATATGATAGGCCTACATTTAAAATAAATATTTACCATAAATTAAAGATATATTTTTAGATATGTTATTATAAAACATACTTTAGTTAAAGAGTTGTTAATATTTCAAGTATAAAATGACAATATAAAATCTTAATAAAAATACACTTTTAAGTACTAATCGATTAATACATTGCCGGTAACATTTTACTGGTATCATCCCTATAGCGTTGATGCACGGCGATTCCCTTACATAAGATCCCTAACATACACAAAATGGATGCTAGTCCATACCATACATCATGCTTCTTATATTTTTTATGTCAGCGACACTTCCATTACACAATTCACACAATAGATCATTCACCTTGAACACATACACATTTAGGATGTTATCCAAAATAACAACATCATTATGCAAACTTTCATTCTTTCATATAATATCTTTTTTTTTTGGTAAGTTGATGTATGTATTAAAAGGAAACGATACAAAGATTATAAGGGGCATACCCCAGATTTACAATAAGAACAAAAACGTATAACAATAGATGGCTACAAGTTAGCCACCGAACAGAAAACTCAGACCTAACTAGATTCGTTAGAGAAACCAATTTAACCAGCCAAATATCAAATGAAGAATCAATGTTATTGACCCTCCAAGCTCTTTGCATCTTTTTTTTTTCATATGTTTGGTAGAACGTTCCTCATCAAATCAAGCTTATTACGGATGATACATTTGATTTGATTAAAGATCAAATTATGAGTTCTAGATGATGCAAACCTCATGATCATATGGTCACACAACCCACACGCAAAGACGCCAATTCCTGGAAAGCCATGTAAATCAGGTTTGATAGGAGTGTGACACAAAGATAACTTCTACTTAGGCACCATCACTATTGAAAATAGAAAACTCCCACCTAATGAATATTGATTCGCGAACGAGAAGTATAAGGATGACGTCATGAAGATAGTTGTTCTTCAATAAGTTGTTTTCAGTTCTTTAGAGAACCAAGGAAGGGAGATTATCCTACCAACACACAACAAGTGTAGCAAAGAAGTTTACTGATCTAAAAATTGCATAACCTTTACATGTTTGGTTATGCCCTTATTTATACTGAATTTGAACTTAAAGAAACCCTAATGGACCTCCCTTAGGTGGACTTATATGAAGCCCACTTACAATTCACCCAAATAAGTAATAATAACCCAAAAACTAAGAAGAAATTCTAAAAATAAAAAAAAAACCATCCTAAATAAGCTAGAATCAGATTTTTCACCCTTAAGAAGTCCCAAACAAAATTGGAAAAATCTGATTTGGAAAATTTGTGTTGCTGATTTAATTACTTTCCTTCCTAAGTGAGGAACAACATTAAATAGTCCTCCCCTTTTTAGAAATAAGATATGGCCAACTTCCTAGAATAAATTGTTGACTCTTTATCCTAGAAGTATTAGAAAAAGACAGGCCTAACAAGGCTGGTATTGGGTCGAACACATCAACCCCTTGTTTCACATGAATTGGGCTTTTCTTGGACCTAAACTAAATGAATTAAAGGCTGTCTTTCATGCTCTTTAAATGTCCCAAGCCCCACTAAGTCCATTTTATTCCATATGTTATGAACAAGCTCATTCAATGCTTCTTTAAGCTTCTTAACCGTTGCTTTTATGATTGACCCAATTGGCACCTCCAATGGGTTGTTGGCATGATTACGCTTGGTGTCAGGCTGATCCACATCATCCCCTCTCTCTTCAAAAAGATTCGACCTCGAATCATCACCTACATCAAATAGAGTAAGATCAGAAACATTAAAGGTAGCACTAACACTATACTCACCTGGCAAATCAACTTTATAAGCGTTGTCATTGATCCTCTCAAGGATCTGAAATGACCCATCTCCTCGTGGTTGTAGCTTTGACTTCCTCTGGGCTGGAAATCTCTCCTTGCATATATGCACCCAAACCCAATCGCTAAGGTGAAAGACAACATGTTTGCACCTCTTATTAGCTTTGGTTGCATACACGCGATTCCTCTTTTCAATCTGTTGCCGCACACTCTCATGAAGAATTTTCTCCACCTGTGCTTTACGATTACCATCCAAACTAACCCTTTCATCAATAGGCAAAGGAATCAAATCCATTGGATTTAAAGGGTTAAATCCATATATAATTTTAAATGGTGAAAATTCAGTAGTAAAGTGCACATTACAATTATATGCAAACTCTATAAATAACAAACAATCTTTCCAATTCTTTATGTTCTTTTGAATGACAACATGTAAAATTTGTGTTAAAGTCTTATTAACTACCTCTAACATCCATCTGTTTAGGGGTGACAAGTAACTGAAAACAAAGTTTAGTTCCTATTTTTCCCTATAACACCTTCCAAAAATAGCTAAGGAACTTAACATCTCTATCACAAATAATGCTCTTAAGAACCCTGTGAAGTCGTACTATCTCCCTAAAGAATAAATCAGCAATGTTAGTTGCATCATCAGTTTTATGACATGGAATGAAATGTGACATCTTTGAAAACCTATCAACAACTACAAAGATGGAATTCCTATCCTGTTTTGACCTAGGTAAACCCAAGATGAAGTCCATCAAAATGTCTACCTAAGGTTCTTTCGGTACAGGCAAAGGGGTATACAAGTCATGTGGTTGAGTCCTAGACTTTGCTTTCCTACAAGTTATGCATTTATCATATATACGTTGCACATCTTTTTTTATTTTAGGCTAATAAAAATGCTCATGCAATACGTCCAAAGTCTTAACAACACCAAAATGCCCCATCAACCCGCCTCCATGTGCTTCACATACAATCAATTCACACATAGAACTTAATGGAACACACAAACGACTCTCTTTGAACAAATATATCCATGAAGTTTATAAAACTTTCCAAAAGCTGAAGTTTCGCAAGCATTGTAAACATTAGCAAAATTCTTTTATGTGTTCAAATCCTAGAAATCTAGCATCCAAAGTAGATAAAAGAACATACCTGTGTGAAAGTGCATCAGCCATAATATTTTATTTCCTTTGCTTATACTTGATCACATATGGGAATGTTTCAATAAATTCAACCCATTTGGCATGTCTCCTACTCAATTTACCTTGCCCTTTCAAGTGCTTCAATAATTCATGATCAGAATGTATCACAAACTCCTTAGCCCACAGGTAATGTTGCCACATCTCTAAAGTTCTTACCAAGGCATCGAGCTCCTTGTCATATGTAGGATAATTCAAGGCTGCCCCATTAAGTTTTTCACTAAAATATGCAATGGGCCTCCTATCCTTCATTAACAGAGCTCCTATACCGATACCTGACATATTACATTCTACTTCAAAAGCTCTTATAAAGTCTGGTAAAGCTAAAACAAGTGTCGAACAAAGCTTATCCTTCAACAATTTAAAAGCCTTATCTTGTGCATCATTCCATTTGAATCCAACATACTTTTTTATAATTTCAGTTAAAGGTGCAACAATAGTACTAAAATCCTTCACAAACCTTCTATAAAAACTAGCAAGTCCATGAAAACTCCTTACCTCACTTACCGATTTCGGTGTAGGCCAATCTTGGATGACTTTAACTTTCTCCTCGTCCATCTCGATACCTTGTGCAGTAACAACATAGCCAAGAAACACAATTTTTTCCATGCAAAAGGTACACTTCTTAAGATTAGCATATAATTGCTCAATACGCAAAAGTTGGTCGCCTACTCACCAATTAGTCATCAAATCAATAGTTCTCAATTTTGGCCTATAAAAAGAGGCATTTGCCATGCATTTAAGCATCTTGGTCTCTAGATCAAGATCACACTCTTGCTTTCTTTTTTGAATTTTTTTAATGCTTAAAGTTTTTCTTTTAGTAATGTCTTGTTCATGCCTTTCATTTTCTTTCCTTTACTTAATTAACTTTTATCTTATTTATGTTCTTATTTTGTTTATTATTATGTTTAGTTAAGTTTATTATGTTAAGGTGAAAGGGTTATACTAATGGTGTAAGAATAAATATAGTATGAACTTAACATCAACTTTAATGTTTGATACTAACATATTTTCTATTTGTTATCTTTTTCACTCTTTAATGCTTTGCTTATTAAATAACTAATCTAGATTTATGTTGTATAACACTTATGATGTGGACCAGCCTAAAAACACTAGCAAGGACCCATTACATGTTCCAAAAGGTCTAATGACTCGGTCCAAGTCAAAGGCATTGAATGTTTCAACCAAGTCAAAATTGAAAAGTCCATTAGAGTATCAAGAGGAGAACCTAGTACATCTTATCCATGTGCAAGAGGGGTCCAACATAGCCTTATTTGGGCCATGAGGTAAGGACAATAGAGGAAACTAAAGAATCCTTCTACAACTTAGAAACAACATGGGTGGCTACCTTTTCCTTTTGTTTCTAGGATTAAGGGCCAACATGGAAGGCTATAAATAAGCATTGAATCAGTTCTATAATATTTTACTTCCTTCTCTTCTTCTCATGACAAAACATGGATTTAATATTATGGGTTTTGTTTTATTCTGTTAGCTACAACCCAAGGTTTGTTTGGGCTTAATTAATGCTCTGTTTTCAGTTAGGATCCAAGGCTTGTTTGTATTAAGTTATGGGCTTTTCAGTTTAGGGTTTTAGGTCAGTTTTAAGTAGACCTCATTTAAGTCCACATAAAGGGTCCATTAGGGTTAACTTTTCAAGAACTATTTAAACTCATGTAAGCTAAAATTTCAGCAGCCTTTGGATGATAATTACTTCTGAAATTTTTTTAGTTTAAACGTGTAAGTGATTCTTGCATTTTTCAGTTCTTGAACAAACTAAATCTGACTTTTCAAAGATTAACTGGTTTCGTGACGTCATTCTACTCAATCCAATATTTTAGTGCTTTAGGGCAGGTTTTCATTGTGTCACACTCCTATCAGAGCTATTTTGGCTTTCCGGGATCAGATCTCAATCTTAATTGTGGGTTGTGTGACCACATGATCACAAGGTTCGCATCAACTTGGTACAACAAATGCTTAGCACTATCATAGCCCATACTATATGGTATAACCGACATCTGAGATATGAAAGGAACTTGATTTGTTGTTAACCTAAGTTACAATCATGAATGCCTAATGAGATTTACAAGCATTAGCATTAATCAAATAAGATAACAATTTATAATTTGATCGAAACCTCCTTTGTGTATGATTTCTAATTGAATAATAAGAGTTTGCACTATACTTGTTTGACATACCATTAGTGGATTTTCTAACCTTGACTTTTATTGTTATCATTATTTAATCCTTACGTTAATCTTTCATCTCAAAATTCTCATCAACTTCTTCTTCTTATTCTTCTTTAATACTACTACTACTACTACTACTATTGTTATTGTTATTGTTACTATTTTTGTTATTGTATTATTGTTATCTATTTATACAATTAACCTCCCTATGGTTCGACCCCGATTTTTTTTGGTTATTTATTACTTCAACACTCTTGCACTTGGAAGAAGACATCAATCTTTTAGTCGTGTCAAGATGCAAGAATAACAAAGCTTGAGTTAAAACTAGGTAAGGAGAAGATTGCTAGGGAAAGAAGTGAGAAGGAGCTATGAGGGATGAGTTTGGATTGGACGAAAAGTTGCTATGAACTTGAAGCAATGGAGATTGACTTTAATGATTACCAAGGAAGCGCAGAATATTACCAAGAAAAATTTGCACAAGTTCAGTTCGAACAGATGGATAGGATTGGGAAGTACAAGGATTTGAACAAGAAATATATGGAGCTGGAAAACCATTCAACGAAGATTGTAAAGAAAGAGTGTAAAAGGAAAGGTTTTAAGGCTATTAACGTAGAGTTAGCAATTAAGAAGAATGAGATAAAAGTTATGAGGATAATACTTGATAAGGAACGTGAAAAGGTGAAGTATTTGGACAATAAGGTAGCAGCAGTAAAAAAATACAAAGATCAAATCAATGCAAATAATGGTGCTTTAAACAGAACCACTGTCACTTATAAAAAAGATGACCAAGAAAGATGAGCAAATGGATGAAGTTGTTGCACATGCTCAGATTACTAGAATCATTATGTAAAATGTAGGAGGGGACATCATTCGTTGTTGTCAAAGTCTAGCTGAAACTGATGCCTTTATAGGAAAATTGAGAATCGTGACTTTGCTTTTTTACCTTTGGCTAGAGAGTTTGTTGAGGAAGGGGTTTAAAATATTGTATTTCTAAATGTAATAAACTTAAAAGAGTGAACAAGATAACAAATACAAAGCATATTAGTATCAAACATTAAAGTCCATATTAAGTTTACACTATACTTATTCTTACACTATTAGTGTAACCTTTTCACCTTGACATAATAAACTTACCTAAACATAATGAAAAAAAAATTAAATAAACAAAATAGGAACATAAATAAGATAAAAGTTAACTAAGTAAATGAAGGGCATAAACTTGATATTAATGAAAGCAAAGCATAAACATTACAAATAATACAAATGGAGAAAGCAAGAGCATGATCTTGAAATGGAAACCAAGATGCCTAAATGCATGGAAAATGCCTCCTTTTATAAGCCAAAATTGGGAACTATTGATTTGACGACTAATTGATGAGTGGGTGACCAACTCTTAACTTGGTGACAATCCTTATCTTCTCTTGTCTGCCCAAAACATCACTGATAACTTCAAAATTAAAACCACTTGAAAACATGAAAGTAGTAGGAAATTGTCTCAGCTTTCTTGTGTAAAAAATTCAGCTCATTTCGACTTCTACAACGCTAGATATGGGTCAAATACTGAACAGTGCTTGGGCTGGAGGATAGATTCGGACTTCTTTGTTGTTACTCCAATTTGAACTTGAAATTGGCATTTTTAAATCTTGGTTCCTATCAAAGTTGTAAATCTATGTCTTACATTTCCATCCATATAAAGTAGATCTAAATCTGAGATCTACAGCTCTAGATATAACCCAATTATCAAATAGTGTTCTAGTTTGGACTACACCAGCATCTCTTTTCTAAGTTTAGCCATCTTTTTGTCCTTTCAATTTCAGTTATTAAATTCATCAATCACTCTTTTTATTTATGTGATAGGCCTCCATTTAAAATGAGCATTTACCACAAATTAAAGGTATCTTATATTATTAGATATGTTATTATAAAACATGCTTTAGTTAATGAGTTATTGATATTTTAAGTGAAAAATGATGATATAAAACATTGATAAAAAAAAATACACTTTTAAGTACTAATCACACACCCCCCCAACCAGCTTATACTAGTCCCTAATAATCAAAGTGTTAAAATAGAAAAATACTTTGCAAATTCCATAAAGCAAGGTATTCATCATTCAACTTCCATTAATCTGTCTAGATAAACAATCTCTCATTAAATTTATATCTGCTCAATACCTCATAACAAGATATTAATAAACCTTTCATATGGTGCTCAAGATTTAAAAAGATCATTTTCAAGTTCAAATTGTAGTAACAATAAAGAAGTCCGAATTTGTCCTCAAGCTCGAGTACTGTTCAGTATTTGGCTCATATCTAGAGTTTTATAAGTCCAAATGATCTGAATTTTTTACACAAGAAACCTGAGACAATTTCAAACAACTTTCATGTGTTTTTAATTTTGATGTTATCAATGATGTTTTGGGCAAACAATAAAAGATAAGGATTGTCACCAAGTCAAGAGTTGATTATCCACTCATCAATTAGTCATCAAATTAATAGTTCCTAATTTTGGCCTATAAAAGGAGGTATTTTCCATGAATTTAGGCAAGCATCTTGGTTTCCAAATCAAGATCATGCTCTTGCTTTCTCTTTGTATTTTTTGTAATGTTTATGCTTTGCTTTCATTAATATCTTGTTCATGTCTTTCATTTTCTTTCACTTAGTTAACTTTTATCTTATTTTGTTTATTTATTTTTCTTTCTTTCATTATATTTAGTTAAGTTTATTATGTTAGAGTATAAACGTTATACTATAGTATAGTGTAAACTTAATATGGACTTTAATGTTTGATACTAACATTTTTTATATTTGTTATCTTGTTTACTTTTTAATACTTGTTAAATGACTAATTGATACGGATCAGCCTAACACGAAGCGTAATCATGCCAACAACCCATTGGAGGTGCCAATTGGGCCATCACAAGAGCTAGGGCTAAGAAGCTTAAAGAAGCATTGAATGGGCTTGTTCGGAACATATGGAACAAAATGGACCTAGAGGGGCTTGGGACATTTAAAGAGCATGAAGGACAACCTTTAATTCATTTAATTCAGGTCCAAGAAGAGTCCAATTCATGTGGAACAAGGGGTTGATGTGTCTGGCCCAATATCAGCCTTGTTAGGCTTGTCTTTTTCTAATACTAAAAGGATAAAGAATCAGCAATTTATTCTAGAAAGTTGGCCATATCTTATTCCTAAAGAGGGGAGGACTATTTAATGCTTTTCGTCACTTAGGAAGGAAAGTAATTAAATCAACAACACAAGTTTTTCAAATCAAATTTTTCCAATTTTTTGGGACTTCTCAAGGGTGACAAATCTGATTCTAGCTTATTTAGGATGATATTTTTGGATTTTTAGTATTTTTAGAATTTTCTTCTTAGTTTTTGGGTTATTATTACTTATTTGGGTCAATTGTAAGTGGACTTCATATAAGTCCACCTAAGGGAGGTCCATTAGGGTTTCTTTAAGTTCAAATTCAGTATAAATAAAGGCATAACCAAACATGTAAAGGCAACACAATTTTTAGATCAATAAAACTTCTTTGCTGCACTTATTATGTGTTGGTGGGATAATCTCCCTTCCTTGGTTCTCTAAAGAACTGAAAACGACTTATCGAAGAACAACTATCTTCGTGGATTCATCCTTATACTTCTAGTTCACGAATCAATATTCGTTGGGTGAGGGTTTTCTGTTTTCAATAGTGCTGAAGATAACTTGTACCTAGGCACTAGCACTATTGGAAACAAAAAAACCCCACCCAATGAATATTGATTCATGAACAAGAAGTATAAGGATGACGCCACAAAGACAGTTGTTCTTCGATAAGTCGTTTTCAGTTCATTAGAGAACTATGGAAAGGAGATTATCTCACCAACACATACACACACAAAATGCGGCAAACAAGAAGTTTTATTAATCTGAATATTGCGTCCTTACATGTGTGGTTATGCCTCTATTTATAGTGACTCTAGACTTAAAGAAACCCTAATGGACCCCCTTTAGGTGGACTTCTATATAGCTCATTTACAATTGACCCAAATAAATAATAATAACCCAAAGACTAAGAAGAAAATAATAAAAATATAAAAATCCAAAAATTACTATCCTAAATATGCTAGAATCAGATTTGTCACCATTAAAAAGTCCCAAATAGACTAAGAAATCTGATTTGAAGGTCGAATGCATTCTAAAGTCTTCTTCCCTTTTGTAGCTCGGATGAATAAGGAATACTTGTAAGGAAAGGATTCTGAAATAATTATGAATCCTTGCCACACTTGGAAACTATGTTGCAGCCCATTAAATATCCTTGTAGAATTAGTATATTTCTAAAATAAGCTACCATATCCTTTTAGAAAAAGAATCCTAGCCAAATAAGAAGTCTACAAGTTAAAAGGAAGTAAATAACAAAATTCATATAGCCTTGATTAACCCGTATTGAGATGCCTTCCTAAACTCTAATTGACCTGAAATTTTAACCCAAGGTAATACAATATGTCAGGAGACTTCTCGTAAAATTTTAGCTTGATCCAACATTCAGATTCAGAATTATGACTATTACCGTAAAATTGGATAATTGTACATTTTACATCAAAATCCAAATTTGACCATCCTTTGATACATTGTATCAGTAAGGAAGGGGTTGAATTTGAAAATTGCAAAGAAATGGCTGATTCTTCGCCAGCACTTCCATTTCCTCATGCCATAACTGACACGACTAAAAGATTGATGTCTTCTCCCAAGTGCAAGAGTGCTGAAGTAATAAATAATCTAGCAAGATCGGGGTCGAACCACAAAGAGGTTAATTGTATAAATTATAGATGACAAGAATAACAACAACAACAACAACAATAATAATAATAATAATAATAATAATAATAATAGTAATAATAATAATAATAATAATAATAATAATAGTAGTAGTAGTACTAATAATAATAATAATAAAGAAGAAGAAGAAGATGATGATGAGAACTTTGAGATGAAATATCAATGTAAGGATTAAACAATGATAATAACAAATGTCAAGGTTAGAGGTTCCACTAATGGTATGTCAAACAAGGATAGTATAAACTCTCATTATTCAATTGGAAACCACACATAAAGAAGGTTCCAATCAGATTATAAATTGTTAACATGATTACATTAGTCATCTTATTCGATTAATGCTAATACTTGTAAATTTCATCAAGCATTCATGATTATAACTTATGTTTACAACAAATCAAGTTCCTTTCATAGCTCATGTGTCGGTTATACCATATAGTATGGGTTATGAAAGTGCTAAGCATTTGTTGTACCAATTGTTATACAACATAAATCAAGATTAGTTATTTAACAAGCAAAATATTAAAGAGTGAATAAGATAACAAATATAAAACATGTTAGTATCAAACATTAAAGTCCATATTAAGTTTATACTATACTTATTCTTATACAATTAGTGTAACCTTTTCACTTTGACATAATTAACTTAGCTAGACATAATGAAAGAAAGAAAAATAGATAAACAAAATAAGAACATAAATAAGATAAAAGTTAACTAAGTAAATGAAAGGAAATGAAAGGCATAAACTTGATATTAATAAAAGCAAATCATAAGCATTACAAAAAATAGAAAGAGAGAAAACAAGAGACCTGATGTTCCTCTCCAATTGTTTTTCCAATAATGTCCCCTTATGCTAATAGCTTCGGGGACGACCCTCAAAACCTGACTACCTCCTAAAAATGCAGTTATTGACACACCTCTCATTAACCCAAGATTGCCTCTCCTATACAATAAATGAATATTTCTCTCAGCTAGCACTTGACCAAGATGATTTGCTGATTCTAAAAACTTCTTTTCTTTCCCAAGACTAGATCCACCAAAAGCACAAATATTTCTTATATGATGACCTGAGAAACTTGTCATTTCTACACACTTCGGTATTTGTTGAATGTATCGGTTGAGTAGAAATGAAAGGAAGGAAGAGAGGGTTTTATAGATGAGAAATTAGAAAGGCAATCATACCACCTATATGTAGGCCAGCTAGAGTCTCACACTCTCTCTGTCTCTATTTATTTATTTATTTACCTTTCAAAAAGCATGTGTATATACAAGTAGTTATGATTGTGGCTCACATCTTCACTTGGTTTTACATCCAAGAACGGTTTAAACGCCCTTTTTGGATCGGGGATAGGCTTCCCATCCAGTTTTCTTAAAAACTAGCAAACAAAGTTTTTTTTAGTCAGATTCCCAATACTAAGTCAATCATGTTCTTTATGAAATAGTGGCCATAAATCATGAATTGCACGATGCACATCTCCACTAGGATGCATCTTAAGAGTCAATAGAAGATTATCTAAAGACTCCTTACTCAGGCCATCCTTAATGAATTGTATTTTATCTTCATAGTTTATTGATACCATTCCTAAAGAATGACATTGTGCATTACAAGTCCATCTAGCACATCGATGACAAACTTTGAGTCGTTTTGCACGACGTTTCTTTGCAAAAATGTTTTTACCTGTTCTAGACATGTGTGAAATGAAGGAGTTAGAGGACTCACCTGATAATTAGACCTTTGCTTCAATCAACCAGTGAATATCTTCAGGAATTCCATGATTCATTAACAATCTCAATCTTGCACATCTAGCACGATAAATTTTTATAATCGCATTCTGAGATAGAGCGAGAAAATACTTTTTTAATTTTTCAAGATTACTGTCCATTTTCAAATGAGAATTGGAAGAGAGATTTAAAGAATTGCACAAATATATACATAGATATCAGTTATTATGGGAAACTGAAAGAACTGACTTAAGTCACTGAGTACTGTTATCCGCCATTTGACCGGGGTGAGAGAAACTAGCAAAACATCACTCAAAAAGAAACACAAAAACAATGTGAGAAAAACAAATAATCAACTTTTATTTATAAGATCATTCAAACCAATTGATTCATTTTTACTAGAAAAATTATCAAAGTAAGCTTTCAAATGATGTCCATTTTCCTTAAAAACATTGTCATTCTTTAAATTCTCAATATCACAGGCCCCATAAGGATTGCTCCATCTTGATCTTAGCTCTTTAGGAAATGTATAGAGTTGAGAATTATAAAATAAAACTTTTTGACCAGTATCAACTTTTTAACAATTTTTACAAGTTTTGCAGAATACATGCGTATCCTTAAATATGGTGAATCAATAAAATCCATTTTGAAAGATTTTTACCGTTGTCTTTTTTGACGAGAAATAACTTCCACATGTTTTAGAATGACAAAGTTTAATGACACTACTTACCTCATTGTCGGGAATGAATCTTTGAAATATTTAATCAGGACAATATTTAAATAAGTTAGGCTCATCACAATAAAAATTCTTCACTTCATTCAAAAACTTTTCTTTGTCTTGAGTAGTCTAATCAGCTGACAAATCTTCTAAAGCAAGAAAATTGATATTTTTATCATACCAAGGCATTGAATTAAGAGAAAGTAAAGATTCCTTAGGAAAGTAATCATTGATTGGTGTGATATTAGATGTCGAATTTATTGTCGCTTTTGACAAAAGGTTCACATCAACATTTTCAGTGCTTTTTTCATCCGTGATTTCTTCCTCAAAATAAATCATTTGCAAATCCTCAGATTTATCCAACTCATTTTTACTTAAAGTAGATTCAAGTTGATCATAAACTAATTTGTCAATATGACTTACATCTTATAAATCATTATCATCTCCAGGTTGCTTACAAATGTTGAAAATATTTATCTTCAATGTCATATTTCCAAATGATAGCCTTATAAGTCCATTCCTACAATTAATTAATGCATTAAAAGTTGCAATAAATGGACATCCTAAAATAACAGGAAATGAATTATATATTTCAACAGGTTGTGTGTCCAAGACAATAAAATCCACACGATAAATGAATTTATCAACTTATACTAACACATCTTTAATTATTCCTCTAGGCACTTTTATAGATTAATCGGCAAGTAAAAGAGATATAGAAGTTGTTTTAACTTACCTAAATTGAGACTCTGAAAAACTGAATATGAAAGTAAATTCACACTAGCACGGAGATCAAGTAAGGCTCTTTCAATTTTATGCTCTCTAGTAAAGCAAGAAATTATAGGACAACCAGGGTCTTTATATTTTAAAGCATTATTGTTCTGAAGAATAGCACTTACTTGTTTAGCTAAAAAGGCTTTCTTTTTCACATTTAGTTTCCTCTTCACAATGTATAGATCTTTCAAAAATTTAGCACTTGAAGGAACCTGTTTAATAACATCCAGTAAAGGTATATTGATTCTTACCTGTTTGAAAGTTTCAAAAAGTTCAGAGTTGTGATTGACTTTCCTTTGTTTGGTCATGGCTTGAGGAAATGGAAGTGCTGGCGGAGAATCAGTCTTTTCTTTGTAATTTTCAGATTTAACCCCTTCCTTACCCTCAGAGATTGACTCATCATCTTTCTCATAAGGTTCAATAGAGGGTTTTTTAATAACCTTACCGTTGTGAAAAGTAGTAACTGATTTGACTTGATCCATGTGTTGGCTTCCGGAACTACTTGCATTTGCATTGTATTGCCCCTTGGGATTTTGTTGTGGTTGAGATGAAAACTTACCTTTCTCTTGGAAACTGAGAGCAAATGTTAATTCTGCAAGAGTATCTTTAAAATCTGTTATATTTTGAGTAAGTTAAGTATTGATTGTCTCTTGCTTTTCAATGAATGCATGCAATATTTCCTCAAGATTTCTTCTAGAAGATGGAGCATAAGGAGTTGTATGTCCATGAGAATTTTGGAAATTATAGTGTTTGAAACGGTGGTTGTGAAGTTTGTGCATTGTTGTTCTCACTCTTCGAACTAAAATTTGGATGATTTCTCTAATCAGGGTTGTATGTTTGTAAGTATGGGTTGTGGTTGGCCCTTTGAAAACTGTTTAAAGCATAAGCTTATTCATGGAGACATTCCTTAAAAGAAGGCAAGGTTGGATAGTTATTGGTTGAGTGTTTATTTGTTTCACATATTTCACATGCAATGTTTTCAATAGATTTTAATTAACCACTCTTTTTCAATTCTAGTGCCTCGACTTTTCTAGCTAAAGATGCAAACTTGGCTTGAAGGTCATGATCTTCTCTAAGATTGTACATACCTACACTAGATGTATGAGGTGAAGTTTTACTTGGTGCCTCATAAGCACCCGCGTTGTCCTAATTTTGAGCATTTTCAGCTAACAAGTTTAAGTACTCCTGCTTTATTAGGATCTTTATCTTCAAAAGTTCCATTGCACATCAATTCAACCATTTGCCTATCTATAGACATTAAACCCTTCATAAAAATATGAAACCAATCTCCATGTTTCAAAACCATGATGAGGGCAAGTATTAAGCAAATCTCGATACTTATCCCAACATTAGTAAAATGTTTCTCCTAGTTTTTGAGTGAAAATGGTGATTTGTTTTTTGAAAGAGTTTGTTCTATGAGATGGAAAAAACTTTTTTAAAAACTATTATTGCATTTCATCCTAAGCACGAATGGATCCTAGTCTTAAATTTTGTAGCCATGTTTTAGCTTTATCTTTTAATAAAAAGGGAAAAAGCTTTAATTTGATGGTGTTCATGCTACAATTTAAATTATTATATGTATTGCAAACCTCCTCAAATTCCCTTAAATGCAAGTATGAATTTTTCAATTGTAAGCCATGAAAAGAAGGTAAAAGTTGAATAATACTTGACTTAAAATTAAAATGAGATGCATCGAGAGGAAAAACTATGCATGATGGTGCACTTGTTCTTGTAGGATTCATGTGGTCTCTAAGTGTTCTAGCACGGTTATTCTCATTATTCTCATTATAAAGTGATTGATTATCTTCTTCGGCTGTATTTTCTGAAAATGATGAGGATACCCTACAAAGTCTACCACTTGATATACATGACCACACTCTCATGCACGTGTAGGAATAGAATAAAAGGAAAAAAAAAACAAAAGAAGAAGAAATAAGAGAAAAGAAACAAAGTTATATACAATAAAAGGGAAAAATGAAAAGAGAAAATAAAATAAATATTACAATTTATACAAAACTTACCTCCCCGGCAACAACGCCAAAAACTTGACACGATTAAAAGATTGATGTCTTCTTCCAAGTGCAGGAGTGTCGAAGTAATAAAAAACCCGGCAAGACCGGGGTCGAACCATAAGGAGGTTAATTGTATAAATTATAGATGACAAGAATAACAAAAACAAAAATATAGTAGTGGTACTAATACTAATAATAATAATAATAAAGAAAAAGAAGGAGAAGAAGAAGATGATGATGAGAACTTTGAGATGAAATATCAATGTAAGGATTAAACAATGATAATAACAAATGTCAAGGTTAGAGGTTTCACTAATGGTATGTCAAACAAATATAGTATAAACTCTTATTATTCAATTGGAAACCACACACAAAAGAGGTTCCAATCAGATTATAGATTGTTAACATGATTACAGTAGTCATCTTATTCAATCAATGCTAATACTTGTAAATTTCATCAAGCATTCATTATTATAACTTATGTTAATAACAAATCAAATTCCTTTCATAGCTCAGGTGTCGGTTATACCATACAGTATAGGTTATGAAAGTGTCAAGCATTTGTTGTACCAAGTGTTATACAATATAAATCAAGATTAATTATTTAAAAAGCAAAGTATTAAAGAGTGAACAAGATAACAAATATAAAACATGTTAGTATCAAACATTAAAGTCCATATAAAATTTATACTATACTTATTCTTACACAATTAGTGTAACCTTTTCACCTTGACATAATAAACTTAGCTAGACATAATGAAAAAAAAGAAAAATAGATAAACAAAATAAGAATATAAATAAGATAAAAGTTAACTAAGTAAAGAAAAGGAAATGAAAGGCATAAACTTGATATTAGTGAAAACAAAGTATAAATATTACAAAAAAATACAAAGAGAGAAAGCAAGAACATGATCTTAATCTGAAAACCAAGATGCCTAAATGCATGACAAATGCCTCCTTTTATAGGCCAAAATTGAAAACTATTGATTTGATGACTAATTAATGAGTAGGTGACCAACTCTTAACTTGATGACAATCCTTATTTTCTCTTGTCTACCCAAAAAGTCATTGATAACGTCAAAATTGGAGCCACTTGAAACTTGAAAGTTGTAGGAAATTATCTCAGCTTTCTTGTGTAAAAAATTCAACTCATTTCGACCTTTTGAACTCCAGATATGTCCAAAATACTGAACAGTGTTGGGGCTGGAGGACAAATTCGATCTTTTTTGTTGTTGCAATAATTTGGACTTGAAAATGACCTTTTTAGATCTTGAGCTCCATATGAAAGTTGTAGGCTTATGTCTTACCTTTCCATCCATATAAAGTAGACCTAAATATGAGATCTACAACTCTAGATATGATCCAATTACTAAACAATGTTCCGATTTGAATTGCACCGACATCTTTTTTCTAAGTTTGGCCATCTCTTTATCCTTCCAATTTCAGTTCTTAAATTTATCAATCAATCTTTTCATTTATGTAATAGGCCTGTATTTAAAATGAATATTTACCACAAATTAAAGGTATCTTATATTATTAGATATATTATTATAAATATGCTTTAGTTAAGGAGTTATTGATACTTCAAGTGCAAAATGATGATATAAAACCTTGATAAAAATACACTTTTAAGTATCAATCAATGACCAAACAAAGGAAAGTCAATCATAACTTTAAAATCTTTGAAACTTTTGAATAGGTAAAAATCAATATACATTTGTTGAATGCTATTAAACAAGTTCCTTCCTATGCTAAATTTTTGAAAGATTTATGCACTAGGAAAAGGAAACTAAATGTGAAAAAGAAAGCCTTTTTAGCCGAACAAGTAAGTGTTATTCTTTAGAACAATAATGTTTTGAAATATAAAGACCCTAGTTGTCCTATAATTTCTTGCTTTACTGGAGAACATAAAATTCAAAGAGTCTTACTTAATCTCCGTGCTAGTGTGAATTTACTTTCATATTCAGTTTTTCATAGTCTCAATTTAGGTGAGTTAAAACCAACTTCTATAACTCTTTCACTTGCCGATAGATCCATAAAAGTGCCTAGAGGAATGGTTGAAGATGTGTTAGTACAAGTCGATAAATTCATTTATCTTATGGATTTTATTGTCTTGGACACACAACGTGTTGAAGTATGTAATTTATTTCCTGCAACTTCTAATGTATTGATAATTGTATGAATGAAGTGATGAAGCTATCATTTGGAAACATGACAATGGAGATGAATATTCTCAACATTTGTAAGCAACCTAAAAATGATAATGATTTACAGGAAGTAGACTTTGCTGAAAAATTAATTCATGATCAATTTCCAACCACTTTCAGCAAAATTAAAATTGATAAATCTGATGATTTGTAAATGATTTATTTTCAGGAAGAATCAAAGACAAGTAATTAGAGGCCATAAATTGAGGAATTGCCACCACGATCATTAATTAAGTCCATAACTTCATGTGTTCAATCATCTAAATCTGATTTGAAGTCGTTGCCATTCAATCTCAAATACTTTTTTTTAGAAGAAAATAAAACTTTTCCGGTAATAATCTCTTCCAAATTCAATGCACATCAAGAAGGTAAGTTATTACAAACTCTGAAAATGCACAAAAATGCATTAGGATGAACCATAGCTGATATAAAAGAAATGAGTGCTTTGATTTGTACACACAGAATTTATTTGGAGAAAAATGCTAAACCTTCTAGAGAAATGCAACGAAGGCTAAATCCTAATATGAAAGAAATAGTGAAAAATAAAGTCATTAAACTTCTAGATAATGAAATCATTTATCCTATTTTTGACAGCAAGTGGGTAAGTCCTACCCAAGTTGTACTCAAGAAGTCTAGAGTCACTGTAATAACAAATGAGAATAATGAGTTAATTTTCACTAAAACTGTTACTGGTTGGTGCATGTGGATTTACTATAGGAAACTTAATTCAATGACTAGAAAAGATCATTTTTTTATAATTCAATTGGAACTTTTTTATATGTGATTTCTAGTTGAGTAATAAAAATAATTTATACTATATTTGTTTGAAATATCATTAGTGGATCCTCTAACCTTGATAATTATTTTATCTTTGTTTAATCCTTACATTAATTTTACATATCAAAGTTCTCTTCAATTCATTATTACCACCATTATTATTATGATTATTATTATTATTTATAATTTATATAGTTAACCATCCTATGATTTAACTCTAATTTTACTGGGTTATTTATTATTTTGATAATCCTACAATTGAAAAAAGTCATCAACTTTTTGGTCATATCAATTTGTTGAAGGCTAAAAAAGAGACATGAGGCAAGACCTGGTATGCCTTAAAATCTTTTACGTGTGGCTTAAGTTCCTTTCGCAACTAATACAGCTTTGAAGATTGAAGAAATTAGGTTTTTTTTTTTTTTTTTTTTTTTTTTTTTTTTNTTTTTTTTTTGTCTTCGTGCTATAGATGATTTGAATTTTGATAATAAAAGGGTAAAACAATGACGTATTACTTTTACACACACAAATATATATATATATATACACACACAACGAAGACAAAAAAAAACCTAATTTCTTCAATCTTCAAAACTGTATCAATTATATATATAACAATTAGGTGTCGTGTAGGCAACTTGACCATATTTTTCCCGGGCAAATACTAGGTTAGTTTTTTCTTAAACTCGACCTGCTTGAAATCCTTAATTTACAGGTTGACTATCGACTTGTCGGACAAAATTTTAAAACTATAGTTTTATGTAGACATTGTGATGGTTTTATGTTGTCCTTAATATATTCACATTGTGATGGTTTTATGTTGTCCTTAATATATTCATTTAGTCCCAACAATTGCAATCCAATTTTTTTAGGATTATCAAAGAGTAATTAATATATTATCTATAATATAAATAAAATTTTTACCTCAATTAGATATATCCAAACAATTCGGGTTAAAAAAATTAAATAAATCAAGTTTATATTTAATAAAATATGACAATTTAGGATAGATATAATTATAGATGAAAATCCAATCCAAATACTATTATTAAAACAATCCTAAATTAATATAATATTAAAATACTAAATAATTTTTTGTAAGAAAAAAAATAGGAATCCATAATAATTCATCTTGTAATCATAATGATTTATAACTTTTTAGAAATATTTAAAATTAAGGTAATTTTTTTAATTTAAAATATATTAAAATAAATACATTTCAAAAATATTAATTTAATACTATGTAAATTCAAAATATTTTTAGAAAACATATACAATCACCGATGGAAACCGTGCAGTCTCTTGATAATCATTTGCTGACGTCATTTCTTATAAATAAAAAAAATAAAATAGAAAACATAAATCCACCTTTCGCTATATCTAATGAAAGCAGAAAAAGCGTGTGGGAGGCAGAAAGATGGAAAGAGAAGTGGAAATAGAAATCCGTACACTCACCGGTGAATCTACCAGGGTGAGAATATCGTCAAAAAAAATTGTTAATGACCTCAAACTCCTCTTGATTCATGCATCTTCCTCTCCCAATTTCCATCTCTTCTTCAAGGTAACTAACCACCCTCTATTTTTATATCTTATTTAATTTTGAATTGTTTTGCTAAAAGCTTTAATCGTATCATGTCATGGAAATTGATATGTATCAGGGAGTGAAATTGAGTTTGAAGACTCAGATCGACACGCTTTCTATTGAGAATGGTGAATTTCTAGTTCTAGTTCCATTCAACAAGAAAAAAGATTCACCTAGAACCCCAACACCTGATTTTTACAAAAACGCTCCCACAGAACCCTCAATTTCTACCTTGGCAGATTCAACATTTTCTGAGATGATGCAAGATTTGTCGTTTTTATCAGAAAAACCAACCACCAGCACAAGCACAAACAGTACTGCTGCTCCACAGTCCGATTATATGTTTTCCGGATACAAGCGAAAGAGGGGTTTTAAAGATACTCCTACTAGTAGTAGTAGTGATGAAGAGTTGTTTTGTTTTTTATGGAGTTTGTTGCGTTCTCCTAACAAAAACAATTATATTGTCGACGACAAAACAAAATGTGAAAAATTTGTTGAGGTTTTGGATTCATTTAGTTGCTTGACGAATCCACATTCCAGGACATGTGTCTTTTTGGATTTGGGATTGTGTGGAGATAAGAGGTCTTCGTGCTTATGTCCGGCGTGGCTGAAAAGAATTATGCAGGCTTTTGCCTTCTTGAATATTTTCAATGCATTTCTTCAAATGCAGAGGCGAGAAATTACCTCGGATTCATTGAAGGAAGCCCTAAAGAATCTTGCAAAATCTGGATTGAAAGCTGGTTTTGAGGATATAGAGCTTCTTTCTGTTCTCTGTCCTAAGGTAATTGTTTGAATTTTTGGGTATGTTTATGCTAAATCTTTAATAAACTCATGCTGTGTTCAGTTTACCTTTTAAAATGTACAAGGCGCATTGATTGCAAAAATATTTCGAGCAGTTTACCTTTGAAATGGTTGATGCTTTTATTTTCTGCAAGCTTCGGTTTTCAAACTTGATACTGTAATTTTTGGCACCATTAGTTTTTTTGGTTAAGATATCCCATGACCCTTTTGATTGATGCGATTCCATTTAAAGTTTGAGACTGACTATCATCTACTGATATCATGACGGTACGGATATGGAAAAGTGATAGGACACACAAATGTGTGTTTTTGCTTGTTACTCTAAGTTCAAAACCACAGACATTAAGAACTCACCACTCAAAAAATAAAAGATCAAATCTCCACTTTAAAGATGTATGAGTCCACTACTCACAAAGAGAACAAAACTTGATATGTTGTCAAAAGATCATGTCAAAGACTTCAATCTAGTTTTTTTGCTAAAAGATCTTTATTTCATGAACAACCCTTCGAGTCTAAAGAAAACATCAAAATAGTATAATGAAGATTCAAATAAATGATTTTGACAGAAAACTAGACTAATATTAACTAGCATATGTTTTTGATTTCTTAGAAACATGAACACACTTAGAAAACTTAGAAAATAAAACAGACATAATGTCTTGTAGAAAACTCCTATGCATGCATGACTGACAATCTTCAACTTGAAAAACCACACAGGATAAGTTTATTTTTCCATGCAATGAAGAGATGCAAATTTGGGCTCAAAGTTGGCTCATGGTTGACAGGAAACATTATTAAGGACTTCATTCATTTGCATTGCCAACCCAAACTTAAATAACCCAACATCAATAGGATCATTTGAAGACACTCCCGTGTCATCTATGCATGTGGCATTGTTGCAAGAACACATGGTAGTTTACCAGCTTAATGATTATTGATTTGATAGAATACTACCAGCTTAATGATTATTGAGTTGATAGAATACACCTGATGGTTGCCATGCATTTCATTTATTTTCGGACTTCGACATGATATGCTTCTAGTTAGTAAGGTGTGCTTTTATTGGTTAAAAAGTACTCATTACAAAATCCCATGCTAATATCAAGTTTCTCATGAGTGGAAGTAGTCAGGTGTTCAGTCTCAGTAGAAAAATGAAAAGTTGTGCTGTGATATGTTTCAGTTCCTTGCCTTTTTCTGAGGGAATGATTTTGATATGTTTCAGTTCCTTGCCTATTTCTGAGGGAATGGCATAAAATGGTGCAAGTTTGTGATGATGTGCTATCTAAGGTCCTCAAGATAGATCACTGTAATCTGTCATGTAAATATGCCCAGTTACACATTATAAGTACTTTGATATGACGTGACTTGCTTGTTGTGATGGAGAATTATTTTTCAAGCCCCATAATCTCTCCCTATCAGAATGGTAGAAGATGAATGTTTTTTTATATGGTATGCCTCATTTGTTAAAGCAGTTTTCCTAGGTATTTTTGACAAATGTGGACCATGACATATTGCTGGCGCTTGGATTGATGTCACACATTATCTTTTCCTATTTAAATGATCATATACATTTCTTTATCGCAGGTTATATTTTTTGCTACTAATGATTCTAAGTTTGCTAATGCTGCTGATGTCTTTGTTATCATCAATTCTGAAACAAAGGACAAGGATGAAATTGGTGAACCTTCTAGAAAAGGTATTATATAACTATATTCATATTTTCCCCTATCTCTGCAGCTTAATTTTATAAGCTTCCTAATGAATGATTTCATTTGCATTTTCACAGGTAAAAAATCCCTGTCTTTATTGACCATATTCAATAAAATGAAAAAACAGGAAAGTGCCTTTAAAACTAATTTGTGGGAAGCTGCTAAATTTTTATTGGTATGCCTATCTGCTTATGGCCTCTCTGTATAAATAGTATTTTTAATGATTGATTTATAATGTTTTAACTTTTTTTTGTGTAGAGACACAAAATAGAATTTTATAGTGACACAATTTCCTTTTTTGGATTGTTATTTTTCTTCCTGCAGTGCAAAATTGAAAATAGAGTTGCAACGCCATTTTCCTTGGAAGATCTACTGAAATTTGTGAGGAAAGATGGCATTTCTGTGAGTGAAAGTGAAGCAAAGCTGGCAAAAGGATGCCATTCCTCGGCCTCAAGCTCATATTCATTCCAGTCACGATGCCATGTTGGTGTTTGTCTGTGTATATTTATTAAGTGGTTTTGGTGTTTTTCCCTATAGCTTGGTTTGATATGAAATTATCTGCTTTGAAAGGTGAAGTGAAATAGTAGGAGAACGACTGGAGCTAAAGCATGTTATAGATGACTGTTTATGATGCTAAATGCATTTGATGTTATATTTGCAATGTTTTTATGCTTCGAAACCTTCTTGTATACTGACTTTTAGTGGTACTTCCATGCTTTTACAATTTTTTATTAATCAAAGTTGAATAAAGAATATTCTTTTTACATCTTTCAGGTTGAGAGGAAGTTACAGAGTTTATTCCAAATTTGAATTTATTTTTGTTCTTAGAAAAGGGATGTAATTACAACAGAAAATTTACATATTTTGCAGTGCAATTCGTTGCATTTAATGACACTAGCACTTACCTACTGCCATAAAATGCAGGTGGTTTATGGTCAGATGTCCACCACCATAGAATGCAAGTTGCACCCCTAAGTGAGCTAGGATAGAGAATATGCTTGTTTCTCTCTATTTGAATTCCATTTAGAATTTTCATCTTTTCATTAAAACTTAATTCCTAATACCAATCAAGTAATGATATCAGATTTGCTATTAACTTAACATTAATTTGGTGTTCTTTTCATCTTTGCAAAGGGTGACTGTCATATTTATTGCCCCTACCTGGTCAAAGGAATTGTGTCGTATTGAAGTGAATTGTCTTTTATTTCTTCAAACCAGAAGTTCTGACTGATACATAGCATTTCTTTTGGTAATAATAAGATATCCAGTGAGTTGAAAACTCTGACTTACCAGGAAACAAATCAATTGCTGCCCGTGGAAATGGTTGAACATCTCAGAGAAGGCATTGGATTGAAAGGACAGGTAACTTCTGTGGTTGCTATGGATGTTTGGAAACTGTATTATGTGTAACAGTCAACAAATTCTCTTGTGGTTCTGATGGCCTGAAGTAAATAAAAACTCACATGCTATCTGAGCTTAATGCAATGAGCATGTGGACAATGCTTTTTATAATTCTGATCAATTTCTGTTGTGAGTGCTAAACTGGAAGTTTATGTGATGCAGATAGTGCATGTTGAAGACATTGACTCTAGAAAACCTATTTATGTGCAAGTACCAAATGTACTCTCAGATAACATGAAGTCTGCTCTAAAATGCATGGGAATCACTAAATTATACAGTCACCAGGTCAAACTTTTCTTCCACCACAATTTTTTTTCTTCAAAATGATACTTTGTGAGGATGTTGAAACTCTTGTTCACAGGCAGAGTCCATCCTGGCCTCTCTTTCTGGGAAGAATGTTGTGGTGGCAACAATGACATCTAGTGGCAAATCTCTTTGCTATAATGTGCCTGTTCTGGAAGCTTTGTCCCAGGATTTGTCAGCTTGTGCTTTGTACTTGTTTCCAACTAAGGTTCATTGGAGAAGTTTTTTAAGCAACACATCTTCCTTTTATATTATTTTTGGGCATTTGAGTGTTATATAAACTCTCTATGCGTGTAGGCCCTGGCTCAAGATCAACTGAGAGCGTTAACAAAGATGATTAAAGGATTTGATACTAGCATAAACATAGGGATATATGACGGTGACACTGCTCTGAAGGACAGGCTGTCGCATCGTACAAATGCTAGACTGGTATAATAGTGGTTTTTTTTTTTTTTTTTCATGAACTATAAGCTTGTGGACTAAATTGTTGTCACTTAATATGCAGTTGATCACAAATCCAGATATGTTACACCTGTCAATTTTACCTTATCATAGACAATTTGATAGAATTTTATCAAATCTCAGGTGATGCTTTGCTGTTATTTATTTTTAAAATTGCTAGCTGCTAAATTATTATGACATCAACTGTTTTTGGGTTTATTATGTCATTTATCCTCACAGAGTGATTATGTCATGCCATCCCATTTTTTGTCTTTTTCATCCGAATTATCCTATTTTGTTAACCATTGGTTTATTTATAACAAAATTAGGTTTGTGGTGATTGATGAAGCTCATTATTACAAAGGTGCATTTGGATGCCACACTGCTCTTATATTGAGACGACTTCGTCGTCTTTGTTCTCATGGTAAATGTGATTAAATACAAAGTTTCTTTCTCTTTTTTTTTCCCAATATTTGCACACGGCACAAAAAATTTATTACGCCTTCTTTTTGATGGTGCAGTATATGGCAGTGATCCTTCATTTGTGTTTTCTACTGCAACTTCTGCCAACCCTTGCGAGCATTGCATGGTAAGATTGGAAATTGATCACAAACATATTTGTTAACAGCATTCAAATTTTATGATGGGTTTGTTTCTTGGAAATATTATGATGGAACCATTAATTACTTCAATAATTGATTTTCCTTTTCCTCCCTATCTCACATGAAAGGATTTTAAGATATGAGGAATCATATTTTGATGATCACAGATGCAATATTGAAAACCAAAAGCTGTCTTCTTTGCTTTTGGCCTAATCACGTGGCATCCAACATACCTGTGTTCTGTGATAGAATTGCATGAACATTTATGCCTGTAGCATCCTGAAATTGTCTGTGTTTTGTTTTGCTGACTCCTCAAGTATTGGGGTGTGACAACTCCCCACATCCTTATAAAGGTGTGAAGGGAGAATAAATGGAATCACAATATAATTATCTTACGAAAATTAGGGATTATGTTTTATTTTATATTATATCTTAATTAGAAATCTACGTATTTTAGGCTATTATAATCTTCATACATGAAGTTGTAGATAATTATAATCTCTATTTTTCCCAAGATAATTATACTTCAAATCTTTCATTTATTCTCCATCAGATGCTCCTTCGAACATGGGTCAGCTTGGCTTGTATCACACAATTCCATGGGTTAATTATAGATTTATTGAAATAACTTTGATATCCTTACAAATGTTTCTCGCTTGTATATGGCCTACATTGCAAGATTGAATGATCATTGGTGGCTCAACTAAATGGTGCTCTAGCACGAATGATTGCAAGGGTGTTCCATGTTTGAAATGTACCCTTGTCTTAATGCTTTCAAGGGCAAGTGTCCAAATATTTATGCTAGTATACATCACAGTTCTAAAAATGTGGGGGTTTTTGAGTAGTCTTTTTGCTGGATACATACATACATACATGTATGTATGTATATAAGTATGTATGTATGCTTTTATTAATTGATTGAAACATAAGCGTTTTAAACTTTTAATGCCTAGGAACTTGCAAATCTTTCAACATTGGAGCTGATTAAAAATGATGGAAGTCCATCTTCTCGGAAGCTTTTTGTTCTTTGGAATCCTACTTCATGTCCTAGAATCGTACGTGTTCACCAGTGTCCTATAAATATGAACCAACTGCATAAGTTGATGGTGTTTATTCATTGCTTGCTGACATTTTCAGATTGCAGGTGCCAAATAAATCTGAGGGTCCCATGGGTGTTAGTGAGAGCACAGAGAAAAGCATGAGGTAAGAGAACCTGGATTCATATTTATCAAAATAATGTAGCATTTTCCTGTCCATGCTGTCCTTGATGATACATGATGGTGAATCCATGCCATGCATAAAGCTAGTACTTGCTGAATCGATGCCATAGCAGCAATGCTTTTAAGCAAAAAAGAAAAGGAATCCTTTAAAGCCTTGTTTGTTTGTTGGAAAGTGTTTTTTGGAAAGCACTTTCTCGGTTTTCTCATGTTTGGCTACATTTTAGAGAATTAGTTAATGAAATTCACTTTTCAGTGAAAGAAAAACATAATCTTTAGATGGAGAAAAATGTTTTCTGGTTTAAAAGATTGGAAAACATTTTTCATGAAGAATTCAAAAACTAAATTGGTATAATATTTCATTATTCTTTATATATATATGTATATATAAAAGATACTAATAACATTCTTTAAAATATAAATTATTACTATACTTTTATAGAAAGTATATTATAATGTATTAATATACAATATAAAAATATATTAATTTGATGTATTAGTGTTTGTAACACTTAGATAATATTCCTAGGAAATACATTTGAATGCAAAAACATATTATATTATACAATAATCATGCATTTTAAATCATACTCTATTTTCTCATTGATGCATCCCTTTATTGTCTAAACAAATCATGTTTTTTAATCATAAGCACTGTCTTTTAAATAAAAACCTGTCATGATCTCAAAAGAAAGTGTTTTTTAAAAATATATCTATTTAATATGTAATTGAAGAAAAAAACTAACGTGATAAAATTGTGTCAAAAATCTATTAAAATATATAAAAAAAGATCTAATTTTCATTGAATATTGACCACCAATATTAGGTGTATAATAATTGAAAAGGAAATTGTTATTGTTTTGTTAAAAATGAATAATATTATTTAAGAACCAAAACAAGATTTAATAATAATATAAATATTATGTTAATTATTTTATTTATTTCAATCAACCTTTAAAAATATTTGAAGTAAAAACCATAGAAAGAGGCTAGGTGCTTGAGGCAGAGATGGGGTCCACGCACCTTATTCAATAGAAAAAAGACTTGGCATGCATGACTACACATTTTTTTTGTTCAAGGGAGGATGTCATGTCGTTATGTCATCCGTCCTTCTATTATTATTATTTTTTTAAAGTAGAGTAGACATGTTGTTTGCTGACCCAAATTTCAGCTTTAAGAGTGGTGGTTAGAAAATCAGATTTTGGTTTTTTGGATCCAGTAAACCATAATCTATTTTTACCAAAAAAAATACTTGTAAACACTCTTCAAAAACTGAACAAACCAATTTGTAATCTCAAAACACCCATAACTTGTAACAAAAGCACCAAATTAAATCAAATAAAAAAAATTCTTTCTTAACTCTAATTTTTTTTTTCCCAATGAGATGAAAGATCAAAAACACCTAAAGGACACTCTCATCAAGAGAAACCAATGACACCAAGACCAGTTTTTTTTGTGGCTAGAATATGATTGATCGATGATTTTATCTCTTCTTCCTAATTTTTCTGGCCATCCCCCTTAAAAGTTCATGGAATGAAACATAATACAAATAAAATTTAGTATTCAAATTTGAACCCCCCTCCCAAGAAAAAAAAAGGATAAAAATTAAAAATTAAAATCTATAGGAATCAAATTATAGTATTGCGTTTTAAAGAAGGAAAAAAGGGCATCGGTTTTTTCTCGTGTTACAAAGTTGATCCATGTTGTTTCAAATTTTGAAATCGATAAAATCAAATCCTATTTTGCAAAATTTAGTACCAATTTAATGTTGGGCCAAGATTTTAGATGACAAATAAAAAAAATGAACATGAATCAAAACAAATTAAAAGTCTCAAATCGCATGAACATTATGCAAGAGGATGAAATTGAAAAAAAAGATTTAGTGACCCGAGATGAATATTTTTTTTTGAGGAACAAAAAAGAAAAGAAAGGCTAGGTGGATGTAGTCGTCTAGCAAAAAAGTGGAAGAGCCTATTTTGTTTTGGTTTCTTTTTAATTACTATGTGTAAAGAGTCTATATTTAAATAAAAATCTATTCATATCACATGAAAATAAGTAAATGACAAAATCAAAAGTTTTAATTTGTGCTTGACTAATTTTCAGTATGATAATTAGTATCATTGACATTATATTATATACGAATATTTTTATTTAAAGGAGTCTTTTTTAAATTACTTGTAACATGAATATAAATTAACTACATGGAAATAAATGAAAATGTTAACTAAAGATTCAATTTAATACTTCCATGGATTTTTAATTGTTCTTGAATTTTAATATTGTGTTTTTTTGGCTTTTTAAAAGTTCTTTTAAAATTTGGTTAATCAAAATAAATTGTCAATATAGTACTATATAGTTTAGAAGTGATTTAAGTAACTTGTTTTGTTATTTACAATCTGATGTGGTGCATGAATAGAAAAATAATGAAAAAATGGGATTGGATGATTTTTTAGGATTCCTTCTTAAACAACCTAGCTTTTAGAATTTTTTTTTTTAAGAATTTCATCCTTTAATTCTTAATAATAGGTGGGATTGAAGTTATATAAGAGTATTGAGAGTATATTATAATTAATGCTGTAGTAATTATACATTAGTCAATCAAAAGTTCTTAAAAAGTGCATACTTTGATACATGGACATGAATTAGGACTCTGTAAAAGACTAGATTACTAATTGATTTCTATTCCTTACTTGATTAGGAAGAAACTAAACAAGCATAAACAATTAAAGACTAAGGGGTGTTTGAGAGAGCTTTTGCATCAAATTGATATTTTTTTAGTGCTTTTTAATGGTTTTGATATGCTAATGTAAAAACAAATCTGAAAAAAAATTCATTTTAATACATTTTCAAGCAAAAAGCTATTTTGAAAAGTATATTCACCACAATCCCAAACACACGCCAAGACACCAACTTTCTAAATAAGAACATAGCTTCAAGTATTCTGAAATTACTAGAATAGCCCTGATTCACAGAAATATACAGAAGTTGCAATTCTGCCCCTACTCACAAAATAACCCAAATATGAATCAAAACCTTAACTAAGAAACCTGTCATTGTAACTTATTCTTAGACTAGAAAACCATCTCCTTGTTGAAGAATCTGACAAGTTGATTTTGATTTTCCATAAGAGATAAATTTCTGACCATATCCTAAGCGCGTTGTCATTTCAATTTCTTGTTTCTGGAACATGTTTCTGTTTTTATTGCATTATTATTTCTATTCTAAATAAGCTGAAGCTTCACAGATGCTTTTGGTCTTTTTAGTGATATCATATAATGTGATTGATGCATGATGAAATAAGTTTAGCATGATGAAATAAGCTTTCAATAAATTCTGCATATATTATTACAGAATATATGAAATAGCATTAGAGTGCTTAATGCTCTGTTTTTCTTTTCCAGCCCAATTTCAGAAGTTTCGTGCCTCTTTGCAGAAATGGTTCAGCATGGGCTTCGTTGCATTGCCTTTTGCAGATCTCGTAAACTCACTGAGATTGTCTTATCTTATACGTATGGTCCATTGATCTCATGAATGTTAAATTCTTCAAAAGATATATGGCTTTTTGAGCATCAATTTTTCTCTTTTCCCCTCTTATAATAGTGGATGCTGAAAGAATATCATCTCTAACTTTATCACTGTGATAGGCGTGAGATTCTTCAAAAGACAGCACCCCACCTTGTAAGCTCAATTTGTGCTTATCGTGCTGGCTATGTTGCTGAGGTCAGTAAAGGTGTTTTGTTTTCTCTGTCCATATGTGATGATTATCATTAGTGCTTTTAAGCCAAAGTTGATATGGATGCATAACCATAGTGAAGCTTTCCATCCAATAGTTTGTTCTTCTAGGAAATCATATCTGAATTTGGGCCAAATTTTCTACTTTTTTTCTTTTGTTATTGAATCTGTTTTATTTAGCTATATTGGTGGCTGAAAGGTCAAATTGCTTCTGCCAAGTTTCTTTACCGTAGCGAGTTAGTGATGATTTTCATCATGATGCAATAATTTTGAACTTGCTCATATTGTCCCAGATCGTTGCTGGCTTGCACCTTCTCTTTTAGTCAAAATTAACATTTGAAGCTCTCTTCCTTCTTGAAAACTTTCTTTTATTATGTTTTCTTACCACCACACATGGTTGCCAACGGTAAATTTTATCTCTGAAATTGTAACAAAAGATTTGGAAGCTATTATAAACCTGTTGCTTTATGTAATGGAGTGTAACAAACTCATACTTCCGCTCAATGCAAACTGTTATTTGTATTCTGAGGTCAATTTTTAGCTTGTTCTTGATGGGAATCTATGGAATAAAACCAATCTGTTAAGAACCTCTTTACTGTTTGACCATCATTTAGAATTCTTCAATTGCCTTGGTCAACTGCAACTCCTTTTAGTTGTCTTTGTTGTCACATGCTGACTCAGCCCTGATGCCGGAAGAAAATTGGACATGGCATTTGTTTTTGTTTGATTCTTTTTTTTTTCCAGTGTTCTATTTCTGGTGCTGTTAAGGTGTTCTTTTTGGGTAATTTAGTGGCATTACCCATCTCTACTAATTTTTCTATTTTCCTGTTTGTATTTCTAATCTTCACCCACATGAGTTATTGTGCTTTGATGTTGGCTGGGCGCTAGAGCAGGATCGGAGGCAAATAGAGAGAGATTTTTTCAGTGGGAAACTCTCTGGCATTGCTGCAACAAATGCTCTTGAGTTGGGTATTGATGTTGGCCATATTGATGCCACCTTGCATTTAGGCTTTCCTGGTAGTTTTGCCAGGTAGAGAACTCGCTATACTGTGTTGGTTTTCTAAACTATCTTGCTCAATTCTTTTAATTGGAGCCTTTTTTCTTTCATTTTTAGTTTGTGGCAGCAAGCTGGCAGGTCTGGAAGAAGAGAAAGACCATCTCTTGCTGTATATGTTGCATTTCAAGGACCTCTGGATCAGTATTTTATGAAATTTCCTAAAAAACTCTTCCATGGTCCGATTGAGTGTTGTCATATTGATGCTGAAAACCAGCAGGTATTTAGGTTTCCAAGTTTGGCATTTTCTTTTGAATTAGTTTTCTTTTACGGTTCCAACAAATAGGCAAACTTATGCTCCAGTGTTTTATCTTTCTAGGTGTTGAAGCAACATCTGGTCTGTGCTGCTCTTGAACACCCATTGAGTTTGCTTCATGATGAGAAATATTTTGGCTCTAGTTTAAGCAATGTTCTGATGTCCCTTAAAAATAAAGGAGACCTGAGCTTTGATCCTTCACGTGATTCTTTTGCTAGAATATGGAGTTACATTGGGCATGGGGTATGTTATTTGTTCAAACATCTAGGTTTAATAGCTCTAGTGTGCAACTTATATTATTTTTATATATAAAAAAGGAGGGATTCTCTTTCATACAACTTACAAAAAGTATTTTTCATCCCTATAACTTTTCATGATTCAATTTTCATAGAAGTAACCATTGAATTTAATTCCTTAATTCATGTGGATCATACATGTCATTCTTATTGAATAATTGATCAGTAACTTGTTCATTACTTGATGGACACAACGTGTAATATTCCACATCAACGGGTGAGGATATGGTAGCTGACTTTATCTGGGTTGTGACACAACTCTCTAAAGGTGCACTTGGTATACAAGTTATGAAGTTTTTGATGCATATTGTGGATAGGACATGATAAGCTGTGAAGTGTTTGGTGCACACAGTAATCCTTGTCTTGTCCGAAGTTGTTCCCAAGGCAAAATACTTGTTCCACAATGGGGATGGAACAAGCATGTCCAATGCCATGGATGAAAATCATTATATCTCAATCTCATATTACCCATCATCTATTTATTACTCATCTGTTTTTTCTGTATTAGATGACTAAAGTTTGGCCAAATTAACCTATATTTTATTGAAATAAATTCTTACATCTAGGGGCTTAATTGCAAAAACAATTATGATTTAGGACTAAATTGTATATAGCTTAAAATTAGAGGACCAAAATACTTTCACATAAAGTCAATAATGTCATTAAAATAAAATATAGAGTAAAATAAATTGTTGGTGAATTTTCATGGACCAAAATGAACTTTTCAGAAACTTTATTTATTCTTGTCCCATCCTTTACTTAGCAAACACAGTGACAAATAATGCATTTGTCTAGTTCAGTCCTGTCCAGTCCATTTTTAGTTGTCCTGTCTTGTCTAGCATGCCAAACACACTCTAAAATTGACTTTATACTTAATTTTTTTTTTCAACAATAAATCACATCTTGATAACCTATTGACTTGAAATCTTTGAAGCGTGACCTATATGGATAAGAGATTGAAGCTAATGGTTGATTTGATAAACTTCAATGTACATAGTTTTGAGGCTGTATATTATTTCTTGTAACTTCCTGGAAGTCGATCTCAAAAAAAAAAAAAAATCTTAGCTTTAGTATTTTGTTGTACTGTTTAAGTAAATGGTCATTTTAAGTTTTCAGTGCTCAATATTTCTAGAAAATGCCTTCACGTGGAATGAGTATTCGAGCAATAGAGTCCACCAGATACAGAGTAATAGACATGCAGCGGAACGAAGTCCTTGAAGAGATTGAGGAAAGCAAAGCTTTCTTCCAGGTAGTGAAGTTGTGATTTCCTTGTTTATTGTAGACGTTTAGTGCTAAATATAAATTCAACACTCTTTTTGCTCTAATTCTTCAACGTGGTTCCTTTTGTTTAGATATATGAAGGTGCGGTCTATATGCACCAAGGGAAGACATATATGGTCAAGGAATTGGATATATCAGAAAAG
The DNA here is from genome assembly GCA_015708895.1 of Populus ilicifolia. Classification (NCBI taxonomy): domain Eukaryota; kingdom Viridiplantae; phylum Streptophyta; class Magnoliopsida; order Malpighiales; family Salicaceae; genus Populus; species Populus ilicifolia. Next base: position 215,754 of record SRLM01000441.1, read on the forward strand.
ATTGCTTTGTGCCATGAAGCCAACTTGCATTATTATACAAAAACCCGTGATTATACAGATATTGATGTCCTTGGAGGTGATATTGTATGTTAGACTCTTAACTTATTGTTTTTCTTCCTCTGCTTTTCAACTTTTATTTGCAAAAATCGCATGCTTTTGTTCTGCAGGCTGCAGCTTGTTGCATGGCTGACACACAGAATATATGTATCTGTTAGGTCTGAAACTTAGCAGATCTTTACCTATTATAGCTAGAGTTGGAACCTTGTGCCACATTTAGTTGATTACTGATATTGCTATGGTGGGGAATGCAAAGAGGAGAAACATGTGGGACAGGCTAATAAGTATCATGTCATTAGGAATGTTTTCTATTATAGCAATTGCAGCAATGCTAACAAGAAACATTGCTATATTCTCTTAATGGGATTTGCAATTATTGTTCCTGCAGTTTAATATGATTCCCTTTGAAGATTGAATTATAACAGTAACTTCTTATCCTGCAAACATTTAGGCCTATGCACCAAGGGCCTTCAAGAACCAGTCTTCAAGAACAGCAGCTCAAGCACTTTCTTGTAAAGTAACAACTGCTTGGTTTGGTTTCTATTGCATACAAAGAGGAAGCAACAAAGTCTTAGATACTTTTGATCTTTCACTACCCAAATATTCATATGAATCTCAGGTGCATTTTATGGCTGTTATAAATGGATTTGTTTGCTTGTGTCCCCTATTTTATTTTGATCTTTATTTAGCATTTTTTTTGTTTCTAATGATGTTTCTATGATTCCATCTGGCTTTGGGTTTCTCATGATGTTTGCATGATTCATTCTCGTAGTCATGTATCTTTGTTTTTGTTTTTTTTGTATCTTTAATTTGTATACAGGCAGTTTGGATTCCAGTACCTCAGCCAATTAAAAAATTGGTCGAGGAGAAACAATTTTCGTTTCGTGGGGGTTTGCATGCTGCTTCACATGCTCTTCTCAATGTAGTGCCTTTGTAAGTCTTCTACAGTTGCATCTATCTTTTTCAATTTAAAGCTGCCACCTATCTAATTTATGTTGAATGGATGCTGAGATATGTTTCTACAAAGCTTACCCACCATCAAAGTGGCCTTTAAGATTTGAAGCAGACATTTTTTTTAATTTCCTTGAAACAGCTTGTTACACCAATGCTATGATCTCTTAAGTAATTGTTGCAGCACTGACTGTGCGATGATGCTTTTGCGTTCAGATATATGAGATGCAACTCGTCTGACTTAGCTCCAGAGTGTCCAAACCCTCATGATAGCCGTTATTTTCCCGAAAGAATACTTGTTTATGATCAGCATCCAGGAGGGACAGGTGTCTCAATGCAGGTGACTGACATGAAATTGAAACATCCCAGTTTTAATTTGTTAGGTTTGATGTTTTGCTAGAAGAAGAGTGAATTTGAAAACTTTGAACTTTAGTTCTCAATTTTTGAGAATCACACACCAACGTATGTTTTTGTTGATCTGAGGAGCCATAAATCTGGCTTTAAAGCATTGTTAAACACCTTTGTAATAATACCTGCATGTCCAAGGCAATCATCAATTAGAATTATCTATCTCTTCAGTAGCCATGGGATTCGTGGTTCTCTTTAATTTCTAAACATGGCAGCTTCTTTCTGTTTTTAGCTTCCAAAATAATGGAAATGAAATTTACATTTCCTGTGACTGATTTGGATATGTTTGTTTGTGCGTGATAGATTCAACCTTATTTCACAGAGCTGTTGAATGCTGCTTTGGAACTTCTCACATGTTGCCACTGCTCAGGAGACACCGGCTGCCCAAATTGTGTTCAAGTGTGCCTCAATATTTGTTTGATTTTAATGTTTTTGTGTTGTTGATGGTGAGAATATTGTTAATTATCATGCAGAATAACGAGTACGAGTAACATTGTCACCCTTACATGTTGCAGAGTATGGTTTGTCACGAGTACAACGAGGTTATACACAAGGATGCTGCGATTATGATCATTAAGGTTCTTCCTTGAACTTAGAACTGCATTCTATTTTCCGTTCTTGTTTCCAATGACTGAATCTATGTTTCATGGTCAGGGTGTTCTGGATGCGGAGTCTTTCTTTGAAGTAAACGACTCTTCCTAAAACCATAGCAAGTCCTGAATCATTAGCGCTTTCTAATATAGTTCTCTTACTGCCTGGGGAAGGTTTACTGAATTTGTCAGTTGTACATGTATCGTTGACTGTTGGGGAGCCTACTACAGTGGCAAGTAACGTTGTTTATGAAATTATGAAGGCCAGCTTCATATGAGAAAAACCAAACCATACATCCAAGTCTCAAAATGATTAGTTATCTTTGGTCCAAGTTTTTTGTCCTTGCAAAGATTTCAAATTAGCTTTTGAAGCTTGCGAATTAGATAGCAATCAAAGAAAAATCAAGGACATGGATAATTGTAAAGAAGTGTTTTATCAACTTCGTCCACCTCATTTTCCGTCATTGCAATGATGTTCCCAGCTTCTGCGACTAAAATAGGATAATGAACAATCAGAAATCAGAAAAGCTTGTAGAGTTTGGATTCTGAAAGCTGGATTTGTACTGGAAATAGTGCCCTCTCTAAGCTTGGAATATGCTTTGGATCCGAGTACTGACTTGGTTTTTGTGATTATACCACTCATTGCAATTGTTTGTGTGCATGTTTCAACGAAGATATTTATTTTGCGCTTCCTAAAATCTTATTTTCAGTTGACAATCCTTGTGCTTGCTGATGTTTCCACTCGTTGAGCAGCGATAGAAAAAGGGTTAAGACCCCATCAATAATCTGGAACACTGAATATGTAACTCTCTTTAAGCATGTGAAATTATTGCGGTGCTTTTGCAGTGCTATCTTAGCTGCACATTTGCAACACCTATAGGCCAGGGGGCTGTGAAGGAGGCATTGGGCAACTCTAAACCATGAGCTTTTGATGTATGGCTGCCATTAATGGCGTTAGCCAGAGAATCAAACTGTCAATGCAATTACATAGATCAAATATGGTTCGGCTCACACTCAAGTAGTTGCATTTTCTGGAAAATTGATGTGGTTATGATAGTGGTTGATATCAGGGTGGTGGTTTGGGTATGATAGGGACGAACATAGTGATAACAATTTTTTCAATATATATGGTTGCGGCGGTAATAGGAGGTTATGGCTGTAAATGATCGGGTTAATTGGTTACGGTGATGGGGCAATGATGGGTGGCTTCTATTAATGGTGAAGATGAGATTCTTGAAGCTAATTTTTTTTTTTTTGAGACTCTGTTCCTTGTGTGGACCCTGCATACATGCAATGCAAGCATTTGACTATAGAAACGTGATAGCATTTGACTATAGAAATGTGATAGATATCCAAAAATACAAATTATTATTACATTTTAAATTGTTGGAACATTTGTTTGAATACAATTAGATATATAACAATTAATTATAAGAAGATCACAAAAGTTGAGATGAAATTATATTATCTTATTTCAAATATGATGTGAATCTTTAGTTAAGCAATCTAATATTAATTTTTCAAAAAAAATCAAATAATTAGGTTTGATAAGAGTACAACAAAAATAACTTATTTCTACGCACCAATACTATTAGAAAAGTAAAACTCCTATCCAACAAATATTAATTCATGAATGAAAAGTATACAAATGATACCATAAAATTAGTTGTTCTGAAATAAATCATTTCAAATTTTTAGAGAATTGAGAAAGGAAGAATATCTCATCAACTCATACAACAACGCGCAATAAAGAAGTCTTATTTATCCCAAGATTATGTGACCCTATATGTATGATTGTGGTTTTATTTATAATGACTCTTTATTGAAATAAACTCAAATGGGCCTCTTATGTGGACTTACATGAGGTCCACTTATAATTAAGCCCAAATATAACCCAAAACATAAAGAAATAAAAATAACACAAAGCGTGGAATTGTTGCTACATGGGAAAGAAAATAAAAGCTAAATAATCTGATTTTTCTAGTTTATAAGTTGTTATAGCTAAATAACCTTTCCTTGCATATTCATAGGAGTAGTTGTTGTCATTATAAATCTTTTATAAATTAAGAAAATTCTGACTTGATTTGCCTAGGCCTTTAGTTCCTTGTTTAGTTTTGATTTCCTTATATAACTTAGACAAATAATAAAGTCAATTTTTCCTTTTGTTACTGATTTAATTACTTTTCTTACTTGTTTAGGAAAATAAATTGCTAACTTTATATCCTTGTAATATTAGGAAAAGTAAGCCTTCATGGGGCCAAACACATCACCCCTTTAATCCACACAAATTATGCTCTTCTTAGACTTGGATTAGATGAGTTAGAGGATGTCCTTCATACTCCCTAGGCGTCTCATACTCCTTTAGGTCCATTTTGCTCCATATACTTTGAACAAGGTCATTTGATGACTCTTTAAACTTCTTTGCCTTAGCTCTTGTAATTAGTCCACTTGGCATCTCTATTGGATTTTTAGCATGATTAGACTTGGAATTGGGTTGATCCTCATCATCCTCTCTCTTTTTCAAAATGATTTGACCACAAATCAACTTTATAAGCATTATCATTGATTCTCTCAATGATATGAAATAGCTCCTCTCTCTTTTTCAAAATGATTTGACCACAAATCAACTTTATAAGCATTATCATTGATTCTCTCAATGATATGAAATAGCTCATCTCCTCATGAGTGTAGCTTGGATTTTCTATAGGCTGTGATACAATCTAGAAAAGGTCAAATTTGAATTTTTATGTAAAATGTGAACTATCTAGTTTTAAGACAACAATCATAATTCTCAATCTGACTGTTGGATCAGGTTAAATTTTACATGGAGTCTCCTAACATGTCATCCTACCTTGGGTTAAAATTGAAGATCAATTGGAGTTCGATAAGGCATTGCAATATGGGTCAATAGAGGTTGTATGGATTTTGTAATTTACTTCCTTTTGACTTACGAATTTTCTATTTGGCTAGTATTCTTTTCCAAAAAGGATGTAACAGCTTATTTTGGGAATCTTCTAATTCTCTAAAAATCTTTAATAGGTTGTAACATAATTTTCATATGTGGTAAGGATTCATAAATATTTCAGAATTCTTTTCTTACAAGAATTTCCTATTCATCCTAGCTATAAAAAAAAGACTTTAGAATAAATTCTACCTTCACATTAGATTTCGTAATCTATTTGGGACTTCTTAATGGTGACAAATCTGATTCTAGCATATATAAGATGGTAATTTTTGGATTTGTATTATTTGTATTATTTTCTTCTTAGTCTTTGGTTATTATTACTTATTTGGATCAAATGTAAGTGTGGGTTTCATACAAGTCCACGTAAAGGGGGTCCATTAGGATTTATTTAAGTCTAGAGTGAGTATAAATAAAGGCTTATCCAGACATATAAGTTAGATAATTTATATTAATAATTCTTGTTTGCCGCATTTTGTGTATGTGTGTTGATAAGAAAATCTCTCTTAGTTCTCTAAAAAACTAAAAATGACTTATCAAAGATAAATGGTTTCATAGCGTCATCTTTATACTTCTTGTTCACAAATCATTATTTGTTGGGTGAGGGTTTCTGTTTCCAATATTGCTGGTGCCTAGGTACAAGTTATCTTTATGTCATACTCTAATTAAACCTGATTTACTTGGTTTTCTAGGAATTGATATCTTTACATGTGGGTTGCGTGGCCACATGACCACGTGATCATGAGGTTCACATCAGTCTAGAAATCTCTTCTAGCGCATATGCACTCAAACCTAATTGTGGGCTAAAAGACAACATGTCTATGCCCCTTATTGGCTTTGGTTGTGCACACATGGTTCCTTTTCTCAATCTATCATCGCACATTCTCATAGAGTGTCTTCACCACCTGTAATTTATAATCACCATCCAAACTAACTATTTTATTAACAGATAAAGAAATCAAATTCATAAGAGTTAAAGGGTTAAATCCATATAAAATTTTGAATGTTAAAAATTTAGTAGTAGAATGCATATTTTGATTTTATGCAAACTCCTGTAACTTGTTAGTGTTAAAATAGGTTGTGTTAATAAGACCTTAACATAATTTCTACGAGTGGTCATTTAAAAGTACTTAAAAGAATTGGGAAGATTGTTTGTTATTCCTAGAGTTTGCATATAATCATAGTATGCATTCTACTACTGAATTTTTACCATTTGAAATTGTGTATGAATTTAACCCTTTAACTTCTATGGATTTGATTCCTTTGATTATTGATGAAAGGATTAGTTTTGATGATAATTGTAAAGCACAAGTTAACAATTTAAAAAGAGAAATCATGTGTACACCATTAAAGCCAATAAAGGCGCAAGCATGTTGTCTTTCAGCCTGACGATTGGGTTCGAGTGCATATGTGTTAGGAGAGATTTCTGGCCCAAAGGAAATCCAAGCTACAAGCACGAGGAGATGGGTCATTTTAGATTCTTGAGTGGATCAATGACAATGCTTATAAAGTTGATTTACCAAGTTATTAATGTGTTAGTGTTACCTTTAATGTTTCCGATCTTACTTTGTTCGATGTAGGTGATGATTCGAGGTTGAATCTTTTTGAAGAGAGGCTATGATGCAAATCAGCCTACACAATATGTATAATCATGCCAAAAACCTATTAGAGGTATCAAGTGGACCAATTACAAGAGCTATGGCAAAGAAGCTTAAAAAAGCATTAAATGAGCTTGTTTAGAACACATGGAGCAAGAAGGATGTTGGGAGCATAAAGGACAACCTCTAATTCATTTAATCCAAGTCCAAGAAGAGCCTAATTCATGTGGATTAAAGGGTTGTCAACTCTGATTTTCTAAGCTAAGAAGGATTGATTGATGATTTTCTTAATTTAGGAAGAAAACTAAATTGGCAGGTATAAAAGAGAGATTTTCTTCATTAAGTGTCCATGCAAAATAAGAAAACCAAACACAACAAGGCCAAAAGACTTCAAAATTAATTCCACATTCATATAAGATTTTCTAGTTTATTTGAGACTTAGAGACAACAAATTTGATTCTAGCATATTAATTTTTTAATTTTTATTATTTTCTTTTTAATCTTTAATTTATTATTACTTATTCAGATCAATTGTAAGTGGATCTCACAGAAGTTCGTATAAGGGTGGTTCATTAGGGTTTATTTCAGTCTTGAATTAGTATAAATAAAATCATAACCAAACATGTGGGGGCTATAAAAATTTCAAATTAATAAACATATTGTGCCTTAACTTTGTTGTGTGAGTGTTGAGATATTCTCCCTTACTTGGTTCTCTAAAGAATTGACTTCGTGGCATCATCCTTATACTTCTTATTCATGAATTAATATTTATTGGATGGGGGGTTTCGGTTCTAATAGTTCTGGTGCCTAAGTACAAATTATCTTTGTATCAAACTTCTATCAAAACTAATTTACTTGGCTTTTTAGGAATTTGGTGTCCTTGCATTTGGGTTGGATGACAATGTGATCATGAGGTTTGCAACCAACCTTCCTCACATCTTGGGTACTTGTACCAGTATCATTACCACGTTTATCCATCCTCTCAAGTCTATCACACACATTCCCCATTACAGAATTTATCCTCATCTTCATTCATGACTAGAATTTGAAGCTTAAGTTTTACCTTGGGAGGGGTGTGTGTTGTTTTGATCTGACATGATAATATCAACTTGCAAAAATTAGCTAGTGGTATAAAATTATCCTCACTTCGCTCGTGTTTCACTCAAAATTAGGTCTTTCTCCTCGTCCCATATTCTTTCAGCTTCTGTGAAACTAAAACCAGCAGTAGAACCAACTTAATGGAAATTGGTGAATATGACTCAAAAGGCAATAAAAGTGTAAAAAATAAGTAAAATAAAATTGCAATGATAATCTCGTGAGTAACAAATGAATCTATCCAAAATATAAATGAAATTGATGACTCAAATAAAAGTAGGAATAAAGTATGCAATATGACGAGAGAACTCCTAAACAAATCTATCCAAAATATAAATGAAATTGATGATAATTTCATGAGTAACAAAGTATGTTAGATATGTTGTAAATATATTGCAAGAAATGAAAACAACATGAATAAAATTTTGGAACCTAAGGTAAATGATGTTCAATTAAGTTGAAATTTGATATATAATGCAAATTTAACCCAAATAGATAGGATATTAAATTTGAACAACTTAAGATAAGGTTTGATATGCTAACGCAAAACGTCATAAATTAGGCCATATTAGACCCAAAATTGAAACCCTATGCAAACGATATCCAATGGCTCCCAAAACAAGTATCTAGTTCAATTAAGACCTTAATAATTAGAATATCAAATTTGAGCTAATTTTGAGTTAATTTGATCTAATTTTTTTGTTTAGTTTTCTGCAATAGAAACAAATAAGTGTCTTTTTGAATGACATTTTCTTTTCTTTTCTCTCTTTTTTTTAAAGCTACTGATATATTTTTTAGGCATTAACATAATAAAATAACAAACCCTTTTGTTTGTATGCTGCAAATTAAAAAGGAAAAGAAGAAATTAGACACTAAAGAATCAACGAGAAACAACAATTTCAAAAGGATATATCCTAATTAATGAAGCCAAACTCTAAAAAAATGACTTATCAAAGAACAACTGTCTTCATGGTGTCATCCTTATACTTCTCGTTTGCGAATCAATATTCGTTGGGTGGGGTTTTTTTTCCATTTCTAATAGTGCTGGTGTTGGTGTTGGTGCTGGTGCTGGTGCTGGTGCTGATGCTGGTGCTTAGGTATAAATTATCTTTGTGTCACACTCCTATCAAACCTGATTTACTTGACTTTTTGGGAATTGGTGTCTTTGCATGTGGGTTGCGTGACCATGTGATCACAAGGTTTGCATCCTAATGCAAACCTTTTGAACATTTCCACATGTAAAAATACCAATTCCTGGAAAGCCAAGTAAATTAAGTTTAATAGGAATGTGACACAAATATAACTTGTATCTAGGCACCAGTACTATTGGAGACCAAAACCCCCACCCAACAAATAATGATTCACGAATAAGAAGTATAAGGATTACACCACGAAGACAGTTGTTCTTCGATAAATCATTTTCAGTTCTTTAGAAAACCAATGAGAGGAGAAATATCTCACCAACTCACATAACAAGATGCAACAAAGAAGTTTTTATTAATCTTAATTTCATAGTCCCCACAAGTTTGGTTATGACTTTATTAATATTGATTCTAGACTAAAATAAACCCTCATGGACCCCCCATGTGGACTTATGTGAGGTTCATTTATATTTGTTCCAAATAAGTTATAATAAGCTAAAGACTCAAAAGAAAAAAATAAAGAATAATAAAAATTTGAAATTAATTCCTAGGTACTTTAGAATCAGATTTGCCACTTCTAAGAAGTCTCAAACAGCCTAGAAAATTTGATTTGAATGTGGAATTAATTATGAAGTTTTCTTGTTTTCTTATGCCTTTTGTTTCTATTTTACATGGATAATTAATGAAGAAAATCTTTTTTATATATATTTGATAAATTTAATTTCCTTCCTAGATTAGGAGAATCATTAATTAGTCCTTCCTAACTTAGAAAATCGGATCTAACAAGCTTTTGATCCACATGAATTGGGCTCTTCTTAGACATAGATTAGTTGTCCTTTTGCTTCCTAGGCATCCCAAGCTTCCTCTATATCCATGTTGCTCTATATGTTTTAAATAAGTCCACTTAATATCTCTTTAAACTTCTTTACCCTAGTGCTACAATCCAAGTAAAGGTTAAATTCAAATTTTGATGTAAAATGTACAATTGTTTAGTTTTATGAAATAATTATAATTCTCAATATGATTGTTAGATTGGGCTAAAAATTTACGTTGCGTCTCCTAACATATTTTCCTATCTAAGATTAAAATTTTAGGTCAATTGGAGTTCAAGAAGGTACTTCAATACTGGTCAAGAGGGGCTATATAAATTTTTTTATTTACTTCCTCTGGACTTGTGGATTTCTTATTTGGTCAGGATTCTTTTTTTAAAAGGAAGTGGCAGCTTGTTTTGGGAATTTTCTAGTTCTATAAAAATCTTTAATAGGCGACAATATAATTTTGAAGTGTGGCAACGATTCATGAACATTTCATAATCCTTTTTTTATAAGGATTTCTTATTCATCCTAGCTACAACAAGAAAAGAAGACTTTAAAATTAATTCTACCTTCAAATTATATTTTCTAGTTTATTTGAAACTTCTTAAGGGTGACAAATCTGATTCTAGCATGTTTAGGATGATAGTTTTTAGATTTTTATTATTTTCTTCTTAATATTTAGGTATTATTACTTATTCTAGTAAATTGTTAGTGGGCTTCACATAAGTGCACCAAAAAGGGGTCCATTAGGGTTACTTTAAGTCTAAAGTCATTATAAACAAAAGACATAAACAAACATGTAAGGGTTAAATAATTTTGATTAATAAAACTTCTTATTTGTCACACTTTTTATATATGTGCATGTGTGTTGGCAAGATGATGTGCATCATGGGAATGATAATCTATCTTGTAAAGCTAAATCTAATATGCAAGAGGATTCAAATAGTCCAATGACAAGAGCGAGAGCGAAACAACTACAAAGGGCCTTCACAAGTTAAATTGAAATGATTGAAGCTGCATCGGAGTTAAAAATTAGCAATCAGTTTCAAATTGGTTATGGGGTGCTTATTTGCCTACAATTGGAACTTAAAGATGGGAAGATGATGCGAATCTCGTGATCACATGGTCACGCAACCCACATGCAAAGACGTTAATCGGAAAACCATGTAAATCAGGTTTGATAGGAGTGTGACACAAAGATAACTTGTACCTAGGCACCAGCACTATTAAAAATAGAAACCCTCACCCAACGAATATTGATTCGTGAACGAGAAGTATAAGGATGACGCATGAAGACAGTTGTTCTTCGATAAGTTGTTTTCAGTTCTTTAGAGAACCAAGGGAGATTATCCCACCAACACACAATAAGTGCAACAAAGAAGTTTTATTGATCTGAAAATTGTGTAACCTTTACATGTTTGGTTATGCCTTTATTTATCCTGAATTTGAACTTAAAAAAACCCTAATGGACCTCCCTAAGTTGGACTTATATGAAGCCCACTTACAATTGATCCAAATAAGTAATAATAACCCAAAAACTAAGAAGAAAATTCTAAAATTACTAAAAATATGAAAATACCATCCTAAATAAGATAGAATCAGATTTGTCACCCTTAAGAAGTCCCAAACAAAATTGAGAAAATCTGATTTGAAAAATTTGTGTTGCTGCCCCTTTTGATGTCCTTGATTAGCTTGGAATTCCTTCTTTAACTTGGACAAATAAGAAAACAAATTTCCTTCTTTGTTGCTGATTTAATTACTTTCCTTCCTAAGTGAAGAAAAGTATTAAATAGTCCTCCCCTCTTTAGAAATAAGATATGGCCAACTTCCTTACTTAGTTAGGAGAATAAATTGCCGACTCTTTATCCTTATAGTATTAGAAAAAGACAAGCCTAACAAGGCTGATATTGGGCCGGACACATCAACCCCTTGTTCCACATGAATTGAGCTCTTCTTGGACCTGAACTAAATGAATTAAAAGCTGTCCTTTATGCTACTTAAATGTCCCAAGCTCCTCTAGGTCCATTTTGTTCCATATGTTCTGAACAAGCTCATTCAATGCTTCTTTAAGCTTCTTAGCCTTAACTTTTGTGATTGGCCCAATTGGCACCTCCAATGGGTTGTTGGCATGATTACGCTTAGTTTTAGGGTGATTCACATTAGAAGAGCCTTAATGGTTTTTTTTATGCTAGGCTACTTGAATTTGGGTTAATAATGCAAATAAGTTAAGGAATTGATGTTGTTTACGTCAAAATAGTAGATGAATTTGAACCCAAATTTAAAGTCATCCATTGCATGTGAAAACAAGACTAATCTAAGTGGCTTTCAAATTCAGAATGTGATCTTTCCAGATTGTCCAACCATGATTGCATTGGACTTTTGTGCAAAAAGTTATAGCCATTTTAAATTTGGTCTATTTATCTTTTAATTAAAGTCAGAAATTGTGAGCTAGTTTAATTTGTCTAATTACTTTGTCAAAGTTTAATTTTTAGGCTTGATTTCCATCACGTTGAATTTTTCTAAGTACGGAGGATGTTCCAATTATAAGTATGGCATCAGAATATGTAATAAACAACTTCTAGCCAAGATTTGAACCCTACCTGACTTATCACTCTTCAATCACAAATAGTGTGGCATCAAAATCCTGGATTGATCTTTGAGGCGTCCAGATCGACTTATCAAAGTATCACTCTAGTCTATCCTCTATTTTATTTACCTTAAAATCATTATAATCCAGCCTAAACACCAAAAAGAAAGACAACACAACCAGACCCATCCTTCATCTATTTTCTTCAGATTCATTGTTGTTGATTTTCGAATCATTCATGGCACATCATCTGGTATCAGAGTGTCAGTTGCAAACTAAGGCAGGAGCCAGAAATAGAAGAAATAATTGGAGATAAAGAAGATTTGCCAAGAGGGTTAAGTTTAGAATAGGTACAGGTTATAGGCTTACACGATCTCATGCTTAGATTCAAGACGAAATGACTGGAATTCATAAACAGTTGAATACCCTTATGCAAATGATGCAAAGAAATAATTTGCAACCCCAGTAGAGAAAAGCACTTAGGGTGCCACGAAATGAATTTGTAGAAGCTGATGGAGATCCAAATAGGGATTATAAGGCCGACGAGAGGGGCAGACCAAGAAGGCAGAATAGTAATCCTTCAAGTGGTCTCAAACTTAAGATTCTATCATTTTGAGGAAGTAGTTCACCCAAGGAATACTTGGAATGGATTTAGAAGGTTGAAAAGGTGTTTGAATGGTATGAATATTCTGAAGAAAGGAAGTGTAAAGTGACAACACTCGAGTTTACAGATTATGCTCTTTTGTAGTGGGAAAACTTAATGATTAGTACTCAAAAGTGCATTTTTATCATGGTTTTATATCATCATTTTGCACTTAAAGTATCATAACTCCTTAACTAAAGTACGTTTTATAATAATCTATCTAATAATATAAGATACCTTTAATTTGTGGTAAATGTCCATTTTAAATGCAGGCCTATCACATAAATAAAAGGATTGATTGATGACTTTAAGAACTTCAATTGCAAAGGCAAAGAGATGATCAAACTTAGAAAAGAGATGTCGGTGCAATCCAAACCGGAACACTGTTCGGTAATTGGGTCATATCTGGAGCTATAGATCTCCCATTTAGGCCTACTTTATATGGATGGAAAGGTAAGACATAGGC